>OX578152.1:121896672-122496672 GCA_951213105.1 Amaurobius ferox
TTCATATTGAGTGTTGTATTCGTCGTAAAACCTCTTTATTTTCGCTTAAATTCTGTGCATCTACATACTGAAACAACGCAATGACAATATATTTGAGTTTAAATGAGCATCCAACTTTGATTATTTCTCTAACGAAGCCTATTTTTCACTTATGTGAAATGTAAACAGCAAAATATGTAGGATGAGTTGTATAGGAATTGCTGTATTTTTTTAATGCGAAAGAATTTAGCTCATGGAGTCTGCATAGCTGATATGAAAGAAATATTCATTGACTTTACCGAGAGAAGGACGATTTTTTGCGATGAAGTTTTAAGCATAGAGTTAAATTACTTATAGCTCCATGGTCTTAATTTTTAAATAAAATAAATTATTATAGTATTGTGATGAATGACATGAATAGGGAAATTATTTATGAATGAAATGCTGCTTTTTTAGAGAGAGCCAGGCGTGTTATCTTTTCTATGACGTCATTTGAATGAATTTCAGTTGTTTTCGATGAAGTTTTTAAATATAATAAATTATCGTGGTATTATGATAATTCTAAAATTGTTACCGAGTAATATATCACATATTAGAGATGTTTAAACCAGGCAATTTATATTTCAATGCCGTCATTTGAATGAAGTTCATTTTTTTGGATGAATGTTTAAGTTTTCAACTATAATAAATCAATGTATTATTGTGAGAAGTTTTAAAATATTACCGAGGAATGTATTACATTTTAGACATGTTTAAATAAAATTGCATTGAAGTTGGAAAGTGTTTCTTAATCAATGCTTTAAGCATGATTGATCTTTCTTGTTTATCTGATAATCTAGAAATTCTAAAAAGATGATTAAGGATAACATTTCTAAACATTTGAATCGAGTTGCAGGAATTAAATGCTAATATTTTATTAATGTTGAAATTAAAATAGTCTCTTTTATCATATAAATTAGTAACAATACCATGAGTAGGCTCAATAATTAGATTTAAATCCAAAAAATTAATATTATTACTTACAGTAGTTTCATTAGGAATTAATTCCAAATTGTCTGGATAGAAATCTATATCTATGACATAATTTTCAGTATATACTAAACAAATCAGATCATCAACATATCTGCAAATTTTATAATCTTGAAGTAAAAGACGGTTCATCATGATAAAGATATAAATTAGCTAGCATACTGCTACTGCAACCACCTTGTGGAACCCCTGTAAATATAATTTATTTCCCTGAAAAATATAATTGTTGAAAAAAACAAAGTGAAGAAGTTTAGGAAAATTGATAAAAATTGTTTGAGTAGATTGATTAGTAATATAAGCATTATATAGAGCTAAAATTACAACATATAAATCAGATATCTTAATAGTATTGAAAATATATTTAAAATCAAATGTTTGAAATCCAAATACTTTACCTAGTGATGTTAATTTAGTTTTTAATTCTTTACTATTATTTAGAATAAGGTAATTATTGCTAGAATAACGTAAACTATCATTTATTAGATTTAAATAATTTAGTAGTAATTTACTCGCTGTAGTAGAGTAAGTACTATGACCACTAGTAAAACTGTTCTAAATTTAATAGGATTTTTATGAAATTTAGGAATAAACACTATACAGGGTGTCCCAAACACATTTATCTCGGCTTTTATTCCTTAAATATTGATCTTAGACATATATAATAAATATTGAGTAAAAAAAGGTACAGAATTTTATGAAATCGATAAAAATTTTCAGGGGATTAAATTTGAAGAAATACAAAATTTAAATTTTTATACGACACCCGTACAAAAACATTTCCAATGAGTAAAATATGCCCCATATACTAATAAGATGATGTTGAAGACCCAGACCGTCCGACTCATCCTGAGGACTTGAGCAACTAATTGGACGGCCGGGTAATAAGATGATGTACAAAATTTCAGCATTTTATCATAAAAAGTTCCAGAGATATGTTTAAACAAAGCTGGTGAGGGATTAATCATAAATTAAAATGTAAATGTTTACAGCAAGAGTGCAAATGACGCAACACAGAAATGCATCACAGGCAAATAATATCTGCCTCTTTAGATTTATTTACAATTTTTCAAAAATATGCTTTCTGGAAAATATCTTAAAATTTTACATAATTAATTACAGAATAAAACTTGAAAATTGCACAATCAAAATGAACATTAAAACAGCTTAGAAATGTATGCATATGCGAATATCTGCCTCTGATCGGTGCTTCACACAATCGCAACAAACACATCATCACATGAGAAAGTTGTTTTTCTCTGCCATTGATCAATCTTCTCGCTTACCAAGAGTAGCTCTCGCAGCCCGGCATTCTGAGCGACCCTTAAGTATTTCACATTTCTGCAACATTTTGAGAGTGTAGTTAGCCTGTACCGACAGTAAGTCGCAATGCAGCAACGAAGGACTTTTTGAAATGCTGTACAATGTATGCAATCGCAATGCTAACGAAACTGCACAGGAATATCAAACTACTTTTCCCAATTCTCGACATCCTTCTAGGAGATTTATTTTCAGATTGGTGCAACGAGTGCATGAAAGGGGAAGTGCACATCGTGTAGGTGGACTAGGTAGGCCCAGGCTTCACGCAACTGATGTAGAAATTGATATTGTGGCTTACTTTTGTAGTCATCCACATAGTAGTGTTGATACCGCTGCTTCAGAAATAAACTTACCACGTGCAACAGTGAGAATAATACTGAGACTGAATAAATAGCATCCGTTTAACATTCATGATGTGCAAGGACATGTGCCAACAGATTATCAACGTCGTCTAGATTTTTGTAATTGGGCTCTAATTCAGGAAGATGTAAATCCCTCTTTCCTGAAAAACGTAATTTGGACTGGCGAATGCTGTTTTAAACAAGATGGATGCATAAATCCTCAAAATGAGCACTTCTGGTCTAACACAAATCCATTCGTGGTACGTGATATTCATCATCAGAAGCAATTTTCTGTGAATATATGGTGCAGCATTTTCCGAAACCGTTTGCTTGGACCCATACTGTATGGTGGTACGTTGACGGGTGACAGATATGTTAATGAAATTCTGAATTCGGTTATTCCTGATTTTATGGATGAACTGCCCCTAACAGAACATTATGTTTCAACCGCGTGGTTGTATTATAATACGAAACACATTAAGAACTTCTATGGATGTAAGATCCTTGAGAAGTAGCATCTATAGAGGTTCTATCGAATTCTATCTATTGAAATTTACACCTTTTCTCATTTAATTTTTGTCATTCTCAAATTTTGGACAACCAGTATTTTCTATTTCTTTTGACGCACGTGCTTAGATTGTTTGTATCATACATGCAGAAACTGATTATTCAATTCCCATGTTTTATTACATATCTCACCTTTTAGTATAAAATCTCTGTTATCAATGTTTTTTCTTTTGTTAGATATTATACTTTCAATTCCTCTTTGACGAAAATCAATCAACCTCTTAATGATATTGAACTAGGGTATGCCATTTATTACATATATTCGCTTCCTTATCTATCTATCTATCTATCTATAAATATATATATATATATATATATATATATATATATATATATATATATATATATATATACAGAAATTTTAAGCTTTCCCCAATGACGCGTCCTTTTTTTTTCATAATTATTATTCCAAATTCCTATTTCATGTCGAGCACGTATTGCAACTATATTAAATTCTATCCCACGCCATTAATATTAACAATGTCCGCCAGCACTTCCTCTTTTCCTCGACCATACCATATATGGTCCCTAATCTTAATCTCTGCGTAAACTTTCTCATATAAAACTACGTCCCCATCACATTTTTAAAGCATAAAGAACGCGAAGGCAGCATGTCGAAAACCCAGACGACTCAACTCGCCCTAGGGCATGAGCAACAAATCGAGTGGTCGGGAACAACGAAGGCAGCATGTGTCACATGTCGTCATACTCCTCCCCCTGCGATGTAACTGTACATTGTATGAATCAACACAGACTGCATTGAGATGTCTTGGAAACTGGTCGCTTATGAGGAGCGCGGTCTTATGAAAATAATCATAATTTTCGAAGGTCATATAATAAGTAGATTTTTAATAACCTGAAAAGTCTCTTCACTGGACTACTGTAGCTGCCATTATATATATATATATATATATATATATATATATAGTAGAAAATCTAAACATTGACAAGTAATATAACCAGAACATTCAATTATCCAAGATCTGGTTAATCCGAGTCCTATTCGGTTAATCAGAATTTAATTCGGTTATTTAGAGTTTAATTCAGTTATCCGAGTTTAATTTGATTTTAATTCGATAACTTGTAAATTCGATATTTGATTAAAATAAAATCGATTTTCTTCCATCTCTAATTTTTATTTATGAATATTGTTTAATAGGCAGACCATATGATTTGGCGGAGATTTAGAAATTATTCTATAGCCCTCCAGTGTCGAGTTTCTATTGCCGCAAGTATAAGTAAGGTCATAATCTACCGTCATATGTTACGGGCCTCGGGGCTCTCATGCCACCAGTATACATCCTGCTCCAGAACCAAACGCATTTGCATCTCCCATGTTCATTTGTAATGACTCGTTATTAAACACTATTTAATTCCTGGCGCCGCCATTTGCAAAAACATGGTCATTACACCACAGAAAATGGTCCGGTCTCAATCAAATGATCAAACTGGTAGCAGGACCTCTCGGCTTGTTGTTTCTTTCTTTTTTCTTCTTCTGACAGCACGTGAAATCCTAGCTGTTCGCTAATAACACGTTGGAAAGCGTGCAATTTTCCGCTGTAATTACTGGTTGCTCCGAGTCTTTAATAAATGCGTATCACTTAAAAAAGGGAAGAAGGGAAAGGCGGGGGAACATGCTGCAGATATTTGCTGTGCAACGCAGGGGAGGTTACAGGGTTGGTAAGGCAGGGAGGAACGTGGTGAAATGTGGATTACTGGGGAGAAATAGGGTGAAAATGGGAAAAAAAAAAACGATAATACTTGTTTGGAACAGCTAAATTGAAAGCTATGACTGTCTATTTTTACTTATTATTTTTTTTCTTTCTACCCAGAACAACCAGAAGGTGTAAGGTATCTGTTTGGACCAAAGATCTTAAAAGTATAGATGCGCTTATTAGAGTTTCTTCTGCTATCCAACATAATAGGAGATGTCACGTGATCAAATACTCGCAGGCTCAGGACGTGGTGAGTTGTTGTTGTTGAGATCCAGACCGTCCGATCTACCAGAAAAGTGTAAGGTAACTGTTTGGACGACAGGAAAGTGCCACCCAATTTAGACCGGAACCCAGTGGGGGAGGCATCCACAGGCACCGTACCCTCCTTCCCCTACCACCAACCCCTCGGAAGGACTTACGGACCCACATGTTTAACGTGATCGTACTCCGGGTGAACACGGCGGCAGATCTGGCAGTGGCGGGAATCGAACCCGGGCTTACCGAGTGCAACTCCCGCGCGCAGGACGGGGTGAAGTGTTGAAAACCCAGACCACACTTCACCCCGTCCTGCGCGCGGGGGTGAGTAGAACAGTAGATCTCCTATAAAGTAGATTGAGACTTCCAATTTTCCACAATACTAGAAATCCGTGGGTGACATCTCACTTTGACCTCGTGACTTTGTCAAAAACTTCTCTGATTGGTTATTTTTTCTTGACATACTGCTCGTCCACTGTTAATCACTTTATGTCCACTTCTTCTTTTCTTCAATAATAAGATTTGAACGACGTCCATCCGTGCGGATCCTAAATGCCGATACCCTTCTTTAATGACTTCGCAGAAGTAGAGGATCATCGGAAAAAACTCCTACTTTTTAGACCCAATCCACCTCAGAAACATCTTTGAACCCGTTTTCAGTCCTTTGATAGCCATCTGTTTACTAGCAAATCTACGAGTACAACTGGTTGTTGGACATTCAGGGTAGTAGCCAAGCAGGATCCAGAGGGGGCTAAGCCCCCCAAAGAGGTATACTCAGTCCCCCTTGATAAAAATATTAAAGCGTTAGTAATGATATGATATTTCATCTAAAATGTCATCCAAATTTTGCATAAAAAATTCCTTTTTGAGATTTTTTTGTTCCTTTTTTTTATAAATTACTTCATTTTAAAGATTTTTTAATTTAGATGAATTTGTGGTTATATTGGTGATCCATTTATTTACAAATGTAATTTAAAAATACTTAAAATGTATGGCAATAGTATTTAGGATACTTTTGTATTATTGCGGGGGTTCACTTATACATTATAGAGTCGAAATCAACTGATAAGTAGTTAAGAGTTAATATTAAGCATTAACTTGTGTAAACTTTCAGAAATTTTCTTCGATTCATTAACATCTTTACTACTAGTTAATGTTTATATTAAAATTAATTGTAATAATTATATATTAACATTAATGTACAGTAGGTATATGGTAGCTTAATAATCAACTCTTAGCTTACAAATAGAAATATGCAATTAGTTGTTAATAATTTATATGGATTGAAATATATAACATTAACTATTATGGTTCATAAACGCTAATGATTAATTGTGTTTTTGGTGAGACCCTCCTTCAAGACTGTTGAGCCCGACTTGAATTTCCCTCTAGTCCCTCTTCAATTTCGTCTGTGGTTATGACCCAGTGGACATTACTGTAGCGATTGGGCCTACCTTACGAGAGCCGAATATTCTCAGAAGTCTGTTATTAAAATCTCCTTTTTACGACGTACAAAAATCACAAAACCACTGCGTTTCCGAGCACTATTATGTCCTTCATCGGTGGCGAAGTGAAAATAAGTGGCGAACATGTGCTTAAATATGGCCCATAACCGCCAGATAAAATTTACATATTAATCAATTTACATTTTTAAATATGCGAGGCATTTAAAATATAATTTAATTATAAAATACAAATTACAATAAAAAGGAAAAGGTTCATAAATTAAATGGTAACCAGTAGAAATATCGTAAGAAAACGGCCTATATTGAAGCACATGTTCGCAACTTATTTTCACTTTACCACTGATGAAGGACATAGTCATGCCCTAAAGCGCTATGGCCGTATGATTTTTGTACGTCGTAAAATGGAGATTTTAATAAAATATATGTAAGCCTATTTTTTTGGTTGCCTTTAATTTTAAAGTATTAACGAATTGACGTGTTTCCATGCTATTTTATGTGGTAGATTGGGTTTTAGAACACGTGACGAGTTCTCCATATTGGATAGCATTGCCATAGTACTATGACAGCACATCCCGTCCAATAGTGGGTCTAGTGCATAAGGTATAGGTGCCCCAATCGGGAATCCAACCCTGGATCTCCGAACTGGCCAGCTGACGCTCTACAGTTGAGCTATAGGGACGAAATTGCAAGCTCTTATCGTCGAAGTGGACTCTCCATTCTCCACCCTCTAATGTCAGATTGGGGAGCAACTGACAATCTGACTGGTCACCTCCTGCTATTTTTGCATCAGGTTAGCCTCCTGTTACTACTATTTTTACCCAGGTTAGTATCCTGCGTGGTCGTTATCTCCTCAATTTTGAAATCGGCGCTCAATTTTCTAGAGTCCACTGAATCCGTATTAGTCGTACTAGTGTCACTTTCAGACCTCCGACATCTTCCAACTAACCTACAGGGTTGATTTGTTCGGGCGCCATTGTAAAGGGCTTTGCCGCCCCAACCGGGAATCAAACCCTTTATATCCTATCTAGCCAGCGGATGTTCTACCGTTGAGCTACTGGGACGAAATTGTAAGCTCCTATTGTTGAAGTGGACTCTGCAACCACTTTAAGCAAGTTCCTTTTTCAAGAAGGACCTAATCGATATGAAGTGGCGTGAACAAAAATAACTTGAAGGGGGAATAAAAAAAAACTGACACAATTTTCCAAAAAGAAGAAGAAATAACTTTAAACCAAGAAAGAAAAAAATAATTTTAAATGCTATCTTCAAAAGTTTACGTCCTACTGAAATCAATGCAATCAGAATTACGAGAATAGATATTTAACGCTCCGAGTAAACATGGGGACAATTTGGGCAGATCCGGGAATCGAACTCGGGTCATCCAAGTGTAATCCCCGCGTGCTAACCACTTGGCTTTTCCACCCCGACACAGTAAGACTTTCGCAGCCCAGACCCGAGGGCTCGCCTATGAGGCTGAGTATCCAAATCTCGAGCCGGCCGAGACAGTAAGACTGAATTTGTTGAATTTCGTAGGGTTCGCAAAACTGCAGCACATTTTTTTGCTGCCATTTCAAGTATCGGGCATTCCGCTTCAATGGGATCTAAAATTCTGACGTGGCCAGTACATGACTTTCTTTACAAACTCAAATGCATTTTTCTTTTTATTTCTTTCACAGCTCATTGAGTTCATTTCCACAAAATAACACGCTGAATTATTTAAAACAAGAAAGATCAATCATGCCTAAAGCATTGATTATGAAACACTTTCCAACTCCAATGCAATTTTATTTAAACAAGTCTAAAATGCAATACATTCCTCGGTAATATATTGAAACTTATCACAATACTACATTGATTTATTATATCTGAAAACTTAAACCTTTATTGAAAAAAATGAACTTCATTCAAATGACGGCATTGAAATATAAATTGCCTGGTTTAAACATCTCTAAAATGTTATACATTCCTCGGTAATAGTTTTAGAATTATCATAATACTACGATAATTTATTATATTTGAAAACTTCATCGAAAACAACTGAAATTAATTCAAATGACGTCATAGAAAAAACAAGAAAGATCAATCATGCTTAAAGCATTGATTATGAAACACTTTCCAACTTCAATGCAATTTTATTTAAACATCTCTAAAATGCAGTACATTCCTCGGTAATATTTTAAAACTTATCACAATACTACATTGATTTATTATATTTGAAAACTTAAACCTTCATTGAAAAAAATGAACTTCATTCAAATGACGGCATTGAAATATAAATTGCCTGGTTTAAATATCTCTAAAATGCAATACATTCCACGGTAATATTTTTAAAACTATCATAATACTACGATAATTTATTATATTTGAAAACTTCATCGAAAACAACTGAAATAAATTCAAATGACGTCATAGAAAAAATAACACGCCTGGATCTCTCTATAAAAGCAGGATTTCATTCATTTCATTCATCACAATACTATAATAATTTATTTTATTTAAAAATTAAGACCATGGAGCTACAATTCATAAACTCTATGCTTAAAACTTCATCGAAAAAATCGTCTTTCTGTTTATAAAATCAATTAATATTTCATTCATATCAGCCATGCAGACTCCATGGACTGAATTATTTTGTGTTAAAGAAATACAGTAATTCTAATACAACTCATTCTACCTATTTTGCTGTTTACATTTTACATAGGTGAAAAATAGGCTTCGTTGTAGAAATAATCAAATTTAGAAGAGCATTTAAACTCAAATATATTGTCATTGCGTTGTTTCAGTATGTAGATGCACAGAATTTAAGCAAAAATAAAGTAGTTTTAGGACGGATACAACACTCAATATGAATTAAAAAGAACTTAAAAAAATCACGATTTTGAAGCAAGGTGGATGCCATATATCATTTTGAAGTGGGTCATGTGATCGTTTCATATCATGGTCACGTGATCGTTTCATATAAGAAGTGTAATTATTATTTTAATTTTTATTTAAAAAACTACTGAATATATTTCACTGAATTTTTTTTATATATTATATGGAACAATTTGAATATTACCTAAAATTTTCGAAGCAATTTGTGAATTTTAAATCCGCTTAAAAAATGTTTGAAAAATTAGGTCCCATAGGGCTCAATGTATTTCATTTTTTCGACCAGGGTTCAATCCAAAACTAATTGGGTAATATTATTCATTTATATTCCCATAGGTTCCACAGACCGTCTGAACAACATACTAAAATTTCATTTTGATTAAGTCATTTTTACGGCAGTTATCGTGCTAATGGACAGACAGACAGACAGAATGAACAAAGTCATAAACACTTTTCAACTTTGTTGTAAAGTGTTAATGACACAGACTTTCAGTTTTAATTCAATTTTCGTTTTCGTTTGGTAACTGGATGAAGGTATTTTCAAAAGTGGATTGGCAAAAATACAGAAATAAAAATATCTCGAAAATCCTGGAGTAATGCGATTGGCCTTATTCTTTTCATGTTCAAAAATTACGTATAAAACTAGCCTTTAATGCATACATTTGAGCATACGTAGTCTTTTGTTTTTAGATTTCGACGATTTTTGCGAGCCATTTCGCAAAAAAAGGCAGGTTCTTACTTCCAGAATCGTACCAAAATCTAATCAGCACAATGATGTCGCCCAAGTGATTTACCTGTAAAATTTTGTGAATTTTGGACTATTAATTTTCAACTAGATTAAGTACATACGACTTTTTTCGGGCCATTTATAAAAAAAGACACTTTTTCAATTTTCCGAAATTATACCAAAATGTGATCAGCACCAAGGTAACCCACACGTGACTTATCTGCCAAATTTTGTAAAATTTGGTCAATTAGTTTTTTAGCTAGAGTGATGCATACATCGTCACACACACACACACACTAAAAATACACTCTAAAAATCACGCTAAAAATATCACGTTTAAAATTTTTTTTTTCTGTTACAGTGTTCAAACCGTGTGGATTCGTTGAAAACTCGAGTTACGATTTTCGACAGGATTCCAATACTTTCCCTATGTATACCAATACTTTCCCTATATATACCAATACTTTCCCCATATATACCAATACTTTCCCTATATATACCAATACTTTCCCTATATATACCAATACTTAACCGAGTGGGGACTATCATTCCAGATATTTCACCGCTATTTCCTTTTTTTCTTTCTGTCCCAAAAGAAATCTCCAAATTAGAAAATATCCACATCAAATAGACAGGTGTAAACGTTTACCAACTTCCAGTCAAATCAAATAGACAGGTGTAAACTTTTACTGACCTCTAGTCAAATCAAATAAGACAGGTGTAAATTTTTACTGACTTCCAGTCAAATCAAATAGACAGATGTAAACTTTTACTGACTTCCAGTCATGTACCATAGACAAGTGCAAACTTTTACTGACTTTTACAGCCAAAGCAAGAAGGCGTGGAAAGAGAAACCTTTAAATCGGACAGATTTAATGGCTCAAACGACTCGAGATATAAGCAGAGATAAATAAATACCTGGTTCCCGAAAAATATTCTCATGCCATTAGAAATTTTTAAAACCGTAATAAACAAGTCATGCTCTTCGAAAAACACCCCGAAATTACGACCACGATAAGGAGGACCATATGCCTCGCTGCATTTAAAACCCACAATTAACCGAAAATTAACATTCAACGTACGACAATATTAATGCGCCGGGCAAAGTAATGGATGAAAAAATGAGAAAAGAAAAAACACTCGAAGAGGACATTTCAGAATTTCACCCGCGTCTTATCCAGTGGTGACCTGAGAATGTCATTTTTGGGGACTCACACGAAAAAAAAAAAGAAAATAAAACACAAGGATCTTGACCTCACCTATACCAACACAGGAGAAGAAGACACACGTAGCAAAAGATAAAGGGTTACATCCTCGACAAGAAAAATAACCCGTACAAAAAACTAAGAAAAAGTGGTAGCTAATGTATTGCCCTGTGCTGTAAATCTTCGTTTTGAGGCTCTTAGTTGCAAGCCGGACAAAAAGAAGTTGGAATGTGGTTTAATGTATATTTTTCGTCAAACCTTCGAGATTTGGATTCTTTTTTTTTTCTCTTTTTATGGTGTTTTGTTGGTGCTCTGCTTTTTATGTAGTTGCGAGATAAGCCATGAGGTTAAGAGCTTAAACATGGCCAACAGGCATCGAAACTGAACTTAAAATTCCAAACAAGCAGTTACATTTTTGACAAAGGTTTTTCAAGGTACATCTTACGCATACATTGTAGATCTTTCAAAGATTTAATTCCTTCCACAAAGTACATTTAAGACCCCTTGACTTAAACATACTCTAGTATCTGCTTCAAATATATAGACTTAGAAATGATTATCTTAATAGCTATATGGGTGGCACGTCGTCCTATTAGACGTTATAAATAATTAGATGTTATAATAGTAGACGTTATGAAGACGTTATAATAATAATTATATGTAATAAGACTTGGAAGTATGTACGAGCTATTTACACCGAAGCTTCGCGCACTGTCAACGGTCACTAAATACAACACCTGCACACCTAATAAAAGTTCTGCTAACATGGAAATCGGAGTATGTAAATCATTTTTCTTTATCTGCGATCACTGAATGTTACCTTAGTTCCGACGTTTTTAGACATTTAAACTAAAAATCAATTCATTGCAACATTATTACTTTCCTTATATACATAATGTATAAGGAAAGTATTGTGAGGGGTCGAAAATTCGAATTCGAGTTTTCGACGGGAGAGCACGTTTCAAGCATCCTTGATCACGAATCGAACACTTCGGAAGTGATGTCTGTGTGTGTGTTAAAGTATGTGTGTATGTGTGTTGAAGACCCAGACCGTCCGACTCGTCCAGAGGACTTAGAGTAACTAGTTGGACGGCCGGAATTGTATGTGTGTGTGAGACTGTGGAGACGATAACTCACGAACGAATGCGCCGATTCCAACGAAATGTGGTACAAAAATTACAATCCGTAAACACTAGAAGCCTATTGTTTTTATACGCAATCGAATGTTCAAACCCCCCCTAAATTTTCAAGTGAAATTTTGAAAAAATCGTCAAAAAATCAAAACCTCTAATAAAGTTACGAAAATAGACATTTCTTATGTAATTTTTCATTAGAAAACGATTGATGTAAATTTTAGAACGCTAACATGAACCGTTCTAGAGATATTACACATTTTTCTAAAAAATTATCAAAAAATCATATAAAATAAAAAAATATATTTCCTATTGAGAAACGTGTTCACTTTTCATGTGTAATACCATGCGATAAATTGGGTGACATCATTTTCGTGGATCTAGCTCGTTCCAGTCATGAAAAAAGATACTTCGAGTATTACTTTTGTATTTGAACGCAATAGTCATTCATCTGCTGTAAGAATAACTTATTTCTCCGTCCATAACGCTTGGCGAGATTTTGGCGACGAATTTGGTGGAATGTCGCCAACTTGGCGACTGCTTTAAATATTGCTAAATTAACGAAAAACTCGCCAAATGGATAAAAATGACGCTAAATCAATGAAAATGACGACTCATTGACGAAAATTCACCATCTTGGAAAGAATATAAATATCTACTATAACAATAATCTATATTTTTTTACTGCAAAAGTACTAAATTCATTGCTAAATTCATTCATATAAGAAAGTCATGTGCTGCCCACAGCAGATTTTTTTTTTAATAGTTCGATTTGAAGAACAGTCAACATACGATTTCGTTATTTGAAACGTAACTCCATGGAGGTCAAAGTATGGCGTTAAAACTTCATATTAAGAAAACGCCAATATCGTTTGAGACAATCATTCAGGTGGCGCTGGGGAAAGATAAGTAGTCCTGCATTATGTGCATTTCTATGGCAAAAGGCCTAATATATTTATTTAAACTGCAATTTTGTAAAAATAAATTATTAACACAAGGCAAAGTAGAACTGAAACAATAAAGAGTATTTCTACGTATTCAAAATTCATTTACCTTCATTTTATTTTTATCTCCATTTTGTGCTCTATCCTACAACTATGAAAAAAAACTGGTTAGTTGCACTCATAATTAGAGAACATTTATTTAAAAAATAATCAAAAATGCATATACTAAATACGACGTCTTTCTGTTGTGCCAATTAACAACAGCGGTTACTAATACTAACGACACCTACATATAATTCTCAAAGCATGATGGCATTTTCAAGCGCCTAATCCAAGCATTTCAACCATATCTCCTTCTTTCTAACTCCATGCGTAACTCTGTTACCCTTGACCACTATGGAGTCAAAAACTATAAATATATTCAATGACAAAATATAATAAAAAAATCGTCTGCTGTAACTGTAAATTTAAATATATCTCAAGCATAATTGATGGAACACCGTTAGAACTGAGCAGTGATAGAGTTTACGAAGAAAATCTATATAAATAAAATTGAAAATCTGTCTGTCTGTCTGTCCCGTCATCACGGGAGAACGGCTGAACCGAATTTGATGAAATTTTGTGGGTAACCTGGAAATTGTCCCACTTAAAATTTAGTTTATGTTTGGATTTTCTACGATCAGTGGTTCTCGAGATATTATTAAAAAACAAAATTTTCGTTTGTATCATCATCATGGGAGAACGGCTGAACTGAATTTGATGAAATTTTGTGGATAGCCTTGAAAAGCCTCCCATAAATTTAGCCCAAGTTTCGAGTATCTAAGACCAAGGGTTGTCGAGATATTAATGAAAAACGAAACTTTTTCCTAGGAGTTCTACTCTCTAACTCCGTGGTTTATCCAAACGAAAAGCTTGAAAATCCTTTGAAAGTGAATTAAAACCTTATCTTTGAGTTTAGTGGAAGATTTTTTGCGCTAATTAGTCAGTGTCTGAAAACATGAATTGTTTGAAACATGATTTAAATGAGAAATTTATCTCCATGGTTTATTTCTCACAAGCTTTTACTGAACAAGAGTATAAAGAAATCAAAATGGTTATTTAATTTCGCAGTTTATGAGGAAGATCCTATCTTATATCATGTTGCTCAGAAACGCAATTAAATTAAATCTGTCTGTTAATTTTAATTATTATTTTTTCTACTTGAATAATAAATAAATGGATATAAAAATATATTTTAGAAAAGAACGATTTGATTTTTCTTATAGCATTTTTAACTGGATAATATCAATTACGGTCTTCAGATTTAAACGTTATTATTATTGATATTTTCATGGATTCCTGATTCAGGGATTATTGATATATTCAAGTTATTATGCCATTGTTTTATTATGACAAAAATTGTTTAAACTCATATATTGTACGTTGTACGAGTAATCTTCTACATATACACGGGTATATATTCTAATCTACGAGAATATAAGTAGTACAGGTATATTGGCATATGTTTTGATATATATTGGCATATATTGGAATCAATTACGACCTTTTGGTATAAAGATTTCGGGGATTATTGATATTTTCAATGTATTACGTCATCTCTTTTATTTTGGCAAAGATTTTTGAGACTCATATTGTAAAATGGGTAATCTTCTAATGTACTAATACAGGTTATATCTTCTAATATTCGCGTATATAAGTAGTACGGGTCCTATACAATTTTAATGCTTTCATTTTGCATATATTGATTCAATTCCTTTTTTTGTGTGTGAATTTGCTTACAAAAGGGGACCAGGATGTTTTATTCTTCAGATCTGCCCGTGAAGATAATGTTTCATAGTGAGAACAGATATTCTTAAACTTCTCTTTAAGAGCAATAAATTTAATATTTTAACAAAATTTGCACATGATTGCGAATTATAAGTTTCTTTATATTATATACTCCGTACGGAGAACGGGTATGCTGCTAGTTTTTAATAAATTTTTCTATGCAACGCATGTTGTGTATCTAGCCATTCATAAATTATAGCTGAAAAAATGTTGGAAAAAAAATATTTTAACTTTTTTCGAACAAAACTGAATGATTTTAGACCGTCGTTATTACTTATTGATCAAGCACCAAGTATTCAAGATTTCAAGTTTCTACCTTCAGAAGTTTGGTTACTCTAATTCGTCATTTAATCAGTCATGTATGATTTTGGCATAATTATTTTTCATTTATGTCACCAGAATTTTTTTTTTTATAAAATTTAAATTATTTCATGTTTCCATGCACTAAACATTTGCAAATATTTTATTGAACAGTCATTTTTGAAACATGATAAACGCTAAATGTTCATATTTACTGTATTAAATCAGGCAAAATTATTTTTATTATAAATGAATACTTCAAACATTAAAAAGTGTCAATAGGTAAGTTTAATGCTATATGTTTAAGTTAACCTAAAACAACTTAAAACATCTGCAAATATATTACTGAAAAATATTTTTGTAAAAATAATAAACCCTAAATGTTCATATTTTCTTTTCCAATTCAGATAAAACAATTTTTATTATAAATTTACTTTTTAAAAATTAAAAATTTCAAGTTTAGTGTCAATATGTATTAAGTAAGTTCGACATGCATATACTAATTTTAAAGTAAATAGGTTACTAACTTTTTGTAATCACGCGGACAAACATAAAAATCTGATGTGGGCAGCACATGACTTTCCCTGCAGACACAAATTCATATTTTTTTTTTTTTAATAATTCATTAAATTGTGTTAAATTGCACAAAATGAAACTAAATATGTGCTTTTTAATTCAATTTCTGTTTTTATTTGGTAATTAGACATTTTTCTAAAAGTGGCATAACTAAATGCGAAAAATCTCAGATATCTCGAGAATGGTTAGTCCTAGAGTAATAGAGTTGTTCTTATTATTTTCCTCATCAAAAATTACGTATAAAACAAGCATTTAATTGATATATTTGAACATGCGTAGCTTTTTTTAGATTTTGCGATTTTTGAGGTGAAAAACTAATCAGCACCACGGTCACTTTGAAAACTAATCAGCACCACGGTCATACCCAAGTGACTTACCTACCAAATTTTATGAAATTCGGTCCATTAGTTTTTGAGTTAGAGTGGATACATACATTGCACAGACAGACACACAGACAGACAGACAGACAGACAGAGACAGACGTCACGTTAAAAATGGTTTTTTCGTATTCTAGAGGTCTCGAAACGTGTAGATCCGTCGAAAACTCGAGTTGTGATTTTCGGCATGATTCCAATACTTTCCCTATACATGACCATGTATTGCAGGGAAAGTAAAAATCTGATGTGGGCAGCACATGACTTTCCCTGCAGACTTATATCCACGTTCTCTTTATTTTAATTAAATTTATTTCACTTTTAATTCAATTTTCGTTCTCATTCGGTAACCGGGCATATTTTCAAATGTGGCGTAGGGAAAGTACGAAAAACTAAAATATCTCGAGAACGGCTAGTCCTAGTGTAATGGGGTTGGGCTTATTATTTTCGTCGTTAAAAATTACGTATTAAACGAGCATTTAATGGATATATTTGAGTATACCTAGTTCTTTAGTTTAGATTTTGACGATTTTTGCGGGTCATTTTGCAAAAAAAGGCAGGTTATATTTTTCCGAATCGTGTCAAAATCTAATCAGCACCAGGGTAACCCACAAGTGACTCATCGACCGAAATTGTGAAATTCGGTCCAGTAGTTTTTCAGTTAGAGTGGATACAAGCTTTTGCGAGCCATTTCGCAAGAAAAGGCGGGTTCTTTTATTCCAAATCGTACCCAAAACTAATCAGCATCAGACTCGCCCACAAGTGACTAACCTACCAAATTTTGTGAAATTCGGTCCATTAGTCTTTTACTTAGAGTGGATACAAAATCTGCACAGACAGACAGACAGACACACAGACACACACACAGACGTCACGCTAAAAATGGTTTTTTCGTATTCTAGAGGTCTCGAAACGTGTAGATTCGTCGAAAACTCCAGTTGTGATTTTCGGCATG
Organism: Amaurobius ferox; assembly: GCA_951213105.1. NCBI lineage: Eukaryota > Metazoa > Arthropoda > Arachnida > Araneae > Amaurobiidae > Amaurobius > Amaurobius ferox. The sequence goes on from OX578152.1 coordinate 121,914,251, forward strand.
ATTCCAATACTTTCCCTATACATTACCATGTATTGCAGGGAAAGTAAAATTTGAAACTGCGAAAAAATTGTTTAAAGAAATGTCAAACTGGAGAAACTTGAAATGTACGTATACATATGCGCTATTTACTTTCCCAGCAATACATGACAATGTATAGGAAAAGTATTGAAATCGCTTCAAAAATAGCAACTCGAGTTTTCGATGGATCTACACGTTTTGGGATCTCCAGAATACGTAAAAATATTTTTAGCGTTACGTCTGTGTGTGCTTCTGTCTGTGCAATATATGTATCCACTCTAGTCCAAAAACTAATGGACCCAATTTCATAACATTTTATAGGTGAGTCGCTTGGGGGTGACCCTGATGCTGATTAGATTTTGGTACGATTCGGGATAAAGGAATCTGCATTTTTTCTGCAAAATGGAGCGCAAAAATTGTATGTATCCACTTTAGCTAAAAATCTAATTTGCCAAATTTCATAAATTTGGTAGATAAATCACTCGGGAGTTAAAGCTGGTGCTGATTATATTTTGGTACAATTCGGGAAAAAAGAATCTGCCTCGGTGTATTATAAAAACAAAGCATGCTCAAATGTATCATTTAAATGCCCGTTTCATACATAATTTTTAGAAATTAAAATCAACCCCATTATTCTAGGACTAGCCGTTTTCGAGATATTTTAGATTTTGCGCATTTTTGTTACGCCATAGTTGAAAATACGTCCAATTACCAAATGAAAGCGAAAATTAAATTAAAAGTGCAAATTCAGTGTCATTTCAAATAATTATATATGTTATTTTGTGCCATTAAACTCAATTTAAGGAATTGTTAAAGAAAATAAAGAGAAAATGAATTTGAGTGAGCAGAACAAAAGTCATGTATTTTTAGGATTTTTTTCGTCCGATTTTGATGCGGTGTTCATTAAATAAATCCTGAATATATATATATTAGAAAAATGTAATAATAAAAATTCAAGTAATATTAACATCACCATAGAAGTAAAACCACGGCCATATTGCCGATAAGAGAAAAGGACAGCACCAAATTCGATGATTAATCGGAATTAAATTAATCTTCAGGTCTGAGTGTTTAATTTTAATTAACCCTGTTCTAATGCCTGTTTCAGATTGAGCAATAGTACATTGCTATAAATGCTCAAACTCAGACTACAGGCTTCAAAAGATGAAAAAATGAAGATAAGAAACATTAAGGAAACGAAAACTATGATTGATGATTCTCTATTTAATACTTCTTTTTATTATGTAGGCATATTTTAAAGTTAGGGTTTTTTGAGTTGCAACTTCTCTCTATTCTATCATTGGATTTTCAAACTATTACTATATATATATGTGTGTGTGTGTGTGTGTGATTAATTAAATTTGAAAAATCGATTTTTTTTTAAGGTTAAAACCTACTACTTCCACTTAAAGTAAAACAAACTCGGATACTTCACACTGATGTTTGTCCGGTTTCTCCTCCAAAAACACAAAAAAGCAAAAACATAATATCGAATTCCCGATTCCTATTTTGCGCCGGCGTTGGGACACGTTTAGAAATTGCATCTTCTCCTTATCTGGCCGGACGCAGACGTGCTCTGAATTTTCGCGTTGACCACACTGCAAAAATTATCGGAGGGGACAAAAAAGAAAATGGAGGAGGGGGGGCGTAAGCGTATTTGCCGCATGCATACATCTACAATGTATGGTCGCATGGAATAAAAATAGTGTCGCCTGTTGTAAAAGATATAGAAGAATGAGGGTGGTCAAGGGGTGTTTAATTTTTTTTTTCTTTATGAAGATTTATTTTATTTTGGGTAGCGCACTAAACTATTACTTCATTGTGGGATATTTTGGGTGTTTTATTTTTAATATTGGATCTGGAGAAATCTTTTATGAATTTTCAATTGGAGCCGGATATACTGCAGAGCCAGCCCACTTCGACGATAAGAGCTTGCAAACGGTAGATCGTCGACTGGCCAGTTCGGAGATCCGGGATTCGATTCCCGGTTGGGGCACCAGGGCTCTTTACAATGGCGCCCGAATAAATCAGCCCTGTAGGTTAGTGCAAAGGTGTAGGAGGTCTGAAAGTGACCATAGTACGACTAGTATGGATTCAGCAAACTTTGGAAGATTGAGCACCGATTTCATAGTGAGAGGACAATGACCACACAGGATACTAACCTAGGTAAAAATAGTAGTAGCAGGAGGCTAACCTAAGATAAAATAGCAGGATGTGGTCAGTCAGATGGTCAGTTGCCTGCCAATCTGACATTAGAGGGTGGAGAATGCAGAGTCCACTTCGATGATAAGAGCTTGGAATTTCGTCCCAGTAGCTGAACGGTAGAGAGTCAGCTGGCCAGTTCAGAGTTCCAGAGTTCGATTCCCGGTTGGGGTAACAAGGCGCTTAGCAATACAAATCATATATTTTAAGGAGAAAACAAAAAAAAAACCAACCGTCAATAATGATAAATGAATAATCATTCCATGCGTAATTTTTCATTACAAAACAAACGACACAAAATTTAAAGCGTTCTCGTGAACAATTTTTGAGATACTGCACGCTTTTCAAGTAAAAAATTTCACAAAAGTTATACATTTACCTTACACCTTTCTGGTAGGTCGGACAAAAGTGATACATTTACCTTACACCTTTCTGGTAGGTCGGACAAAAGTTATACATTTACCTTACACCTTTCTGGTAGGTCGGACAAAAGTTATACATAATTAAAAAAGTAATAACGCACGTTCACGTATGTGTAACATTCAAGTATGTATCTCAAAATTTCATCTTTCTACCCATTGTTAGTGTTCGAGTAAAAGGGATCCCAAAATTCAGTCAAATGTTGATTTCGCTTCGTTAGGAATGGAGAATGAACTTCGCTTCGCTCGTCTATAATAAAAACAAGCTTATGAAGCAACATATAATGACAATTTACACCTTTTTAATCTCAATGTCCTCACTTATCAATCCTTTCACTCACCGGATGCATTCTTGACCGTCGACCGCTCTTGACCTTTCTCACTTTCGTCCCTTGCATGGACAAACCTTCACCATCTCCCACACTGCGCATGCGCATTTGTGTTTCACGACTCATGGAATCGCGTAACGACTTAAGCAGGCGATTGTTATCGGGCCGTGACGCCAGATGTACCTTTATTGCCCGAATCAACCGCCCTGTGGAACACCTCCTCGCGAATATCAAGTGGGCGGATCAAACCCCCTCGGGACACTTGTCATTATGTTTACATTCGAAACTTGGAAGAATCCGCCTTATTGTCTTACGCCACGATGTGTCAGTGGCAGCAATAAATCGAGATTGTTTATGCATTATGCACACTTGATGATTCATTAGATCTGAATGTTTTGGTATGATTTATTTCAGTGGCATCACTCCTGGAAAAACAATGACATCAACAATGCGATGCGATGTTCGCGAATCTGCCTCACGAGGAACAATGATTGAACAGTTGGACGTTCTCTATGACCCCCACTAATATAAAAATTATTCAATGCTCTTTGTTCGCGAGAATGCTACTTGTATTAGCATAATAAAATTTGATACCGATGACTATCTGTTTCAACAACATTTAAATACTCGCAAGATGATTGAACAATTCCATTACCACTTGGAATATAAATAGTTATTCCTAAAGGAAACGGAGATTAGAAGAGATGGTATAAACATGATACTATTGTTGGTTATACACGTCGAAAGCAATTTCTTTTCTTAATCGCTGCTTAAATTAAGGGCATTAATGAAAACCTTTGATTAGCATACACTACTATTTTATGCGACCTGATGAAAAGGACTTAGAGACAATTTTATTCACCAATTTTTACATGCTGCTTCTGTTCAGGAAGTAAAGGGAATTTATGATATCTGTCTTTGCTGTACCACGAATTTTTTTTTTCCCTTTATGTAGCACATTGCCGCAATTACAATATCACAGAAATCAATATAAAATTGCTCCTCAGGCATCTTTATGCTGTTGTTGACATTTGTAGGATTTTACAAAATCAAAAAATCACTGACATTGAATTTTTAAATCATATAATGTGTCGAGAAACAAAAGTAGTAGAACTTTTTCGGATTTTTATTTCAGAGCAATATTTTATAGCTATTCCTATAAGAGTTTCAAAAAAGTTCGTTGAAGAGTTATAGCAATGTTTCCTGCAGTTTTTTCTGGGTTAAAATGGACAGGGCTTGCATGTTCCCACATTGTATTCGCCAGATTCAGCGCTTTTAACTAACCCTGTTATTGATTAATTATAATTATAAGAATGCGGGCTGATATTCACGTTCTCCTTATTTCTTCAATATTTCATTAAATTGAGTTTAATTGCATAAAATAACACCCATAATTATTTAAAATGACAGTGAATTTGCACTTTTAATTCAATTTTCGTTCTCATTGGGTAACTGGATTTATTTTCAAAGGTGGCATAGTGAAAATACGAACAGACTAAAATATTTCGAGAACGGCGCTAGTCCTAGTATAATGGGGTTGATTTTATTCTTATCGTTAAAAATTACGTATAATACAAACATTTTATTGATATATTTGAGCATACGTAGTTTTTTATTTTACGATTTTTGCGGACCATTTCAGAAAAATTGCAGGGTAATTTTTTTTTTTCGAATCGTACCAAAATCTAATCAGCACTAAAGTAACCCACAAGTGACTTATAGATCAAATTTTACAAAATTTGGTAGATTAGTTTTTCAGCTAGAGTGGCTACAGCCGATTTTTGCGGGCCATTTCGCATAAAAAGGCGGGTTCTTTTATCCCGAATCGTACCTGAAATTAATCAGTACCCCAGGGTCATCCACAAGTGACTTACCTACCAAATTTTATGATATTTAATAGATTAGTTTTTGAGTTAAAGTGGATACATACATTTTACACAGACTGAAGACAGACTAACAGACAGGCACACAGACGTCACGCCAATTTTTTTTTTTTTTTTTTTAGAAATTCCGAAACGTGTAGATCTCGAGTTGCGATTTTCGGCACGATTCCATTACTTTCCCTATACATTACCATGTATTGCAGGGAAAATAAAAATTCGTTCTCTCTAGAAAGACTCCATGTTTTTCGTTGGTTAAAAAGAAAAAGAGTTCTGCAATAATCGTCTGAAGTAATAAAAACAATATACCGTATATCTGATACATTTTTAGGATACATCAGTGCCACCTGGATGAAAAAATATCTAATATTTCAATATCTTTGTAATATGATGTTAAAATTCGATAGGCACAAATATTCGCTTTACTTCAGAAAATACCAAACGATTCCCGGAGAAGATAAATTTCTTGTTTATCTGACAACCATAATAGGATAACATACTTCCAGGCGATCGCTTTCCAAACCTCTATTCTGAAACATCGCCAACATTTTATCGCAGTATAAAAACCTTATTTTTAACACCAATCCTTCTGTTTACCACAAAAGAATAATGTATTTATATAAAAAAGCGATAAGCTAGACCTCAAGCATAAAACAATGTCACTAATCCTGATGTATCCCTCAACGTGTTTTATTCCATACACTTCATCCGCGATGTAACATCTGAAGAAGAACCGAAGATCCACACTGTTGCCAGTCCAAAGGCATCTTCTCTGTTTTCAGGCCGAAATATCCCTCAACTCATCTCTGACCCCTACCCTCGTAATTCCTGATGGCGCCCTGTGGATCGCAGGCTAAATTTATTCCTGGATTAAATATTGCAGATCTCGTAAGTTGCAGATTACAATAGCCCCCGAGGTTGAATATAACCTTTTGTCGTGGCAATAAAACACTCTGATGGGGTAGTTAAGAAAGATGTACGAGAAGAAATTTTTCTTCATTAAATGTTATCTTAGTATCTGTCAATAGTTCTTTGAATGCGTCCAATATTTTCCCGTCTTGGTTCCTACAGAAGTCAGTAGCGATTGCAGATTCCACTTCGACTATAAGAGCTTGCAGTTTCGTCCCAGTAGCTCAACGGTAGAGTGTCGGCTGGCCAGTTCGGAGACCTAGAGTTCGATTCTCGGTTGGGTCAGCAAGGATTTTCATAATGGCGTCCGAACAAATCAATCCTGTAGGTTAGTACAAAGATGTCGGAGGTCTGAAAGTGACCCTAGTACGACTAGTACAGATTCAGGGGACGATGGAAGATTGAGCGCCGATTTCAAAATTGAGATAATAACGACCATTCAGGATACTTAACCTGGGTAAAAATTGCAGTGTCAGGAGGCTAACCTGAGGTAAAAATAGCAGGAGGCGGTCAGTCAGATTGTCCGTTGCCCGCCAATCTGATATTAGACAGTGGAGAATGCAGAGTTCACTTCGACGATAAGAGCTTGCAGTTTCATCCCAGGAGCTCAACGGTAGAGCGTCGGCTGGACCGTTCGGAGATCCAAGGTTCGATTCCCGGTTGAGACAGCAAGGTTCTTTGCATGTTCTCCTTTAACATTCAGGTGTATTTTTGCAGAGTTATTAACCAATATGTCAAATTTTGTGAAAAAAAGATCGATTTTGCAACAAAAACTGAAGTTTCATAAATGGTGAACAAAAAGTGGATGACAAAAGAAAATTTGGCTTTTGTGGACTTTTAAAGGTATAGTTACGAAAGATCTTTGAAGGTTCTTATAGTTAAGAAAGATCTTTGAAGGTTCTTATAGTTATGGTGGCTATTGAAACATAATAACTATACCACTCGATAAAACAATTTTCGATACCGTAGACCCCCTATTAAAACACATCTGTCACACGAACTGTGAAACTCACTATATTTTTAATCAAAACTATGCAATTAATAATAAATACAAAACAGCGTTGATTATCATATAAATTAACGTTATTATATAAATTAACGTTGATTATCATATAAATTAAGCGTTGATTATCATCTAAATAATGCATTTTCGTTAATTTTGCGATGTTTTGCCAAATATCTCTCCAAAATCGTCAAATTATTTCACTACGTGGGGCAGCTGTAGAAAAGTATTTTTTTTTTAATTTATGGGAGGTTTATATAGGTTGTCAACGGCCGTTGTGTGATCAATTTTCCGGACAACTTCATCCATGCATTTGTACTGAAACCTTTTCAGTTTCTCTTTGATCTGAAAACTCTGGGATTGTTTCCAAATCCTAGTCCAGGTTATAAATCCGAAGGAGTTTCGTACTCTTCTGCGAACTACCACTTTTTTTTTAAATACTTTTCTTAAAATTAAAAATATTGTCAGATATTAAAACGGCATCTAATTAATAAGGAAAGCGCTGAAAATTACAGGATTTTTTTCACATATTCTTTAAATAAAAGAAAATCTAAAACATGTACCTCTGCTATTGTTCGCCTGCCTCAGTCATGACCATCGACGCAAATGCGGATGCATCAACTGAACGAGTCCAGTAGCAACATGGGGACTGACAACAATAAGTAAAATCATACAATGGAAAACCGGAGTTAAAACCCAAAACATAGCTTGCGCACCTTTCTACCTACTCCCCCTTTTTGAGTTTAGATTCGTCCACTTCAAATAGTCGCGCTTTTCTTGGACGAACAGTACATGTCCCCCTACCTGGCGAGGACCTAAAGCTTGATTTTCTTAGTAAATTCGTTATTAAAATCGACACTTCCACCTGACTTAGACCATGGTTTAGTGATCAGCTTTATAACCACGCAACCATGGGGTGGTTCCTGGTGTAAATAGTTTTTGTCATTAAAATTTCCCTATCTAAGCTCTATCCGAAGACAGTAACTGTTCCCAGCAACGGTTCCCAGCAACTGTTCCCATAAACATCCTCTTAAACTTACTCGAAAGCTGATTTTCGGCGATTCCGTTATGAAAGTCTCCAAGTGACAGCAACTGTTCCCAACAACTGTTCCCATAAACATCCCTTTAAACTCACTCGAAAGCTAATTTTCGGCGATTCCGTTATGAAAGTCTGCAAGTGACAGCAATTATTCCCATAAACATCCCCTTAAACTCACTCAGTAGCTTATTTTTAGCGATTCCATTATAAAAGTATCAAAGTGACAGCAACTATTCCACGCAACTGTCCCCATAAACATCCCCATAAACTCACTCGGAAGGTAATTCTTGGCGATTCCATTATGAAAATCTCCAAGTAACGTCAACTGTTCCCAGAATCTATTCCCATAAACATCCCCGTAAACTCACTCGGAAGCTAATTCTCGACGATTCGGTTATGAAAGTCTCCAAGTGACAGCAACTGTTCCCAGCAACTGTTCCCAGCAACTGTTCCCAACAACTGTTCCCAGCAACTGTTCCCAGTAACTGTTCCCATAAACATCCCCTTAAACTCACTCGAAAGCTAATTTTCGGCGATTCCTCTATGAAAGTCTGCAAGTGACAGCAACTGTTCCCATAAACATCCCCTTAAACTCACTCAGAAGCTTATTTTCGGCAATTCTGTTATGAAAGTCTCCAAGCGACAGCAACTGTTCCCAGGAACTATTCCCATAAATATCCCCATAAACTCACTCAGAAGCTAATCCTCGACGATTCCGTTATGAAAGTCTCCAAGTGACAGCAACTGTTCCCAGCAACTGTTCCCAACAATTGTTCCCAGTAACTGTTCCCAACAACTGTTCCCAGCAACTGTTCCCAGAAACCGTTTCCATAAACATCCCCTTAAACTCACTCGAAAGCTAATTTTCGGCGATTCCGTTATGAAAGTCTGCAAGTGACAGCAACTGTTCCCATAAACATCCCCTTAAACTCACTCAGAAGCTTATGTTCGGCGATTCTGTTATAAAAGTCTCCAGTGTGAGCAACTGTTCCCAGCAACTATTCCCATAAACATCCCCATAAACTCACTCGGAAGCTAATCCTCGGCGATTCCGTTACGAAAGTCTCCAAGTGACAGCAACTGTTCCCAACAACTGTTCCCAGCAGCTGTTCCCAACAACTGTTCCCATAAACATCCCCTTAAACTCACTCGAAAACTAATTTTCGGCGATTCCGTTATGATAATCTGCAAGTGACAGCAACTATTCCCATAAACATCCCCATAAACTCACTCGGGAGGTAATTCTCGGCGATTCCATTATGAAAATCGCCAAGTAACAGCAACTGTTCCCAGAATCTATTCCCATAAACATCCCCTTAAACTCACTCAGAAGCTTATTTTCGGCGATTCAGTTATGAAAGTCTCCAAGTGACAGCAACTGTTCCCAGCAACCATTCCCATGAACATTCCCTTAAACTCACTCGGAAGGTAATTCTCGGCGATTCCGTTATGAAAATCGCCAAGTAACAGCAACTGTTCCCAGAATCTATTCCCATAAACATCCCCTTAAACTCACTCAGAAGCTTATTTTCGGCGATTCAGTTATGAAAGTCTCCAAGTGACAGCAACTGTTCCCAGCAACCATTCCCATGAACATTCCCTTAAACTCACTCGGAAGGTAATTCTCGGCGATTCCGTTATGAAAATCGCCAAGTAACAGCAACTGTTCCCAGAATCTATTCCCATAAACATCCCCTTAAACTCACTCAGAAGCTTATTTTCGGCGATTCAGTTATGAAAGTCTCCAAGTGACAGCAACTGTTCCAGCAACCATTCCCATGAACATTCCCTTAAACTCACTCGGAAGGTAATTCTCGGCGATTCCGTTATGAAAATCGCCAAGTAACAGCAACTGTTCCCAGAATCTATTCCCATAAACATCCCCTTAAACTCACTCAGAAGCTTATTTTCGGCGATTCAGTTATGAAAGTCTCCAAGTGACAGCAACTGTTCCAGCAACCATTCCCATGAACATTCCCTTAAACTCACTCGGAAGCTAATTTTCGGCGATTCCGTTATGAAAGTCTCCAAGTGACAGCCAAATCTTTATTTAACGCGCCGATAGTGGCGTGTTGGCGGCTATAAATCCGAGCTTAAGCTCCCATGAAGACGCTGGAAAGATTTTCCAGGATGGCCGCGCCAATCTCGGAGATTATCTCCAGTGAGATCTCAATTATCTCGATAACACAAGGTCGATCGGCAGGTAGATGAGACCGAACCAGTTTCTTGTCGGAGGGGAATACAGTGGCACTCTTTGTTTGCGTACGGCAAAGTCTTAAACTACGAGATTTCTTCCCACATGACTCGCACTGGGCAGTTAAGACCTTAAATCTTGTTCTCCGCAATTATTTGTCTACTTTGACTCATAAATTGGTGGATGACGCCATTCAGAACTTCAAAAGTTAAGTCTCACCACACATTCCCTTGCTTGAATGTTATTGCTTATTATCTGTATGTCCTACCGGAGATACAGCCCATCCTTAGGTGCCCCAGAATCGTGCCAAACATAGATGAGAGAGACATCCCCTTGCTACAGGTCATCTGAAATGAGAGTTTCCACTCGACTTTCTCATACATTTAATCGCCTTGTATCATTAAAGAATGACATGAAAATGTATCAAATGTATGAGCTTTCGTTCACAGTATGAAGTAAGAGATAAGGCGATAAAACTCCTATCAATGAAATTTTTGAAAATACCATAATCCTTTAAGAACTTTGAGAATTATATATAGGTGTCGCTAGTGTTTTGTCTGTTCTCATTGGACACAACAGGAAGACGTAGTGATTCTTTATATACTTTTGATTATTTTTAATTAAAGTTCCCTAATTATCAACAGAAGTTAAGTCTCATAAATACAGAAAATAGGCAAACAAAAATAAATTGGGGCGAGATATCCCCGTGATTAGAGCACGGGGGTTGCACTCAGAGGACCCGAATTCGATTCCCGACTCTGTCCCAAACTGTCCCTGTGTCCCAAACTGCCCCTGTGTCTACGCGAAGTAAGAGCACGTTAAATCTGTGGGAAAGTCATTGGAGAGCTTGGAAGGCTCGGAATGAGGGCTCGGTCCCTGTGGGTGTCGACCTCACTGGGCTCCAGTCTAAATTAGATGGCACTGCCCTTACAGTCCAAACATACTTTACACCTTCGGGTAGCGGCCATACATTTAACTGCCGCAAATCCCTGGGTTGGCTGTATGGTCTGGGCCTTTCACACCTTCGGGTAGATCGGGCGGTTTGGGTCGAAAGAAAGAAAGACAAAAATAATCTGAAAGATAAAATAAATTTAAACGATTCCTGAACTTGATCGAACGTTTTTGAGGTTTGAGTGTGTATATCAGTGTATGAATTCGTGAATTTGTGGATGTGATATCTCAAGAACAAATGGAGTGATTTGAAAAGAATTGCGACACGATTATTACAATCAGTGACTATTTGAACTATACTGATTTTAAACGCGATCGAATGTTCGGAAGAACACTCAATTTTCGAAAAAATCCTTAAAAATCTTGACCTTTAGTAATGCTATACATACAATTATTTGTTACGCAATTTCTTTCTGATACTCATACGTAGTATTGAGAAAGTACTGTTTTCACGAAAATTTTCGATTTTACGCTTTTGATATACATATATATTTTAGGACCTTCTGAACACGTTTTGATTGTTTTAGGAGTGGTGTCCGTCTGTCTTGTCTGTGGTTAATTTCTTGTGTACACAATAGTTGCCACAAAAGTAAGATTTTCGCGAAACTTTATATTTAGCTTTGTTAATGAAAAATATAGAACCAGACATAATTTTTAATTTTTTTTAATTCAAGCAAAAACTTAAACTCTTAACATGGCAGTATAGGACAAAATTGGATATAATTATGCATAAAAGGGGTTAAGGACGGCTTAATGATCGCGAAACTTCACAGTTGCTCAATTCTACATATGCTCAATTCAATGCTTGTTTTATATGTAATTTTTGACGACGAAGTGAATAACACCAATCCCCAAAAATTGCTTGTGTCCCCTCTATTTAAAAAACTAATTGATCAAATTTTACAAAATTTGGTAGATAAGTTACTTGTGGGTCACCCTGGTGCTGATTAGATTTTGGTACGATTCGGAAAAAAATAACCTGCCTTTTTTTTTTTTTGCGAAATGACCCGCAAAAATCGTCGAAATCTAAAATAAAAACCTACATATGCTCAAATATATCAATTAAATGCTTGTTTTATACGTAATTTTTGACGATGAAGTGAATAACACCAATCCCATTACACCGTTCTCGAGATATTTTAGTTTTTTCGCATTTTCACTACGCCACCGTTGAAAATAAGTCCAGTTACCAACTCAGAACGAAACTTGAATTAAAAAGTGCCTATTCAGAGTCATTTTAAATCATTATGGGTGTTATTTTGTGCCATTCAACTCAATATAATGAATTATTGAAGAAATAAAGAAATAAAGATATTGAAGATGAGTCTGCAGGGAAAGTCATGTGCTGCCCACAGCAGATCTTTTACTATTTTTGTACGTTATCTATCTGTATATCTTTCATTGGTTAGAAGATATAAATTGAGTGAAAGCAAGCAAAGTGAATCGAAAACTCATTCGAACAAAAACATTTTTACTTTCCCTGCAATACATGGTAATGTATAGGGAAAGTATTGGAATCGTGCCGAAAATCGCAACTCGAGTTTTCGACAGATCGACACGTTTTGGGACCTCTAGAACACGAAAAACTATTTTTAGCGTGACGTCTGTCTATGTTTCCGTTCATGTGTGTGTGTCTGTCTGTACAGACTTGTTATCCACTCTAACTGAAATACTAATTGACCGAATTTCATAAAATTTAGTAGGTAAGTCCCTTGTGGGTGACCCTGGAGCTGATTAGATTTTGGTACGATTCGGGATAAAAGAACCCGCCTTTTTTGGCGAAATGGCCTGCAAAAATTATCTGTATCCATTCTATCTGAGAAACTAATAGACCCAATATCATAAAATTGGGTAGATAAATCACTTGTATCTTAACCTGGCGCTGATTATATTTTGGTACGATTTCGGAAAAAAGAATATGCCCTTTTATATGTCAAAAGAATATGTCAAACTACATATGCACAATTATATCAATTAAATGCACATTTTATACGTAATATGTTACCAAAGAAAGATTAAAACCAACCCCATAACTCTAAGGCTAGCCGTTCTCAAGATATTTTAGTTTTTTTGCATTTTCGCACCGCCATCTTTCAAAATAAGTCCACTTACCCAATGAAAACGAAAATTGAATTGAAAGTGCAAATTCAGTGTCGTTGAAAATAATTATGGCTGTTAGTTTGTGCCATTAAACTCTATTTAATGAATTATTGAGGAAACAAGGAGAACGTGAATACGAGTCTACAACGAAAGTCATGTGCCGCCCACATCAGATTATTATATTCAAAATATTAACATATGAAATTATTTTTCGTATGTGCTTAAGTGGTGCCCCATTTCCGTCAAAACAAGTACAAATTGTTTATATTTTTTATTTATTAGGTTTGGAGATATATAAACGTCCAAAGTATTTACATTTTTGGTAACGCTCAGATTTCAACCGGATATCCAGACGTATTTTTCACGCCGAAAACTTGTTTTTCTTCTATACTGAAGAAATAAAAAAAATCTGATGTGGGCAGCACATGAAGTTCCCTGCAGACTCATATTTACATTATATTTATTTCTTCAATAATTTATTAAATTAAGTTTAATTTCACAAAATAACAACCATAAATATTTTAAATGACACTCAATTTGCACTTTTAATTCAATTTTCGTTCTCAGTTGGTAACTGGATTTCAAAGGTGGCGTAGCGAAAATGCGAAAGAACTAAAATATTTCGAGTTCTAGTATCTTATTCTTTTCATCGTCAAAAACTACGTATAAAACAAGCATTTAATTGATATATTTGTGCATTAGTAATCCTTTATTTTTAATTTTGAAGAGTTTTGTGGGCCATTTCGCAAAGAAAGGCAGGTTATTTTTTTTCGAATCGTACCAAAATCGAATCAGCACCAGGGTAAGGGACTTACCTACCAAATATTTTGAAATTCGATCCATTAGATTTTAGTTAGAGTGGATACATACATTGCACAGACAGGCACAGACAGGCAGACATACAGACACACACACACACAGACGTCAGACTAAAAATTTATTTTTTGTATTCTAGAGGTATCAAAATGTGTAGATCCGTCGAAAACTCGAGTTGCGATTTTCGACATGATTCCAATACTTTCCCTATACATTACATGTATTGCAGGAAAAGTAAAAAGAAAGAAAGAAAGAAAGGAAATTCGACTTTCTAACTTTCCGGGCAATCATAACAGTTCGAGAAATCAACAATTACATATACAAATCTAGAAATACTAATCTACAATTACAAATATAATAACATATTTGAAATACACCGAGTACAGCCAAAAGTTTAACAAAATGAATAGTAAGTTACGTTTACAGACCTTGAGACTAACTAGTGCCCTTTACATACATACATGAGCTTAATTTATTTTTCTTCCCGAAATGTACTGCTGCCTTCCTCGGGCTGCTGGGACTGTTGCCAAAAAAAAAGACCAATAGATCGTGGTAGGATGTCTCAAATGAATGTATCAACCATCGAGGTAAAAGTAAGAAGTTAAAACTTCATGTTAAGAAAACGCCCATATCGTTTGAGACAATCATACAAGTAGCGCTGGGATAATATAAGTAGCCCTACATCGTATGCATTTACATCGCGCGAAAGGCCTAAAATATTTATGTAAACTGTCCATTTTGTAAAAATAAATGTTGAGCGCAATGCAAAGTAGAACTAAAACAATAAAGAATATTTCTAAGTATTCAAAATAATTTAACCTTTCAATTTATTTTTATTTCCCTATATTCTGTACATAAAACTATAAAAAATACTGGTTAATTATACTCATAATGAGGCAACTCTTAATTTAAAAATAATCAAAAATATATATATTAAATACTACGCTTTTCTATTGTGTCAACTGAATAATATTAGCTACTTTACTAACAGTAGCGACACCTCGATATAATTCTCAAAGCATTATGGCATTTTCAAATGTTTCATCCATAAGAGTTGTATCTCCTCCTTTCTAACTCCATAGTATCAACTTATGGGGAAAAGATGTGAAAATCTGAGAAATTTTATATTTCCTTGATGCTGTAATATATATCAATATAGTAGTAACAAACACCAAAATCCTCAATTTAAGGTTCATAAACATTTTTTCCTACATTTCCAAGCAAAATCCCAATCAGTAAACGTGTAATAATCAGTTGTGCAGCTGTGATACAAATGAACTGGGCAAGAACAAAATATTTTTTGTAGGGAAATTTATGTTACGTTTTCTTTTTTATCCCTTTTACTTACACTATTAATTTACTTCCAAAACTTTTCTGTAGGGGAATGTATAACCATTCAGCATCAGTGACTTCAGGGAGAATGGCTGTCAGATTTTAGAGAGATATTTCTTACAAAAGTACAATTAACGTAAAATAAAAGGGAAAATGTTGAAATCTGAGAAATTTTCAATTTTTCTTTTCAAACTTTACAAAAAAATGTTTTTTTGAAAAATTGGTATCATGGGCCCAAATGATTACAACTATAGCGTGTTATTCTTCACTTTAAAGCGCTTGAAAACATATTTCGATTGATACCATAGTTGACAATGTCCTGCCCCCCGTGGGTTAACTTGACCCTCAAGGATGATGTCACTAATGACGTCACGAACAAAAAGTGTTTGTATCATTGCTATTTTTCACAAAAATAACTGAAACTATTATGTCTCGTGATCAGTGAGCGATCAATGAATCCTGTTATGCATGATAATGCCACATTTTGTCCTTTGCTGTTATGTTAAAAAAATACAAATATCGAATACATTTCGAAGTTTTCGTTCGAATTTTAATAAAAAATTCTAACTCGTTCTAGATTTTTCGATAACAAAGCCGGATATAAAGTTTCATGAAAATCCAATAATATGTGTTGTAGCTGTCGTGTACTCAAGAAATCGACAGTAGACAGACTCAAAAATCATCACTCCAAAAATAGTCAAAACCTGTGTTCAGGAGGTCTTAAAACATATACTGACATCAACATCTCGAATTCGAAAATTTTCATGAAAACAATACTTTTTCTATACTGTATTACATATTATTAGAAAGTAAAAATATTTTTTGCTCTTAAATATGTAGTCTTTGCTTAATTTAGTAACATTACTTACGTCACCTTTGAAACGACTTTTAAAAAACACCACTAAAAAGTCTTTTTGCTCCTAAAGATATAGTCCTTACTTAATTTAGTAACGTTACTTACGCCGATCCGGTGGTCGAGCGGTCAGGGGCATATGTTTCCGTCTGATTGCTGGATTGCCGGGTTGCGGGTTCGAATCCCGCCAGCGGGCATGGACGTTGTCATGTCGAGGCCAAGTCAAACTTCCGCCCTTCGGGGAGCCTCTGTAAAAGTGCAGCTACAATTCTCCTCCCTTTCGCCATG
The DNA here is from genome assembly GCA_951213105.1 of Amaurobius ferox. Classification (NCBI taxonomy): domain Eukaryota; kingdom Metazoa; phylum Arthropoda; class Arachnida; order Araneae; family Amaurobiidae; genus Amaurobius; species Amaurobius ferox. Next base: position 121,930,584 of record OX578152.1, read on the forward strand.
GAATACCCTGGGGGGGGGGGGGTCTTGTGGACGTGGTGCGTAGGCTCCTTAACCACGGGGGAATTAGTAACGAACGAACGTTACTTACGTCACCTTTAAAAAAACTTTTAAAAGACACCACTGAAAAGACTTTTTGCTCTTAAAGATATAGTCTTTACTTAATTTAATAACATTACTTACGTCACCTTTAAAAAGACACTACTAAAAATATCTTTTGCTCTTAAAGATGTAGTCTTTACTTAATTTCGTAACATGACGTACGCCATAACACTTTTATAAATCGAGTAAGTGGATTTATACCCATCAAAATTCAGCCCGGTACACGTTAAAGGTTTTTTTCCCATCAAAAATGTACCTTTCTGCTGGAAAATTTCGCATGATCTGCCCCATACACCGATTGCCCCACTGGGCGTATGTCACAGGAAACAACGCGGTCGTGCCCTGCTGATGCCAGAGTGCACTATCATCATCTGAAATGTCGATTCATCACAGTGCGGTTAGTTACTGTGTCTTTGGGTTAGCCGGTTTGGCTTTCACTGTTCAACGCTCGATCAATTCACAGAGCGTGATTTGAACGCCAAGTCCGCGGGAAAAATTCATTCCGTGAACGTCGAATTGAATACCAATCGGATTCCGATTCGTCCCATCCATTCCTATCGAGTTGTTTGTTGTCCGTCCTTTCGAGATGGAAACGTTTTGATGGATGAATTCGTTCCCAGTGCCTTGGAGGATTTTTTTTTTCCGGTGAACTATTCTTTACACACTATTCAGATGCTTGAGTAAATTCTTAACAAACCCGGGAGAAGGAGATGAATCGAAAAATTTAGGGTTCTTATCTCCAGGTCTCGGATTCCTAGTTGTGATTATTGTTAGCAAATGGGGAGTTTAAAATTCACTTGACCTTTTGCTTCTGGGTGGTACAGCGTCCATCCCAAACGAAGAACCTCTCAAAAAGGCAGGTATTTGGCATATCCTATTCCGAACAGTTTGATCCCCCTTTGCAGGCATTGGCGTCTATGAACACCAATGCCTGCAAAGGATTGACGCTGGAATGGACGCTGTCCCACCCGTATGCAAAAGGTTAACCGTGAGTTACTTCATTGTTAAAATTATCTCGCTAAAAATTCTGATTTGAAATTCAGTTATGGAAAAAATCAGAAATTTTTATTTGCTGTAAATAAACAAATACATTTATACATTTAACAAATACATTTATAGATTTATTCATTTAACAAATATATTTATACATTTATTTTATGTCAAAATACATTTATACATTTAAGCCCTCTTCTTCGATCCTAACCGTCTGACCTATCTGAATGTGTAAAGTATCTGTTTGGACGATCGGGAAATGTCATCCAATTTAGACCGGAACACAATGGGGGCGGCATTCACAGGAACCATACCCTCCTTCTCCTACGACCAACCTCTTGGGAGGACTTACGGACCCACATATTTAACGTGCCCATACTCCGCGTGAACACAGGGACAATTTGGGCAGAGGCAGGGATCAAACTCGGGTCATCGGCGTACAATTCCTGCGTACCTCTGGGCTGTCACTCCCCCACCCCCCATGCATTTAAGTCTGTCAAAAAAAAAAAAAAAAAAAAAAAAAAAAAACAGAGAACCAAACACGCTTGCAATTTTTAAAGATAAGTTATATTTTGTTTAACAAAGAATGGCGCTTAGCGTAAAAAGATCGTTTTAACCCAACATTGGCTTACTTAAATTCTGTCTTGTGGTGGATACTATAAATGCGCAAAGTTTCAGTCTGCTACTTCACAGGGTCCTTCTCATAGGCCAACGACCGTACCGTGCTGAAAACACCGGTTCTCGTTAGATCACCGAAGTCAGGCAGCATCGGGCGCGGTTAGTACTTGGGTGGGTGACCACCTGGGAACACCGCGTGTTGTTGGCTCTTTTCGGGCGCGGCAGCCCAGTGGTTAGCGCGCGATTCTCGCCGCTGCCAGAACTGCCGCCGTGTTCATGCGGAGTACGATCACGTTAAACATGTGGGTCCGTAAGTCCTTCCGAGAGGTTGGTGGTAGGGGAAGGAGGGTACGGTCCCTGTGGATGCCTCCCCCACTGGGTTCCGGTCTAAATTGGGTGGCACTTCCCGGCCGTCCAAGCAGTTACCTTACACCTTTCTGGTAGGTCGGACGGTCTGGGTCTCAACAACAACAACAGGGTCCTTCTCGGAGGTCTGATTAACAGCATCCATAGATAAGTTTTGCGTTTACGCATGTTAGCATGAAATATCTGTAATTGTACCCAGAAACCCCCATTTTTAGTTATAAACCTATGCTATTAATTTTACAAGAAATTTTATAATACAGGTCTATAAAATTTAAAGAAAGTTTGCATAATCTAGGCATAAAATACATTTGTGCAAACTTTCTTGAAATTCAAAATACATTTACGCAAACTTTCTTGAAATTTAAAATATATTTATGCAAACTTCCTTGAAATTCAAAATACATTTACGCAAACTTTCTTGAAATAATTTAGAATATATTTATGCAAACTTCTTTGAAATTCAAAATACATTTATGCAAAATTCCTTGAAATTCAAAACACATTTATGCAAAATTTCTTTAAATTGTATAGTTAATTGTTTTTATTAATTTTATGATTATTTTATTGTGTTTTTGTATTGTATTTAATTATTCGTTTTTCTCCCTTTCGCAGGTAAGTGGTATTTCCATATTTACAAGGAATTTCGAAGCGGGTGTTTGAATGTGCATACAGAGGATTAGAAGCTGTAGAATTGTCTCCTGAGAAATTCAGATAGGTGATTCCTTCATATCTATGTGCAAGATATTTAAAAAAGGAACTTTTTTATTTTTTTAAATTTCTGTTATGGAAAATAATATAAGATGTGCGGCTCAATTTTAAAGGTTGAAATCGCACTATACATTTGCAAGCACGCACATTTGCAAGCACTATACATTTGCACACGCACTATACATTTGCAAGGTCTGCCAGAACACGGCCTCAGCTTTTGCAATAAAAAGAGGGGGGGGGGGGGGAGCGGACGAACTGACCTTATACCGATTTTTGAAAAAAAATCAGGCTCTTTTGTACACGATCCATGTTTAAAAATCTTATGTGAGCAAGCAGCACATGATCTTCCCTACAGACTCTCCCTGGCGGATGACGGGCGTAAACCACTAGGTCATCCCCACCAGAGTAAATTAATCAGCCCCTTCAGGCAAAAAGAAGGCAAAGATAAATTTAAGTCTGCAGAGAAAATTGTGTGCTACCTCCATTATACATTTTTACTGGCGTTCCCTCCAAAAAAGAAGGGGATAAAACTACTATGGATGAAACGCTTGAAAATGCCGTATTGCTTTCAGAATTATATCTAGGTGTCGCTCGTGTTAGTAAAGTAGCCGCTATTGTTAGTTGACGCAACAGACAGGCGTAGTATTTAATATATGTATTGATTATTTTTAAATTAAGGGTTCCCTCTTTATGAGTATAATTAACCAGTATTTTTCATAGTTGTAAGGTAAGGTACAGAATATAGGAAATAAACATTAATTGAAAAGTAAAATATTTTTGAATACATATGCATATTCTTATTTGTTTCAATTTTAATTTGCATTGCGCTATTAATTTATTTTTACAAAACTCACAGTTTAAATAAATATTTCCGGCCTTTCGCGATGGAAATGCATACAACATAGAGCTACTTATCTTACCCCAGCGCCACCTGAATGATTGTCTCAAACGATATGGGCGTTTTCTTAATATAAAATATTAACTCCTTACTTTTAACTCCATGCCCTCCCACCTATCAGCTGCCTTGATTTTATACGACTGACACTGCCATTTTTAAGCACACCGTGGCCATGTAACGAAACAAAGAATAGACTCCGCGATAACGGCCGTCTTAAGAGACCGTTTCCCTTGATCTCTCTCTCGCTCTCTAATTGTTACCTCAAATTCTATATTGTCAGCGCATGTTACGTCTGGGATTCATGCCATACCTGCCTCCCCGTCGTTACTGATACAATAATTATTTCCAACGACTATTGTCTCTGTTGTCTCAACAAATTAGCCGCGAATCACGCCGAAAAGGAAGACAGACCTCAATCCCGATGTCGTTTCTGCTCCGCCAGTCACTGCATACGTCAAGAAGATGGCATTATTGCTGACTTGAAAAGACGCCTCGATGCGCAACATCGGTGGGGAAGACGTCTGCAGCAACCAGAGGAAACAACGTGTAAATGTAGCGGAGCGTTTAGTGAAAGAAAGTTGTAGTTTTTGCTGAGAGAAAATAACCTAAGCAATGGCGAACTCAGAGAGATACTAGTGGGCGGTATAGCGCCGCCCCAAATTTTTAAATGCTAAAAGAAAATGTATGTTTGTTTAACCTTTTGCTTACGGGTGGGACAGCGTCCATCCCAAATTGAGAACTTCTCAAAAAGACAGGTATTTGACATCATATACCTGTCTTTTTGAGAGGTTCTTCGTTTGAGATGGACGCTGTCCCACCCGTAAGCAAAAAGTTAACAGGGTAGCGAAAAATCAAAGCTATCCACAACTAAAAAGTTTGGGGGGTGAGACAGCCCAGTGGATAACGCGAAAGGATTGCACTCGGACAACCCGAGGTCGATTTCCGGCTCTGCCCATACTGTCCCCGTGTTCACGCGGAAAACGGGCACGTTAAATATATGCGTCCGTAAGTCCTCCCGAAAGGATAGTGGTAGGGGAAGGAGGGTATTATAGTTCCTGTGAATGCGCCCCCACTGGGTTTCGGTTTAAATAGGATGGCATTTCCCGACAGTCCAAACAGATACCTTACACATTCAGATACGTCAGACGGTCTGGATTGAAGATGACTTAAATACGAAGAAGAAGGCTAAAACAGCCCAGCGGTTAAAACAAGGGGGAATCGCACTCAATCCCAAGTTCGATTCCAGGCTTTGCCCAAACTATCCCCGTGTTAATAAGTAGTACTAGCACGTTAAATATGTGGATATGAAAGTCTTTCCGGAAGGTTGGTGGTAGGGAAAGGAGTGCACAGTCCCTGTGGATAACGCCCCCAGTGGGTTTCAGTATAAACAGTACTCCCCAGCCGTCCAAACAGATACCTTACACATTCGGGTAGATCGAACGGTCTGGGTCGAAAACGAAAAAGAGCTAAGAAATTCGATACAATGGTAGTTCAAGTCGGGTAATGAGGCACCTCGAAAATTAGAAAGGTTCTATCTTAATTCCATCATAAAAAAGACCAAAAAAACCGCTTTTTCCAACAAGCTTTGAACCGAATTCGTAAAACAATTTCTTCATATACAAAAAATTGATTGAAAATGCAACAAAATACACGTATTTATTTTCATTTCTTTTTTTTAATCACACGATTCTAATTTTATTGCGTGAATATGGAGTGATATTTTCGTATACTATTTAGAAAACAATAACTTTATTTCTGAATTTTCTACGAATTTTTGAGTAGGTCTATAGAAACTAAGAGAAAGAAAGTTTTCCCGTTATTTTTCATAAAGTCACAATTGGGGAGGGGGGAGGGTCGTGTTTGTTGCTATGATGAGCAGTGACGCATTTGGGTGTTAAAATACTTTGTGCAATTGGCATTTTTGCGCATGAAAAAAACGGAATGCAGGAATGATATTTGTTCAAAATAAGCGTTCAGGGAATGGAGTCGTATCTATGTCTGTTTTGCGTATGTAGTGGACGGTTATTTGGGACCTGGACGATGCTAAGTAATTTATAATATAAACACCTTGATTTATCTGTCTTGATTTATCTTATCGAAATTGGCGGAATATCGCCAACTGGGCGAGATTTTTTAAATGTTGCCAAATTAACGAAAATGTCGCCAAATTGATAAAATTGTCACGAAATTGATAAAAATTTAGCCAAAGTGGTAAAAATGACGACTAATTGATGAAAATTTAACAGCTTGGAAAAAATATAAGAATTTATTATATTAATAACCTAATTCTCCGTCTATAAAGCTTGGCGAAATTCTGGCGAGGATTTTTGGAAGCATATAGCCAACTTGGCGAGTCTTTTTAAACGCTGCTAAATTGACGAAAATGTCGCCAAACTGATAACATTGCCACTAAATCAATGAATATGACGACTAATTGATGAAAATTCAATATCTTGAAAACAATATAACAAACAACTATATGAATAACCCATTTCTCCGCCCGTCCGTAATGTTTGGCGAAAAACTTTTGGCGAGATATCGCAAACTTGACGACTTTTTTAAATATTGCCAAATTGAGGAAAATGTCGCCAAATTGATAAAAGTATCACCAAATTGATAAAAAAAAATAACGCTAAATGGGAGGCAATGCTTTGAAAATTTTTAATTCCGTCATAGGACGGGCATACCTTCTAGTTCGTTATAGTTAAATCTGATGTGGGCAACACATGACTTTCCTTATATAATGTAATGAATTTACTATGTTTACAGTAAAAAAAATAGGTTTTTCTTATAGTAAATACTAATATTATTTCCAAAATATTGAATTTTCGACAATTAGTCGTCATTTTCATTGATTTAGCGTCATTTTTATCTATTTGGCGAGATTTTAGTTAATTTGGCAACATTTCAAAAAGTCGCCAAGTTGGCGACGTTCCGCCAAATTCGTCGCCAAAATCTCGCCAAGCGTTATGCACTAAAAAATAAGTTATTCTTACAGCAGATAAATGACTATTAGCGTTCAAATACAAAAGTATTACTTAAAATATCTTTTTCATGAATGGAACGAGCTAGATCCACGAGAATGATGTCACTCAATTTATCGCATGGTATTGCATATGAAAAGTGAACATGTTTCTCAATACGAAATATTTTTTTTTATTTTATATGACTTTTTGATAATTTTTTTGAAAAATGTACAATATCTCGACAACAGTTCATGTTAGCTTTCTAAAATTTATGTCAATCGTTTTCTAATGAAAAATTACATAAGAAATGTCTATTTGCGTATCTTTATAAGTGGTTTTTATTTTTTGACGATTTTTTCAAAATTTCATTCGAAAATTTAGGGAGTTTCTGAACATTCGATTGCGTATAAAAACAACAGGCTTCCAGTGTTTACAGATTGTGATTTTTGTACCAAATTTGGTTCGAATCGGTCCATTCGTTGGTCAGTTATCGTCTCCACAGACTCACTGACACACACACACACACACACACACACACACACACACACACAGACATCACTTCAAAAATGTTTGTTTCGTGATCAGGGATGCTTGAAACGTGCTCTCCCGTCGAAAACTCGAATTCGAATTTTCGACCCCGTCACAATACTTTCTTTATACATTATGTATATAAGGAAAGTAATAATTTAAACTTATTACTATTACTAGTAAAACACCGGGGCAAAATGGACTCGTGCGTATGAAGTATGTCAGCTGTGAAAGATTTCAAATTCAAACTTAATTTATCAAATAATTATGAAATGATATACATAAAAAAATCAATTTAAATATTTGAGAATCCAAATACCTCAAAAAAAAAATACCTATAATTTTTTTAAATTTGAATATTACGTTAAACAAATTAGAATATTTTATGCCGAATGTGTCTGGCTTTCTCGGCATCTATTGAGTCTGGCACACTGTTTTCGTAGGAAATAACTATTCATCAATAGTAATGTTCTCTCTTGGCGTTCATTTCAATAACTGAAATCGTGATTCTGCACGTCTGCATGCATTTTAAGCATATATCAACGAATCAACTTGCATGCAAGTGCATATAAAAACATAAGAATAAAAAATGGGGGAAATAAACAACTCATAAAACATGGGAAATAAAACATATGAAACAGAAACCATTAAGACTGCAATGCAATGGATTGGAATAGATAACAATGGAAATATGGCAAAGAAATTGTAAAATCAGTAGGGAGTGCATACAATTTCATTTTGCCCCAATGACTAGTACTTTTCATTACACGGCCTTGTTACATTGAACAAAAGGGCCATTTTGCACCCCCAAGAACTAGAAAAACCATTACTAAGTAATAAGCCTAAAAATCACCTTGTACAGCAGGAAGCATATATATATATACAGGGTGATTAAAAAGAATTGGGCAAACTTTACGGGGAGGTAGTAAACACCAAACCAAGCATTTTTCGTCATAATTTACCTGGTTGGAAATGAAACGTAAAGGATGCTTACTCGTTGGAAAGCGACCGCTCCGCAAACTTGAAAGAGTCATTCTGGTTGTTATTTTCTGGTTTAAGAAGAAAACCACTTATGGATATTTCATCTGGAGAAGAAGATGAACCCTTATACAAATTTTCGTAACACCAAGTGTACGGCCTTATCAATTTACAGCAGTCATTCGCAGCTCTAACTTTTGAGAGGCCAGATTTGTCGTGTCTTGACTTCGTTTTCTGAGGCTATCTTAAGAGTCTCGTCTATGACACTCCCCTTGAATCTGAAGAGGAACTCGACGCCAAAATTTCGGCCGCTGCTGCGGCAGTACGCAATATACCTGGTCTGTTCGAGAAAGTTCACCAATCCCTCCATCGCCGCTGTGAGACGTGCATTCAGGTTGGCGGTCGCTCTTTTGAGCCATTACTGTAATTATTGTTTATTAAATGTCATTTTATAACTTCTAAGTCATTCTTGCGTTTTCGCCTCACCTCAATGGTTTCACCATTAAGCGCACACTAGCGCCTTTCCGTTTCATTTCTGACCCGGTAAACTATGACGAAAAATGCTTGGTTTGGCGCATACTGTTGTGAAATGCTTGACCTCGTTTAATATTTATTTTATGTCAAAATTTAACTTCCCGCAGTTTCTAATCCACTTTCGATTCTAAAACTTGTTCTCAGAAAATTATTCCAAATTGATAAAGCGCCATTTCTGTATTCGGCCCTTTTGGATATTTCCCGCCAGTTCCGGCAAACCTTGGTGTAGGGTTTTATCCCGCACTTTAGTACATGTACTTCGTATTTGCATTTCATATTCCATAACATTGGAACTCTTTTTATTTGCGTCATGAACGCGTAATAACATTAAAGATGCTTAAGTCTGTTTTTGGTGATTAGTTTTAATTGGCGATGTGACGCGGACGGGGTAGGTCGTGCTTTGCCTACGGAGGCAACAGTATGAGAATTCTAAAGTTCTAAGATGTTCTAAATTTAATTAAAAGATTAACAAGCAGATTTAATTCAGTGGTGAGATGAATTCGAAACGTTTTTATTGTAATATGATTATTGAAGATTTTGTCAACTACTTTGGTTTTCGACATCAAGTTGTTTGTTCCTGTTTAAAGTAAATTATGCTCGAGATGAATAAAGTTATTTAAGTTCAAAAGTCAAGATTGTTCGTCTTATTCTTCAAATGCTTTCGTCACCAACACCCCGAGGTATTCATCAAAAGTGTGTTCTCGTCGACTATCTCCAATTCCGGAATAATCCGTCATCCCGAAGTGTCTGAATACTTCTCGTAGTTTTCGATTTACGAATATAACACACAACGCAAAAGAAGTTCAGTGAAGCTTCATCACCACCCAGCGACCACTTATTCCGACACGAGCCGCAACATATGATGCCCATTACGTTCCACAACAAAGGGTGACCGCGACAGCTTATAACAAATGGTGCCGCTCCCATTTCATTACAAATGGTGCCGTTACATCAGAGTCTGCAAGAATGACTCTTACGATCCTGTGGTGTGCCATGAATGTCTACACCAGCTGTGTTGACATCGGGAGGTCGATTCCCGAGTCGGCAAAGTGAATTTATTTTTTTTTTAGCTTTAAAAGTGGAATGCATATGTGAATTGAAAAGTGGTAAAAGAGGGTGAAATTTATTGTTTTAAAATAAAATAAAATATGTTTTATTGTTAATACCTGTAGAAAGGTAAGTCTTGAAAAGCTGAAAAAAATGGTATAGTTGAAAATTTAAATAATATGCTTGTTATACTTGAATAATTCTTTTTGCTCATTCATTATTGAAATTTTTGTATTGAATTTATGTTTATTATTGATATTGTATACATCTAAAAAATGTCAGCAAACATAACTAGTGCTTTAAGTTTAATCCCTACATTTGGTGGAGCAGTCGGGGAATCCTTTTCTGAATTTATCACCAAATTCAATAACACTGCCAATTTCTTCCAATGGAAGGAGGAAGAGAAAATTTTTGCATTAAATACCAAATTAATATCGCAAGCAGCAATCGCCCTTAGGCTGAATACTGGCGAATCCTTCGATGAGATTGTCAAAAATCTCTCACTGAGATTTAGTACTGGTGTGCCACTTGCAAACCATTGGCAAAAGTTGAATAACATTGATTACAAAACACATGACATATTAACCTTTTTTGACAACATGGAGATAACATTTGGGGAATGTTTCCCAACCAAAGATATTGAAAACATTCGCGACACAATCTTGTTGTCTATTACGATAGATAAACTTCCACCGCACATCAAAAGAGCTGTCCTGGCTAACGATCCAAAAACTTACGCAGAAGCGAAAAGAACTGCCATTCTTGAGCACAATGCTTGGCTCGCCATAACTCCCCAGTCCAGCGAAATGCCTGCAATTGCAAACATGCTGCAGTCACCTGAAATGCAACAAATACAAAGTAAAATTGATTTTTTGGAAGAGGAATTACTAAAATTCAAATTGGAAAATGAAAATTTAGAAAATTTGAGAAAAATTCCAGAGTGTTATTCATGTGGCAAAAAAGGCCATATTCAAAGAAATTGTTTTTTTAGAGAAGATTTTGAACAAGAGAGACAAATAACACAGAAACTGAAATCAAATAACCGCCAGAATAGAAGATTCAGACAATTTAGTCAGGAAGGTAGAAGGAATGACAACCTTGAACAACATCCCATTGAAAATCCTTCATATCCTGCATACAATCCAAAAATTAGGGACACAATTGTAACATCACTGACTGATGAAAATTTAGGATCCTTGGAACCGGTTAGAAATAATGTAGGAAATACTTTGGTTACAATAGGTGAACAGGTGATCCCTAGTAAAACACCCATCGTAAATACTTCCATTTTTGGGACAAATGTTCCACTCCTTGTTGACACTGGAGCATGCCTTAGCTTAATTTCAAGGGACATTTTGAAACAAATTCCTTTTAAAGTCCAAATAAACCCAGCTCAATTGACTGTATCACTTGTTACAGGAGACTTTATGCGACTAACTGAAAAAGTCACACTACCTACCATCATAAATGGAGTTGAATACAAAATTACATATCATTTGGTTAATAATCTAAAATCTCAAAATTATAAAGGAATCCTAGGGATTGACTTTCTTTCTTGCCAAAATTTTATGATACATTGTAATAAGGGAACAATTGAAAATAATGCATCTAATTTATCAGCAATACCTAGAAGAGAAGTTCCAAAAATTGTACAATGGGAAGATCAATATAATGAAAAAATAATCCCTGAATCTCAAGAAATTATTAAACAAAAAGAAGATAGAATAAAAAGTTTAGAAAACCTACATCTGGCAAACAAGAAAAGAATTGATGAAGGAAATAAAAGATGGATTGAATTAGCAAACTCTTATGAAAAAGAAATATATGACTTAAAAAACTATTGTAAAGGATTAGAAAATGACAATCATGAACTTTCTCAAAATTTAAAGGCAGCTTGCCGAGATGTTAACTTTTTGGAAAACAAACTTTCAAATTTTCAACAAAATTATTTTCAGTCATATAAAAATAATAGAAGGAATAACCATCAAAGATTTAACAGAAATTTAAGAAATCAGAATAGAAGTAAATCCTTTTATAATACCCAATATGGAATGAAACCATCTTATCCTCCATTTCAACAACAGGAAAGTAGCTATGGCACAAATAAATTTCGTAGCGAGTTTCATCATCAAAATCCCACAAATCCAAATATAATACAAGGTCAACAGATAAAAGAAAAATTTGAGAAAGCTTTCAATTCAATCAACAATCAGAAACCTCCCAGAGCTGACATTGATATTTGTAAACAAGTTACACAAAGTAATAATCAAAATTTCCATAATTTAGATCTGAGAGTACAACAAAATTCTAATCCTGAAAATAATAAAATGCAACAAATGTCACAACCTTGTATGGATAAATTTAAAAGTGAAGAAAAAGAAAATATAGATGAATCCGTAGAGTCAGATGACTTGTATGAAAATCAACCATCTCATGCAGATCAAATGCAACTTTTAAAAGATTTTGAAAAAATTACTGTACAAATTTTAGAAGTACATAAGAAAACACAGAGCATGTATGATACCCAAGACTTTAAGTCAATTCCACATATTTTGGAAGAGGTAACTCAACTTTTGTGCACACTAGATGCCCTTCAGTTACATGATAATCAATTTGTAAGACAACATAGAAGATCTCACATAGAACGATTAAATGCTATAGCAGATGATCTTCAAAACACACTAGAGGAACAAAATATGGAAATTTCAAAGGAAGAAAAAGTCACTAGTCCTCTAAATGCTATTAGCATCTGTACTGATAAGGTGAATAATGCATCTAACAGTAAGGAAAAAAATGCTCTGATACCAATTGAGGAAATACAGAAAATCATAAAGGAACAGAAAACTGACCCTCATTGCATGAAAATTCGAAGAATTGTTGAGGAAGGTAGTCAACCTCCAGCATATAAACATATAAATTTTCTTATATACAACGATGCTCTTTATGCTAAAAACAAGAGGCATAACCATGTTCAGAAATCATTCGCACAGGAAAGATTAGTAGCTCCAAATTCGTGCATACCTACATTATACAAGTTATTTAACACATCCACAAATTCAACCCGATGTGAAATGTCAAAAATTATGTCAGATATCAAAAGAAACTTTTTGGGCCAAATTTAAAAAAAGGTACGATAAATCTCATATCCAATTGCGAAGTTGAAATAAAATGTGTGAAACCCAGAAACGTGAAAGTAAACAATTCGCAGAAAAGACAAAATCTGGAGTTGACTGGAAGTTCACACTGGTGCCAAAATACAAGTAAAATAATCAACTATCCCAAAATCAGAAAGGAACAGAATTTTCGTGAAAAACCAAAATTCAACATTTTCAGAGGCACTCCCCAACTTCAAGAGTGGAGTTTTCCCAAGACCTCATCTGCGGCAGAACAGCCCAGAAAGCAAGCGTTTGTGCAGAGAATGTCAACAGCGCAACCATCCCAGCTGAAACCTCTCGCATTCACGAACAACAAATATTAAAAGGGAAATGATTCAAAAATTTTTTTTTGTATATGTATATTTTTTTTTAAAAGAAAAAAATGAGTAAATTTTTTTTGTTGTTTATTTTGGAATCGGAAATTGAAAATAATTTTATTAAAGTAAAGAATTTTTTTTTATTATAAAGGTTTAAATTGAATTTTTTTTTGTGAAAAAGTGAATTTTTTTTTGAGGAAAAATAAAATGTTTTAAAATTGTATTTTTTTTATGAAGATATAAAAGAACTTTCACATTTTTTTTGGAAGTCTGATTTCCGTGAGTACTCACACCTCTGGAACTTTGGCCATAGCCAAACCATTTTTTTTTATTTGTGTTTGTTGTTTTACCGTGCACGACTTGTATTTAAATATAACGTGATATAAATATTTTGTGTATAGGTATAATACAATTTTTTTAGCTGCAGCTTGTTATTGTAAATGAATATGTATTGTATTAATATGTGATATTGTATATACATTGTAGTAGAAAGATTGAAAAAGAATGCAAGTATTTTGAATATCTGAAGATTAGTACAAGTCTCAAATGGATGTAAGTAATATAGGTATAAATGGAATATTGTTACTTGTATTATGTATATATATATTTTTTTTTTTTTTTAAAGACATCTCACCCGGTTAGGTTATTCTAAAAGTAATTTTTTTTGCGCAATGTTCATGACAATCTGATATGCAATAGTGATAAGATTTTTAATTTTTGAATTGAAACACATTGAGGAAAATTTAAAAAAAACTCAACCCCCTCACTTTTATCTAGCATGTAAGGACTTCTTTGGTGAAAATGTGTGTATGAATGGGACACAAATGTAGATTGAATGAATCAAATTTTTCACATCTGTCCTTGTTTTCGTTGAATTTCTGGGTTGAGAAATACACATATTTTGGAAATAAGAATTGATTGCATTTGACAATCCTATTTGCATAACAGATCCTAAATTTTTATTTCAAATTTTTTTGTGGCATATTTTTTATCCAGGAAATTGTTGGTTTTTTTTATGTCACCGCTTTATTTTTAGGCATTTTTGGAATGTATTTTTTTTGTTAGTCTTTGTTCTGTACCAGAACAAATCCTCGTTTGCGGCGGGGATATGTTGTGAAATGCTTGACCTCGTTTAATATTTATTTTATGTCAAAATTTAACTTCCCGCAGTTTCTAATCCACTTTCGATTCTAAAACTTGTTCTCAGAAAATTATTCCAAATTGATAAAGCGCCATTTCTGTATTCGGCCCTTTTGGATATTTCCCGCCAGTTCCGGCAAACCTTGGTGTAGGGTTTTATCCCGCGCTTTAGTACATGTACTTCGTATTTGCATTTCATATTCCATAACATTGGAACTCTTTTTATTTGCGTCATGAACGCGTAATAACATTAAAGATGCTTAAGTCTGTTTTTGGTGATTAGTTTTAATTGGCGATGTGACGCGGACGGGGTAGGTCGTGCTTTGCCTACGGAGGCAACAGTATGAGAATTCTAAAGTTCTAAGATGTTCTAAATTTAATTAAAAGATTAACAAGCAGATTTAATTCAGTGGTGAGATGAATTCGAAACGTTTTTATTGTAATATGATTATTGAAGATTTTGTCAACTACTTTGGTTTTCGACATCAAGTTGTTTGTTCCTGTTTAAAGTAAATTATGCTCGAGATGAATAAAGTTATTTAAGTTCAAAAGTCAAGATTGTTCGTCTTATTCTTCAAATGCTTTCGTCACCAACACCCCGAGGTATTCATCAAAAGTGTGTTCTCGTCGACTATCTCCAATTCCGGAATAATCCGTCATCCCGAAGTGTCTGAATACTTCTCGTAGTTTTCGATTTACGAATATAACACACAACGCAAAAGAAGTTCAGTGAAGCTTCATCACCACCCAGCGACCACTTATTCCGACACGAGCCGCAACATATGATGCCCATTACGTTCCACAACAAAGGGTGACCGCGACAGCTTATAACAAATGGTGCCGCTCCCATTTCATTACAATACTACCACCTCATAAAGCTTGGTCCATATCTTTTGAATATCTCTCTCTCTATATATATATATATATATATATATATATTCAAATTTCTTTACATTATATATTCCGTACGAAGAACAGGCATACAGCTAGTTAGAAAATATAACCCTCAAAAATGCACCTGGACACTAGAAATCGAAAAAATCGTCAAGCAATTAATGCACCTCACAGGGAGCAATTGTCTTCTGATGAAGAACTTGACAGTTGGGTTTTGGGTCGCGAGATTCTTTTGTGTTTGGCGGTGTATGTCAAAGACGCGTGCACCAGTTGCACGTCAGGTCTGACATAGCCGTCAGCCGCTAACTAGGGACCTCCCCAGTCGAAATTATCGTGGGCTATTGAACTTGCATGCCATCAGTCTTGTTTAAAGTCCGTAGTGAAAGGCAATTGGGAAGATATTTAATAAGGCGGGCATCCCTTTGTGACCACCCGAAATTGTTTTATTCGACGGCTCTGTAATTACTCTGAAAAAAAAAGTGATAGGTTTAAGAGGGAAAGTTGGTGCGTATAGTTGATTGAATTGGTGATTAAAGTTGACAGTTATTAGATTAGCCAGTTCAGCTGCAACTGTAATAACGATCTCAGACAAGTAACTGGACGTTGCAAATAATGGAGTGTGCGTCGTCCCTGCATCATTCTTGGGCAGATTTTTACATCTCTTCAGTGCATAGTGCGGTGTTGCCAGAAAAAAACATTTTATGAGAAGTTACAACAACAAAATTCTCAGTTATCCAAATATAATTTTGCCCAACTTTACTGATGATGAACTTTTAAACCTTTAAATTTTAATATAAAAAATTGTTATCTTTTTTTTTTTTAATTATAAAATTTTTCAACTTGTATAGTTAGAAAGTCCAAGACTATTTTTTGGATAATAATAATAATAATAATAATAATAAAGGTGATATCACGTCTATTCTAAATTCAGTTATAAAATCAACGACACAACATCATAGATAAAAGGTCATTTAATAAAATCATCCTACAAGACATACATAACTTTAAAAATCCAGAGCGCTTTCGGGCATTATGAAAGGTATAGTAATGCCTGAAAGCGCTCTGGATTTTTAAAGCTATGTACCTTTTGTAGGAGGATTTTATTAAATGACCTTTTATCTATGATGTTGTGTCGTTGATTTTATAACTATATTTTTTGGATATTTACACATTTTACTGAAAGTTGATTGTGTACTTCTGTGGGTCAAAAAGTGTGATTTATGAACTTTATTAAACAGGAATGTTTCACGAAACATAACATGTATGACAGATTCTGCTATGAAAGTTCATCGCAACTTGATATAACATTTATGACAGATTCTGTTATGAAACTTCATGGTAACTTCACATAATATTTATGACAGATTCTGCTATAAAACTTCATGGTAACTTCACAAAACATTTATGACAGATTCTGCTAGGAAACATCATGGTAACTTCACATAACATTTATAGCAGATTATTTTATGAAACTTCATGATAAATTCACATAACACTTAAGGCAGATTCTGCTATAAAACTTCATGGTAAAAGAAAAACTTGCTCTTTTTCAAAAAAAAAAAGTTCTTTTTTTTTTCTTTTAAGTTAGAAAAGTTTCTTTCTGCTTGGAATTTTTTTTTCTTTTTTGAATAAAGCAATTATGAGTGAAAAATATCCACTCATCTGGAAAAAAAAAACTTTCGTTTTTAAAAAAGAAAGTTTTCTTCTTTTTCAAAAAGTTAGGAAAATGTTTTTCAAACAAGTTTAAAATATTTAATTTAATTTTCAGTACTCATAAATTGTACTCAATTTTCAATAAAACAAGTACAAATTATTTACGTTTTTATGCAATAGTTTCAAAGATAATAAGCGTCCAAAGTGTTTACACTCTGATATTTCAGTCGGATGTCCCAACAGTGGACGTTACGCACGTCAAAAAAAAAAGCTCCATATGAGGGGATGAATATAATTTAAATAAAACTAACAAGAAATTGGAACGCTTTCTCGGTTTGATTCTCGTTAACGCGCTTCCGCTCGTATCCATATACATGACAGCCCGGTCGTCTCAGTGTCATTTCTCACTTCATGCGACCCAAATAGGTTGGCAAGATGGAGACGCCGATAAAGGAACCAGTCTTGGACGAAAAATAATATTTAAAAAGTACATAAATCATAAAGACGCCAACCTGGGCACCGCTCACCTTGTGCAAGTCGCCAGTATGCCATTTTGTTTCCAAACAGCAAAAACGGACTTATATGACTTTGATAATCCAATAACTTGGTTAAGGAAAGGCCATAAGTTTACATGTTATGCCTATTTATAACTCGCAGTATACCAGGAATATATAATATAAAGAAACTTCAAACTCATAATTGTGTGCAGATTCCTATATAGTATTATAAATGACATTGTTATTCTCAAAGCATTCTAATAAAATATTTAATTTAATTCTCCTTAAACGAAGTATAAGAATCTCTGTTCTTGCTGTATAAAATTATCTTCACAGGCAGATCTGAAGAATAAAACTTCATGATTCCATTTGTAAACGAATTTACAAAAAAAAAAAAATGAAATTCGATTAATATATGCCAAAATGAAAGGGCTAAAATAGTATTAGCAGATATTCCAGTACCACTTTCATTCTGGTTCGACAACTGGCTAAATATAATATATATTTGAAAAATATTTGCCAAAATAAAACAGATGATGTAAGAAATTAAAAACATCAATAATTCCCGTGACCTTTAAACCCGAAAGTCGTACTTAATATAATCCAGTCGAAAATGCAATTCCGATAAAATTTATTTTTATTTACATTTCTTAAATTATTTAAATCAGAAAAGATGTAATGAAAATAGTTGTGTGTTTATGACCTTGTTCATTCTGTCTATCTGTCCGTTCGCACGATAACTGCCGTAAAAATGACTTTGTCAAAATAAAATTTTAGTATGTTATTGAGACGGAATGTGAGACATATGGGAATGTAAAAGAATATTATCATCCAATTAGTTTTGGATTGAACCCGGGTTGAAAAAAATGAAATACATTGAACACTATGGCACTTCATTTTACAAACATTTTTTAAGCGGAGTTAAATTCACAAATTGCTTTGAAAATTTTAGGAAATATTCAAATTACCACGTAAAATGTGGAAAAAAATTTCCTCAAAATGTGTGAAGTAGTTTTTTACATAAAAATTGAAATAATAATGACACCCATATTATATGAAGAGATCACGTAACTCATTGTAAAATAAAATATGGCATCTATATTTTTTCGCTTAGTAACAATCGTGATTTTAAAGAAAGCTTATATTTATTGTTACATCCTTCTTAAAACCGCTTTATTTTTTTAACACTTTACAACATAGTTGAAAAGTGTTTATGACTTTGTTCATTCTGTTTGTCTATCTGTCTGTCTGTCTGTCTGTCTGTCCGTCCACACGATAACTGCCGTAAAAATGACTTTATCAAAATGAAATTTTAGTATGTTGTTCAGACGGTCTGTGGAACCTATGGAAATATAAATGAATAATATCACCCCAATTAGGTTTGGATTGAACCCGAGTTGAAAAAATAAAATACATTGAACCCTATGGGACCTATTTTTTCAAACATTTTTTAAGCGAATTTAAAATTCACAAATTGCTTCGAAAGTTTTAGGAAATATTCAAATTATCTCATAAAATATATTTCAAAAATTTCAGCAAAATATATTCAGTAGTTTTTTAAATAAAAATTAAAATAATAATTACACCTTTTATATGAAGAGATCACGTAACCATTATATGAAGAGATCACGTGACGCACTTCAAAATAAAATATGGCATCCATCTTACGCCAAAATCGTGATTTTTAAAGTTCTTTTTAATTCAAATTTAGTATTGTATCCGCCCTAAAACCGCTTTATTTTTGCTTAAATTCAGTGCATCTACATACTGAAACAACGTAATTACAATATATTTGAGTTTAAATGATTAGCCAACTTTTATTATTCCTACAACGAAGCCTAATTTTCACTTAAGGGGAATGTAAACAGCAAAATATGTAGAATGAGTTGTATAAGAATTGCTGCATTTCTTTAACGCAAAATTATTTAACTCATGGAGTCAATATAGCTGATATAAATGAAACATTCATTGATTTTACCCAGGGAATCAGACGATTTTTTCGATGAAGTTTTAAGCATAGAGTTAAATTACTTGTATATCCATGGTTTTAAACTTTTAAATAAAATAAATTATTATTATATAGTATTGTGATAAATGAAAGGAATGGAAAAATATCTGAATGAAATGCTACTTTTATAGAGACCCAGTCGATTTATATTTCGATGACGTCATTTGAATAAAGTTCATTTGTTTTTGATGAAGTTTTCAAATATAATAAATTATTGTTGTATTATGATAATTTAAAAAATATTACCGAGGAATGTATCGCATTTTAGAGATGTTTAAACCAGGCAATTTATATTTCAATGTCGTCATTTGAATGAAGTTCGTTTTTTTTTTTCGATGAAGTTTTAAGTTTTCAAATATAATAAATTAATGTAGTATTGCGATAATTTTAAAACTATTACTGAGGAATGTATCGCATTTTAGAGATGTTTATATAAAATTGCATTGAAGTTGGAAAGTGTTTCATAATCAATGCATTAAGCATGATTGATCTTTCTTGTTATATTTACTCTGTAAAACATTCTGCAACCTCTTTTCATTTATTTCCAGCTACTTTGTTGATAATATCGGCAAACTGATAAGAACAGCCACAATTACAGGCGTTCACGAAAATTCCAGCTTCATCTGAAATATTCAGCTATTTATCGTCAGCTGAAACGTTATTTTTGTATATCTATATACGAATGTATATTATAACTATTGGGAACCGTATTCCCCATTACTGACAGCTGATTCCCCAGAAACTTTCAGTAACATGCTTGCAATTGTTTTACAGTGTATGTATGTTCATGTATGATTAATCTTTCATGCATGATTAATCTTTCTTGTTTATTAATACATCTTGTTTATTATACTACTTACTTGTTTATTAATCTTATAACCCCTGGTGCTATCAACTGGAAACATGGACTCCATTTTAACTGGAGCTATTCCAAAGGCTGCACGCGCACACACACAAACGCACATCATATTTAAAATTTTATTATTTATATAGATATAGTGACCATGCCCGATCGAATAAAAGGAATTGCCGTCCCACTAATGCATTTAAAACAATAGGATATGATCTCGGCAACAAAATGAGATAAACGAAATAAACTAATTACAAAGTTGTATATTGTCTACAATAAGTGGGACTCAACACTAAAACATTTACAAAAGTCATTTATTTGACACAATAGGTTTATTGGCAAATGACTGTCCTAATGTTATTGGGATTTTTAAGGACATCTTTGGAAGTCTGTGATGCCCTTAGATGTTAATATACTTTTATTTCTAGATACTAATATATGTCTCGTTTTTATTAACATATTTCTACATATCCCACGTGCTAACGTATTTGCTACATCAAACAATAAATTTCCACCCCCCTTTTGAAGCAAATTCGAAGCCCCCCCCTTTTGAAGCTTCAACAAAGCTTCGATTCGAAATTCAAACTCGGAGGACCCGAGTTCGATTCCCGGCTCTGCCCACACTGTCTCGGTGTTCACGCAGAGAGCAGGCACATTAAATATGTGGGTCTGAAAGTCCTTCCTAGAGATTGGTTTGAACAGAAGGAGGGTACGGTCCCTGTGGATGTCGATCCCACTGAAGTCTAGTCTAAATTGGGTGACACTGTCCCGGTCGTTCAAAGATCTCTTTGATACCTTACACCTACGAGTAGGTCGGACAGTCTGGGTCGAGAGAAAGAACTCAATACAGAACTTAATATGCCATTTTTCGTCTGACTATATACTGTGCTATAAAATAATTCTGGTAAAAATGAGTAAAAAAATTAAATTTTTGATCTGTGACATATGCGCTGTACACCAGTATGCACTCATCCCCTGCGCCGATAGCACACTTGTCTGGTGGAGTGAGCATTCCATCGTCATCGTAGCACCGTCGTTGTCTGGCTTGTAAGAGCTAAACTGCATTCCATTAATCTATCGAAACTCTAAAATTTTCCAAAATAAAAAATTAAAATTAAAAAAATATGGGAGAAAAAAAATCGGCAATTTCCAATAGGTATCTTGCACCATTGTAACACACAACACACATCGAAACACTTTTCCCAATTCAAAATGTGCGAAAGTTGCGATATTTCACATCAATCTATAACAAGTAACACAATATAACAAGTAACACAATCTTATTTTTGTATTCAATTATCTATTTTTGTAAAATAATTTAAATACATTCGTCTGATTTTCTTTTTCGTATAAACAATTGTAATTCCCTATGAATGGGTGCATACATTGTACGGATATGCAGACCCCATGCTAAAAGAATCTGATGTGGGCAGCACATGACTTTCCCTTCAGACTCATATTCAGGTTCTCTTTATTTCTTCAATAATTCATTATATTGAGTTTAACTGCATAAAATAATTCCCACAATTATTTAAAATGGCATTGAATATGCACTTTTAATTCAGTTTTCGTTCTCATTCGGTAACTTGAATTATTACTTTCCCTACAATACATGGTAATGTATAAGGAAAGTATTGGAATCATGCCGAAAATCGCAACTCGAATTTTCGACGGATTTACGCGTTTCGAGACCTCTAGAATACGGAAAACTATTTTTAGAGTGAAGTCTGTGTGTGTGTTTGCCTGTGCAGATTTTGTATGCACTTTAACTAAAAGACTAATTGACCGAATTTCATAATATTTGGTTGGTAAATCACTTGTGGGCGAATCTGGTGCTGATTAGTTTTGGGTACGATTCGGGATAAAAGAACTCGCCTTGTTTAGCGAAATGGCCCGCAAAAGTCTGTATCCACTCTAGCTGAAAAACTAATGGATCGAATTTCACAAAATTCGGTAGACAAATCTTTTGTGGGTAACCCTGGTGCTGATTAGATTTTGGTACGATTCGGGAAAAAAATAACTTGCTTTTTTTTTTTTTGCAACCTGGCCCGCAAAAATCGTCAAAATCTAAAATAAAAAACTACGTATGCACAAATATATCCATTAAATGCTTGTTTTATACGTAACTTTTAACGATGAAAGGAATAAGACCAACCCTGTTACACTAGGACTAGCCGTTCTCGAGATATTTTAGTTTTTTTTTTTTTTTTTTGTATTTTCGCCACGCCACCTTTGAAAATAAGTCCAGTTACTAAATGAGAACGAAAATTGAATTAAAAGTGAATTAAATTTAATTAAAATAAAGATAACGTGGATATAAGTCTGCAGGGAAAGTCATGTGCCGCCCAAATCAGATTTTTACTTTCCCTGCAATACATGGTAATGTACAGGTGGCGAAACGAAAATGCGAAAAAAATAAAATATCTCGATAACGGCTAGCCCTAGAACAATGGGATTTGTCTTACTCTTTTCGTCGTTAACAATTTCGTATAAAAAAAGCATTTAATTGATATATTTAAGCATATAGTTTTTTATTTTAGATTTTGACAATTTTTGTAGGCCTTTTCGCAAAAAAAGGCATGTTATTTTTTTCCGAATCGTACTAAAATATAATCAGCTCCAGGGTAACCCACAAGTGACTTACTTACCAAATTATGTAAAATTTGATCTATTATTTTTTCAGCTAGAGTGGATACAGGCTATTTTTGCTGACCATTTCGCAAAAAAAGGCGGGTTATTTTATCCTGAAAAGTACCAAAAACTAATCAACACCTGGGTCACAAACAAGTAACTTACCTACCAAATTTTATGAAATTGGGGCCATTAGTTTTTGAGTTAGAGTGGATACATACATTGCACAGACAGACAGACACACAGACAGACACACAGAGGTCACGCTAAAAATAGTTTTTTCGTATTCTAGAGGCCCCAAAATGTGTAGATCCGTCGAAAACTCGAGTTGTGATTTTCGGTATGATTCCAATACTTTCCTTATACATTACCATGTATTGCAGAGAAAGTAATATGTATTCCATAGCGACACGTATATTCATCATAAACTAGAGTTCTAATTTTCAACCCCCTTTAAATAATTTTCCCTAAATTTTCCCCATGTATTGCAGGAAAAGTGAATCTTGATATCGCCAATTCTTCCCAGAGCAACAAAATGTAATCTCGACATTCGGTTTGGTGGATTAAGGCAGGAGGAAATAACCCTATTTCTTTTATTTCTCGAGATTCTCCCACCAACCCTTTTGATATGTCAAATCGCTCAAAGTTACGGTCAGAGTGATGTCGTAAAAAAGTCGTCGAAGCTACAGGTGATAAGGAGCTGAGGACAGTCCAGGTTTCTTATCTTTCGAAGCTATTTAGAAAACACCGGACCGTCACGTCCTTAGATTTCTGGGTAATCCAAGTCAACCGAGATAAGGATTGCAAACATAAAAGTTTAATTTGCGGACTGTGTGTCTGTCCTTCATGGAGGGAGTCGCGTTGTCTGTCGTAACGAGCGGCAAAAAGAGTCATTTTGGCGACAGTTAGGAAGATTTGGCGGGGAATCTCGGGGTCAGACCAAACCTATAGTGTGGGGATAATCTAATTCAACAAAATTAAGAACTGCTGAAGTAGACGTTATTGCGTAAATCTTATTATCATTTCTAGAGATATTCAAATAAAAAATCGAACTTCTGGGTAAATCGATTCTGGTTTCGATTTCTGGTTTTCGGATAATACAATTCGTATAAGATAAAAAATTTATAACATGAAAAATTGGCAGAAATATTGGTGATCATTATTTCTAGAGATATTCAAATAAAAAAAATCGAACTTTTGAAATCTACATTCTAGGTAAATCGAATTACTGGCTTCTGGGTAATGCAATTCAACCCAGGTAAAATTTTATAGCATAAAAGATTTGGCGTAAATCTTGGCGATCATTGTTTTTAGAGATATTTGAATGAAAAATCGAACTTCTTGTTTCTGAAACCAAGATATAGGATTGCTAATATAGAGGATTTTATAAAACCCTTAGCGGTTATCATTTCTAAATGAAAAATAAAACTTCTGAATATATCAGACTATTGAAAAGTTAATTTTCTGGTTTCTGGGTATAGCCCACTTCGCGTCAAGATCAGTGTTACAAACATAGAAGTTTAATTTCTAAACTATGCATTCTTAGTCTTACGTTACCTGTCTCAATTTGCGGTGGAAGATTCATTTTGGCGATGAGATTTGGCGGAAACATAGGCAATTTCTAAATATCATTTCATTTCAATCATTTCATATCAACCATTTCTAAATATTCTCAGATGCAAAAGTCGAATTTTGAATTGTGTATTGATTCTAAATAGCATCTTTCCTTTTCAATAGATGTGACGTTATAGACGTAACTATCACGTTACTGAAGAGTAAGATACCCACACATATCAAACGTGTGGACTTACTTTCAGTCATTATATCTACTGGAGGACCCAACAACATACAGGGTGTCAAGAAAAGTTATGAACCAGGCCAGGACCTTGAGAAGTATTAGGGTTATCCTATTTTAATGCAGATGTATAGAAAACCCCCTATGGTCCTACATAAGTCTCCTAAATATACAGACGGGCTCAACAGCGGCCATCTTGACTCCCATTTGAAGCAATGGCTGTACTTGGCGAAAAGAAATTTACCTTTCTCGTCCTTTTCTGGGGATCTCGAAAAATTCAAGACATTCTAGCATGGCGGTAAAATTAAGGAGTTAAAACTTCATATTAAGAAAACGCCCATATCGTTTGAGACAATCACTCATGTGGCGCTGGGATAAGCTTAGTATCCCTGCATTGTATGCATTTCTATGGCAAAAGGCCTAAAATATTTATTTAAACTGTCAATCTTGTAAAAATAAACTATCAGCACAATGCAAAGTAGAGCTGAGACAATAAAGAATATTCCAAAGTGTTCAAAATTATTTTACCTTTCAATTAATTTCTATCTCCATATATTCTTCATTCTATCCTACAACTATAAAAATACTGGTTAATTATACTCATGAGGGAACCCTTAATTTAAATATAATCAAAAATACATATACTAAATACTACCCCTTTCTGTTGTGTCAACTAACAATAGCGGCTACTTTACTAACACTAGCGACACCTAGATATAATTCTCAAAGCATTACGGCATTTTCAAGCGTTTCATCTATAGGAGTTTTATCGCCTTCTTTCTAACTCCACACATTCTAGACTATGTTCTTGAAAATATTGATAGAATTGTTTGATAGCGAAGCACCTATTTTGCAACTAAATTGCTAATCCAATATCAGCCATGTAACATGCGCGCGCCATTGATATAGCACAGGCAGACGATAACAGACTAGGGCGCTTGGAGTCAAAATGGCGGTTGCGTCAGCCTGCATATATAAGAGCCTTAGCCTTACACAATGAAGCAATTTTAGAGAGTTCATGCCCTTTTTAGGGAGTGCAGGGGCTATCTTGGTTTCTGTTAGAGATAGATAAACGAATTTAAAGGAAATATCAATTGCTAAATTGTAGAGCGTTGCAAGAGCATGAAGCATTCATGTCCCATGGCGAATGAACAAAATAGCTCACTCAACAACGTTTTGAAAAGAGAAGTGTATGACTGTTGGGAGACATGAAAACCAACAATCCTCAAGTTTCCTTTCTACCAACAAAATTCTCATTTCCCAGCATTCCTATTACACCAGCATTACGTATTCAGTGCAGACGTTTCCACCACAGACGTCTAAGATAAGAGATGGTTTTGGGAAAGGAGTCGGTCCCAAACTGTCAGCATCTACGAATTTTATAGCAATCAAATCGCGTAGATAAGCCGCACTCTCGGGTTTCTTTTGTTGATAACATTGCTTCAGCGGTTTTAGCGGCAAACAACGCATAATCATTAAACTCCCTTCATTAATGCAAAAGCAGCACATACACACACACACAACGCTTCAGAAGTGGCTCCAAGAGTTGCATAGAAATGGTTCATAAGATGTTTGTAACACCGACCATTTTAATTGGCTTCTTGAGCAACGCTCAAATTCTTCAAATTCTCAATAAAACGTGATATGTGTTGTGACATTTACGTGAAACCTTTAACACACAAAAGCTGAATTAATCAACGAGTTTGTTTTTTCTTCTAACAGTTATAATCAGACGTGGTTATCTTTCTTTACCTTGGCGAAATATTTAAAAGTTTTGGCATTAGTCAAAATAAAGTCGAACTCGCCAATGAGCAACTCTCAAATTCTTTAAATTCTCACCAAAACATCGTGACATTTATGAAACTTTTATATCACAAAAGCTGAATCAACCAACGAGTGATTTTTCTTCAAAACAGTCATAATCAGACGTGGATATCTTTCTTTATCTTGGCGAAATATTTAAAGTTTTGGCATTAGTCAGAATAAAGTCGAACTCGCCAATGAGCAACTCTCAAATTCTTTAAATTCTCAGCAAAAGGTTTTATATGTCGCGACATTTATGAAACCTTTGTGTCACAAAAGCTGAATCAACCAAAAAGTGATTTTTCTTCAAAACAGTCATAATCAGACGTGGATATCTTTGTTTACCTTGGCGAAATATTTAAAGTTTTGGCATTAGTCAGAATAAAGTCGAACTCGCCAATGTGCAACTCTCAAATTCTTTAAATTCTCAGCAAAAGGTTTTATATGTCGCAACATTTATGAAACCTTTGTGTCACAAAAGCTGAATCAACCAAAGAGTGATTTTTCTTCAAAACAGTCATAATCAGACGTGGATATCTTTGTTTACCTTGGCGAAATATTTAAAGTTTTGGCATTAGTCAGAATAAAGTCGAAATTGCCAATGAACAACTCTCAAATTCATTAAATTCTCAGCAAAACATCGTGACATTTATGAAACTTTTATGTCACAAAAGTGAATCAACCAACGAGTGATTTTTCTTCAAAACAGTCGTAATCAGACGTAGATGTCTTTCTTTACCTTGGCGAAATATTTAAAGTTTTTGTATTGGTCAGAATAAAGTCGAACTTGCCAATGAGCATCTCTCAAATTCATTAAATTCTCAGCAAAACATCGTGACATTTATGAAACTTTTAAGTCACAAAAACTGAATCAACCAACGAGTGATTTTTCTTCAAAACAGTCGTAATTAGACGTGGATGTCTTTCTTTACCTTGGCGAAATATTTAAAGTTTTTGTATTGGTCAGAATAAAGTCGAACTTGCCAATGAGCATCTCTCAAATTCATTTAATTCTCAGCAAAACATCGTGACATTTATGAAACTTTTATGTCACAAAAGCTGAATCAACCAACAAGTGATTTTTCTTCAAAACAGTCGTAATCAGACGTGGATGTCTTTCTTTACCTTGGCGAAATATTTAAAGTTTTTGTATTGGTCAGAATAAAGTTGAACTTGCCAATGAGCAACTCTCAAATTCATTAAATTCTCAGCAAAACATCGTGACATTTATGAAACTTTTATGTCACGAAAACTGAATCAACTAACGACTGATTTTTCTTCAAAACAGTCGTAATTAGACGTGGATGTCTTTCTTTACCTTGGCGAAATATTTAAAGTTTTTGTATTGGTCAGAATAAAGTCGAACTTGCCAATGAGCATCTCTCAAATTCATTTAATTCTCAGCAAAACATCGTGACATTTATGAAACTTTTATGTCACAAAAGCTGAATCAACCAACAAGTGATTTTTCTTCAAAACAGTCGTAATCAGACGTGGATGTCTTTCTTTACCTTGGCGAAATATTTAAAGTTTTTGTATTGGTCAGAATAAAGTCGAACTTGCCAATGAGCATCTCTCAAATTCATTTAATTCTCAGCAAAACATCGTGACATTTATGAAACTTTTATGTCACAAAAGCTGAATCAACCAACAAGTGATTTTTCTTCAAAACAGTCGTAATCAGACGTGGATGTCTTTCTTTACCTTGGCGAAATATTTAAAGTTTTTGTATTGGTCAGAATAAAGTCGAACTTGCCAATGAGCATCTCTCAAATTCATTTAATTCTCAGCAAAACATCGTGACATTTATGAAACTTTTATGTCACAAAAGCTGAATCAACCAACAAGTGATTTTTCTTCAAAACAGTCGTAATCAGACGTGGATGTCTTTCTTTACCTTGGCGAAATATTTAAAGTTTTTGTATTGGTCAGAATAAAGTTGAACTTGCCAATGAGCAACTCTCAAATTCATTAAATTCTCAGCAAAACATCGTGACATTTATGAAACTTTTATGTCACGAAAACTGAATCAACTAACGACTGATTTTTCTTCAAAACAGTCGTAATTAGACGTGGATGTCTTTCTTTACCTTGGCGAAATATTTAAAGTTTTTGTATTGGTCAGAATAAAGTCGAACTTGCCAATGAGCAACTCTCAAATTCATTAAATTCTCAGCAAAACATCGTGACATTTATGAAACTTTTATGTCACAAAAGCTGAATCAACCAACGAGTGATTTTTCTTCAAAACAGTCGTAATCAGATGTGGATGTCTTTCTTTACCTTGGCGGAATATTTAAAGTTTTTATATTGGTCAGAATAAAGTCGAACTTGCCAATGAGCAACTCTCAAATTCATTAAATTCTCAGCAAAACATCATGACATTTATGAAACTTTTATGTCACAAAAACTGAATCAACCAACGAGTGATTTTTCTTCAAAACAGTCGTAATCAGACGTGGATGTATTTCTTTACCTTGGCGAAATATTTAAAGTTTTTGTATTGGTCAGAATAAAGTCGAACTTGCCAATGAGCAACTCTCAAATTCTTTAAATTCTCAGCAAAACGCTATATGCGCCGTGTGACATTCATGAAACCTTTATGTCACAAAATCTGAATCAACCAACGAGTGATTTTTCTTCTAACAGTCATAATCGTACGTACCTTGTGGAAATATTTATAGCTTTGGCATCAGCCAGAATAAAGTCGAACTCGCTAATGAAAATTTCATTTGTACTGTACATTTTTCTTTGTAAAAAGATAAACTTTATTCCATTTTGTAAAAGTCAATAAAGGGGCTATTGTTAAACATTATGGGGATAGTCCTTGAGTTGTTAGGAATTATTTCCATAAATTTAAAAAATATCATTTATTTTTAATCATTTTCACCAATGTTCCATGAAAATAAAATGTAATGATTTTCTAGACTTTATTGGATAAAAATATGTATTTGTAGTCACTTGAAATATTCAGAAAGAAAATGTCATTACTATTCTGTGTATTTAACTTCTCAAGCATCAACGACGTAAAAAACCTCACGTGCATCAGCACCACGGTTAAAGTGCATTTTATACAAAACACTTTCATATTTAACATTCTTTAATCACAGAACTACTATAAAATGTTTGAATTTCTGTTCAAGAATGCACTATAATGAGATCTTACCTACATTACTTAACTCTCGAAAGAAAATCCAATAGATAAACAGCTCAGAAAGGAAACATAATGTAAATATACCACCATTTCTAAAATTTATTTTACAATTATCATGTCCAAGTTAGAGAAAATATTTCTGTTCCCTCCAATAACTTACGTCAACACCACAGCAGGGGACAAACCATGCCGGTATTTTCCGCAAAGAATTATGGGATTTTCGGGTCTAATTAATGATCTTTCTTGCATTAACGAGTCCCTAATAAAGCAGTCTCCTCTGACATCCTCCATGGTGTCTCCGAAACGCTGTCCGCACCTTCTCTTCACGGTGACCGTAACTCTAGATCACGGACCTGTTGCGGGCTATGTAGCGGACCGTTTGGAAAGCTTTATGGGCTTCATTCGTCAAGGTTAAATCAAAAAGAAGGAATGGAGAAAATGTTTTATTGTGTAGTCCACATAACTTCTGTGTGAATAGATCTTCCACGGGTCAGGTTGTTGTCAGAATGCTACTAAATGACACTATTTATCGTTGCCGTTAAGAGTTTTTATGTTCAATCTGGGCAGTTTTTATGCAAGTTCATATTTTGTGGTTGTTATTTATTTATTCAAGAAAATTTGCGGGAAAAAAATATTCTTGAAATCAAATATTTTACGTTTAGAATGCAGGAGAAGGTCATCACCTTCCGTATATTTTACGTACGTGATCATATTTTTGTTCTTAATCATATTTTATCACGTGATCATATTTTTGTTCTTAATCATATTTTGTCACGTGATCATGTTTTTGTTCTTCTGTTAGTTTTGTTCTTTGTAGTTGTCAGTTTGCCTTTTATATATATCAAACTAAAAAATGCACCCACGTTTCCCGGGATTTAAAATGCAAACCTCTGATTAAAATTACACCGGCACATACAGCGAATTCTCAAAAACCTAACAGCGCTTTTACGATAAATACATCACTGCTTCCCATGGCAACGGACGCAGATTGTAACGTCATTTTCAACGCCCACAGCATTGCTGTCGATCTGCTAGTGTTAAGTAAAGCAGAATATCCAGAGTTTCTGGGAAAGTCACAGCGCCCTCAATAACTTTGTGAGGAAAAGTCCATGTGCGTATACATTAGGTCTAACTATAGTAAAGTAAGCATTCTCGATCGAATAATAGGGATTGAAGCTGCCCCTAGCAGAGAATTTGAAAAGTTAAGATAACGTACTCAGCAGCCAAGCAAAGTAAACGAAGAAGTAAAGTACAAATTTGTAGAGGATTGTCTGATGAGTAAAAATCAACCCTAGAACTGTTACAGAAGGTATTTATTCGATACAATAGGATTATAGGCGACTTACTGTCCCATTCGGCAATGATACAATAAACATGAGCACATAACTTACATACACATAACTTACATGAACATACACGCTTATAACTTACATACATATAACATACACATAATATACACATAATTTACATACACATAACATATAACATACACATAACTTACATACACATAACATACATATAACTTGCATACACATAACATACACATAACTTATATACACACAGCATACACATAACTTACATACGCACAACATATACATAACCTAAATACACATAATTTACATAAACATAACATACATATAACTTGCATACGCATAACATACACATAACTTATATACACACACAACATACACATAACTTACATACACATAACATACACATAATATACACATAACTTGCATACACATAACATATACATAACTTACATACACACAACATACACATAACATACACATAACTTAAATACACATAATATACACATAAATTACAAACGCATAACATACATACATATAACTTACACATAACTTACATACACATAACTTGCATACACATAACTCACACACAACATACACATAACTCGCATGAACAGGAACGGTGTAGTACCTGTTCGTAATGCCCGACGTGACAGACAATTCGCATTTCAATTTGAGAAAAAGTTTTTACAGCGTATTTTGACAAACATGTCGGGTGTCATTGTGTCACAAGCCCTGATGATACGCCTTTTAGATAGGTATATATTTATTGCCTTCCATGTGCGCATTACCCCCGGTGTCGATTGCTACTCATTACACAATGCTCTTCAACTTTATAATTGGCTTCTTTCGTCTATCCCGATTTGTTGTCGAGTTCGTAACCCTATTTGTTTCTTAAATTATCCGCTAGAGGCGCTGCAATCACTTCTATTCGATCACACGCTCACTTTACTATAAATTGAGCTACGTGTGGAGGTAAAAGTAAGGAGTTAAAACTTCATATTAAGAAAACGCCCATATCGGTTGAGGAAATCATTCAGGTGGCGCTGGGGTAAGATAAGTAGTCCTACATTGTATGCATTTCTACGGCGAAAGGCCTAAAATATTTATTCAAACTGTTCATTTTGTAAAAATAAATTATTATTGCAACACAAATTAGAACTGAAACAATAAAGAATATATTCAAAATTATTTTACCTTTCATTTATTTTTATCCCTTTATATTCTGTATTCTATTCTACAACTATGAAAAAATACTAGTAAATTATACTCATAATGAGGGAAGCCTTAATTAGAAAATAATCAAAATACATATACTAAATACTGAGTCTTTTTGTTGCGTCACCTAACAATAGCGACACCTATATAATTATCAAAGCATGATGGCATTTTCAAGCGTTTCATCTATAGGAGATTTATCTCCTTCGTTCTAACTCCATGGTGTATGTACTCATATACCTTTCTTTGCTAAGTTATTGAGGTCTTAGGAACACTGTATATCCCTCTTTCCCCCTCCAGCGGTATATAGCAAGGACAAAAATCGTCTGTAGAACACCATAATTCCCAAAAAATCCTTCAAACAAATCAACTGAAATAGTCCCGAGAAAGAATTTTTAACAGATACAAGGGGCCGTACCACACACACCTCGACACACTGGATGAGTCATTCTCTGGATGTTGTATATATGCCATGCCCATATTTAAGACATTTTCTGCGCTGGAGCTGAAAGATCGCCAAGATAAGATTGTGTATAAAGATCTAAAATTATTGCTGCTGTTAGAAATTTGAGTTGATAGCAGTATTTAACGGTACACTACGTCGTTTCTTACTAAGGATATGAGAACTGGGAGGAGTTTTATACTTTTTGGGGGTTTACCTCAATGGCGGCATGTTGGGATTTACCAGAATTGTATTTAAATGATTTTTTCTTATAACTTTCTCGCATTGTGTGCATTTCTATGGCAAAGGCCTAAAATATTTATTTAAACTGTCAATTTTATAAAAATAAATTATTAGCGTCAAAGTTGAATTGAAACAATAAAGAATATTACTCCGTATTCAAAACAATTTTACCTTTCAATTTATTTTTATCTCCCTCTATTCTGTACCCTATCCTACAACTATGAAAAAATACTCGTTAATTATACTCATAATGAGGGAACTCTTAATTTAAAAATAATCAAAAATACATATACTAAATGCTACGCCTTTCTAATGTGTCAACTAACAGTAGCAGCTACTTTGCTAACACTAGCAGCACCTCGATATAATTCTCAAAGTATTATGGCATTTTCAAACGTTTCATCCTTAAGAGTTTTATCTCCTTCTTTCTAACTCCATAGTATGACACCCATAAAGTCAGAGAGAGTGAGTCCCTTTTCTTTCATGGTATAACCAGAAATTGAAAACTTGAGATAAAAAAATTGAGGTATTAAACTTGATAAATTGGTTTGTTAGAGGGTTTAGAGGAGCTTAAACTAATTGGATTATATTAGGGGTTGGTATGGTATGTATGTTTTAATAGAGAAATATTAATATTGAATAGGGGGGGGGGGGGTATAGCTCGCATGTGTCTGGGAATATGAGGAGCGGGTGGGAAGGTCTGTGAGAGTGTTCTCGTTTCCCATGCATAGCTGTGGTGTATTTCGACGAGCGTAGCACACGAAGCCAGCAGACTTTGCTGGTCTTTTATGTCGTATACAAATGCCAGTCGTTTGGCCTCTAGGCCATTAGACAGTGAGCTATCCAGTATTTCTCAATGATTGAATTAAAAGTCATTAGTGCAGGATACTCGTCCAAATGCTTTCCAGACATAGGCTGTTCCAGGTCACATAGAATATAATTTGGGGAAGCAGCAAGTCCAATTCGATGGGGATGAGCCCTGCGACAGTCGTGACCCGTCAGAAGTCTAAACCTAGCAACTGCTTCTCGTCAAGGAGCCTCTGTGATTACTGAAATGTTCTTGGTGAGGAAGCTCCATGACTTTCCCTTAGGTGCTTCCAGAAATTCTGCCTCAATTTCTTTTTTGTGTAGCATTTTAAAGTACAGTCGTGCTGAAGGAAAAGTCATCGGCTTTGAGAATCTCTGCTCCACCATAGCACTCTTTCTGGCCCAAAAGTCCGCTTTTTCATTTCCTGGTACTCCGCAATGTGCAGGGACTCACTGCAAAGTGATTCTGCGCGTTAGGTCTTTTAAAAGCGTCCTGATCTCTTGAATCCGGGTACCATTGTTTCTCTGGTTGCCGGAAAGCGCCTGGAGAGCCGAACTAGAGTCAGAGAAGATAACCTCTATATTGAATGAAGAAAGACGAAGTGAGAGTTGTTGCAATGCCACAAAAAAATGCTTCGAGCTCCCCATCAAAGTGTGTCGTAGAAGTTCCAACAGGTAAGTAAAAATCAAACGGCGTGCAAGAGACTCCAGCACCGCCCCCCCCCCCCCCAAGTTCTGTCAAGACCCATCGGTATAAGCATGCAACCATTTATGCTGGTCTTTTATAATTCGGGAGATATGACTGATTCAGTATATCAAAAATCCATTCGAATTCAGAAATTTTCAAACAACTCTAATCAAATACATTTTTTTTAAATTGCAAAAACATTCATTCCGCAGCGGATTTAAATCTTCCTACATTCCAAAGAAAAGAAAGAAAAATGCCTAAAGACAATGGCTTTGTATACGTCATCAGCTTTTTATCCTTCCTCCCGGCCCATCGTCGGGGACAACTCAATTCGCATAGACCCATTTCTTTTAGGAAGTGACAACCATCTGCATGCGGTAACAGTTAAGCTTCCCTACACACGCGCAAAATTCTGACAACCGCAACCGGGCGCTGCATACTAATTCTGCGTAACGAAGGATTTCGCAGACCCGGGTCACGCTTTTAGCGTCTTAAATACGATATTATGAGGAGGAGGAGGAGGAGGAAAAGCCACACCGGTGCAGTTTGCAATGGACGTATGCGTTCGTAAAATGTTTCTATCCAGCCTGACATTGTTCTGTAAAAAAATCTACTGTTTCCTATCCTCGTTTTAAAATTTAAATTTCTTTTGACAAAATGAAATTTAAATTTCTTTTGACAATGTTCGTGATCTTAAAAACCTTAGCGATTAGCTTTCCATTTGCCTTAACGTCGTTATTCAAACAGAAAAGATCAATCATGCATAAAGCATTGAGTGTGAAACATTTTCCAACAGAAATGCAATTTTAACATTTCTGAAATGCAGTACATTCAACAGTGATACTTTTTAAATTATCACAGTACTACAATAATTTATTTTACTTGAAAACTTAAAACCATGGAGGTAAAAGTACTTTCTAACTCCATGCTTAAAACTTCATTGAAAAAGGCAATGTTATAAAATCGTCTGCATCTCTATGTAAAATCAATTAATATTGCATTCATATCACCTATATTCCAGACTCCAAAGCTAAATAATTTTGCGTTAAAAATATTCAGCAATTCTTGAACAACTCATCTTAGAGCTTGATGTGTTTACATTCTGCATACGTTAAAATTAGGCTTCGTGGTAGAAATAATCAAAATTTAATAATCATTTAAACTCAAAAATACTGTAATTGCGTTGGCGCAGAATATAAATGCACAGAAAATACGCAAAAATAAAACGGTTTTAGAACGAATGCAACAATAAATATAAATTTAAAAGAACTTTAAAATTCACGATTTTGACACTGAGGGAAAATATGTATGCCATATTTAATTTTGGAATGGGTCACGTGATCTCTGCCTATAATATGGGTACCATTATTAGTTTCATTTTTATTTAAAAAGCTACCGAATATATTTTGCTCAAAATTTTTTTTATATATTATATGGGATAATTTGAATATTTTCTAAAATTTTCAAAGCAATTTGCGAATTTTAACTTTGCTTAAAGAATGTTTAAAAAATTAAGTCCCACAGGGTTCAATGTATTTCACTTTTTCAACCCGGGTTCAATCCAAAACTAATTGAGTGATATTATTCATTTACATTCTCATACGTCCCACAGACCGTCTGAACAGCATACTAAAATTTCATTTTGATAAAGTCATTTTTAGGACAGTTATCGTGCGAACAGACAGACAGACAAACAGACAGAATAACCAAAGTCATAAACACTTTTCAACTATGTTGGAAAGTGTTAAAAATATAGTGTCTATAGTGCAACGAACGTGTAAAAGGCTCTCACAGGAGTCTCTTTTGAAAACCAGACGGAGAAAACATTCGTACACGCAACCTTTCCTATGAGGTGAATCTAGGGTTGTCGTATGTTAAAATTCAACGGGGCTTGCTGGATTTGACGATTTATCGCCAATTTTCCGACATTTGGCGACTTTTCGTAGGTTCATAAAAACACCTCGAAATAATGAATATTCTGCAAGATAAGAGAGATTTCTAAAAGTTTCTACAGATAATCTATAAAAGGAGTCATCACTCAGTTATAGAGCAGTTGACGTGATATGAGCTACATTGAACCGTGACATACGTCAGAGTTTTAAAAATAGTTTCACGAACTTTCTAAAAGTCGCCACATGTCACCAAACTAGCGGTAAATCGCTAAATCTGGCAATCCACTGCCAAACTTTAGCACATGGAAACCCTAGGTTCCCGTCATAGGAAAGGTTGGATATACGAGTGCTTTTTCCATCTGGTTTTCAAGAGAGACTCCTGTGAGAGCATTATCCACAAACTAAACATTTGTCCACGCTTCTCTCTGGTGTAATGTCCAGTGGTCACTAAATGCCTGACGAGGGTCGCGAAACGTGTGGTCATAAAATGTGTCACTCTAGATAAAAGTTCTGAATATATCAATAACCATTTCTAATTAAAGCTTAACAAAATCACAAACACTTTACAACCATGTTGGAAAGTGTTAAAAATGGCGCCCATTTTATAATTCTGTTAACAGGAAAACTGCGATATGTAAAATCGCTTATCATATCAATAAATCCAATCTAAAATTAGTTTTCTGTGTATAGCCGTTCACGAGTTATTGCTAAAAGAATGTTAGAATACAAAAAATACGCAATTTATAAATTTTTTGAACGAAATTCCAAGATTTAAAATTTTTCTCAGTGCTTATGGGCCAAGTCCTAAGTTTATGCAAAGTTTCAAGTTTCTAGCTTTAGTAGATTTGGCTGTTTAATTCATTTCGTATATGAAAAATAGTTGCTACATGATACCTCTTGCTAAAGGACTAGGTTTGATCCAGTTTTTCAGTAAAAATTAGCTATCACCCGGTAATGAAAAATATTTTTTAGTCTAAACTCCCGTGTGATTTACTTTTAAATGATACTGATGGCTCACTTGGAGAATTAATTTAAATTTTTTGCAGTTTCTATAAGTTAAAACTATATTCCTGTCTTAATTCTTTGACCGACGACGTGCAAATAGATTAATGACAAGGGAACTGATAAGTTTGACTGAATTTGTAACTTCTATAGATGACAATAGAATCTGCAAACTCTTGCAAATAGCACCAGAATGAAACAAATTTCAAGTAAAAATTGAAATAGCGGCTGAAATTTCACAACATGGAATTGTATCGATTCAAGACGTTGATTAGTGTAAAGGTATATTTTACAGTATCATAGTTGTGCAGTATCATAGTTTGTAGTACCAGAGTTTTGCAGTATCAGAGTTTTGCAGTATCAGAGTTTGTAGTATCAAAGTGTGTAGTATCGCAGTTTGTAGTATAAGAGTTTTGCAGTATCAGAGTTTGTAGTAAGAGTTTTGCAGTATCATAGTTTTGCAGCATCGTAGTTTGCAGTATCAGAGTTTGTAGTATCATAGTTTTACAGTATCATAATTTGCAGTATCAGAATTTGTAATATCATAGTTTAGCAGTACCGTAGTTTACAGTATCATAGTTTTGCAGTATCAGAGTTTTGCAGTATCAGAGTTTTGCAGTATCAGAGCTTGTAGTATCAGAGTTTTGCAGGATCGTAGTTTGCAGTATCAGAGTTTGTAGTATCAGAGTTTTGCAGTATCGTAGTTTGCAGTATCAGAATTTGTAGTATCATAGTTTAGCAGTATCGTAGTTTACAGTATCAGAGTTTTGCAGTATCAGAATTTGTAGTATAATAATTTTTCAGTATCATAGTTTGCAGTATTAGAGTTTGTAGTATTAGAGTTTTACAGTATCGTAATTTGCAGTATCATAATTATGCAGAATCATGGTTTGCTCTATCAGAGTTTGTAGTATCATAGTTTGCAGTATCACAGCTTGCAGTATCAGAGTTTTGCAATTGAAAGCTGGTGTTAAGACGACTTGTATACATACTAATCTGCAAAAGGTGTTCTATAAAAGCTTTATACAAGATCAGGATTTATCTTATGCAAACAATTTTCATTAACATGGCGGATATGGATTAAGGATCAAACTGCAATACCCTTTATGTTGGTAAGAATGCCCTCTATATCACTGACTCGGTACAATGATTTATCAAATGTTAATATACAGCGTAAGTTGTTCCGAATGTATGCTTCAAACGGAACATTTTCAATCTTTTTCAACTTGACAAGACGATGATTCGGAAACTATAAGAACTTCCTTTAATAATACAAATAGATTTCAATACTAAATTTTCTAGTACACATTTTAGTCATTTACCATTTATATCTACCTTTAATAATATAAAAAAAATCATAATCTTTAATAATATTTATGAACAATGCTTTGTCAATACTACGTCTGAGAAGGTAGAAATTATCAAAGCAGATAACTTTCAGGACGTTTCGTAAAACATCAAATCGCTTTCCTCGTCATCATTAGCATAAGTGCTTTAGTTCTGATTATGACATTTGGAAACGAACCGACCATAAGCGTTGAGAAAAATCATGAAGCATAAAAAATACCCGAGGGATAAATAAATGCCCATTTTTTCGTTAGATGGCGCATAAAGCGTATAATAAATTATGTTTGAGTCACAATATCGTGGTAACTGCATTAGGTAAGAACTATGTTATTAAATTTGTTTTGCAATGCTATTCCATCATTTATATTACATAGTTCTACATATTACATAGTTCTATTACATAGTTCTATTACATAGTTATATTACATAGTTTATTATATTTCCTGCATATGTAAACTATGTATGAAAAATAACTAAAATATACTTTATGCGAAGGATAAGGAAAATAGAGCAACGCAAATAAGCACAAATAACACAATAATACAGTATACGGTTGTTTCGGGGATACGCTAGACCTCCTTCGTCAGTGCAAGAGAAGCAACAAACCCGAAGTCTAAAAGAGAAATGGGCTGCCCATTAATCTTTTGGATTTCGTATTTGTTCATATCCTCGAAACAGCAGTATGCTGCATTATTGTGTTATTTGTGCTTATTTGCGTTGCTCTAGTTTTTCATACATATGGTTAATAATTGCGTCTTAATTCGAAATCGAATTTTTGAAGATCGATACGTTTTACACGTTTTGGTCTTTCATGAAGGCCAATCAATCATTTTTGGAGCTATGTGTATGCGTGTGTCCGTGAATCTGTAATAATAGAAGGAGCAACGCAAATTCAATATTTTAACTTTGAATAGTGAATTGCTGTTCATCTTTTCATGGGAATAAAACATTCGGAAAAATTCCAAATTTTCGAACGATTTTTTTTAAGTCACAAAATATCGGGACAGTCAATCGTGTTAAATAAACAATTATTTTATGCGTAATAATTCCAGCGTGAATCGTTCTCGAGATGTTACATGCTTTTGAGTAGATTTATCATAAAACTACATAAAATTAATAAATCGCTTTATGTATGCTTAAATATGCTGTCTTTTCATTAGCAACATTATGCGGACACGCCTTTTGACATCATTTTTGCAATCTGTCATTCTTGTAAATCTATTATTTGCATTTTTTCATTCACGACAAAAAGACAGTTTTGTATTTTGACGCCAAAAATTCGCCAAATTTCATTTTTCTTGTGGTATTAATTGAATGCCGATGGAATTTTTATGCAAATTTTGCACATGAGTGAAAATCTTATTTTTTTTTTTCTTAATTTTATTTTCGTCTGAACTGGCATGTTTTATCTTGCAGAATAATTTTTGTCCGCAATCTTAGGTCAAGGGTTATTATAGAAGTTGAAGAGTTGCTGTAGTTGCACCACTTGCGATGCAACGTGGTGTCGGACCTGACGAAAAACCTTACCAACGTTCTGTAGTAAAGTGTGGATTTGACTTTCATCATTGAAAATACGCTGTTAACAGAAGTCATCGACAAAGAAAAACTAACACTTAACTTGTATTGTATGAAACTCTACCTTTGGTCATTACCTAAAAATGTTAATACAGGAACTAAATCAAGAGAACTCGTTTTATCTTGACGCTGCGTAGGTTTCTTAAAACTGCACAAGCGATACAACCAAGACATTCCCAAGTATATATACGTACCTTTTACACGGAAAAGGTTAGCTCTCGCACTTCTGCTATCTGAGCAGATATTTCACCGTATCGGACCTAACTATATGTCCTCAACAACTTCTGAATACTAATCTACAACAAGTTATATAATATATCATTAATAATTAAAACTATGCGTTATAAATTCTTCTTAATGATCTAGCTCACCACTTAGAATAACAAGTTAAGTATTCAACGCACAATCTGGTCTCGGATTTGTCACTCGAAGACGCTGAATAATGGACTTTCCGGTAGCATTACGGCCTCTTCCCGGCAATTCAAAAGACCATAAATTGTTTTTTTTTTTTTTCTGTTTTTCTGCAGAGGCCCCAAATCTCAGCCGTAAAAGTTTCCTCAGCCGTGGGAACAAAAAGGGGTTGGCGAATTCTCGTGACAGGTTTTAAGAACAAACAGCCCTCTTTTATATCGCCAACAATTTCCTTCTGGCCTGGGGTAACATGGGTTTTCTTATGGTGTCTCCAATTAGTCTTTTTGTGCAAGCTTATTGTTCTTAAGATGAGCATGCATAGGCAGATGAACCCAGCTGCATCGCCAGAAAAAAATCTAATGTTTTGTTAGATAAACATGGATAGTTCAGATGAACATGCATAGACAGACGAGGTTGTGCAAGCTCATTGTTCAAATGAACATGCATAGGCAGATGAACACGCATAGACAAATGAACATACAATTGCAGATGAACATGCATAGGCAGACGAGATTGTGCAAGCTCATTGTTCAAATGAACATACATAGGCAGATGAACACGCATAGGTAGATGAACATGCAATGGCAGATGGACATCATAGGCATACGAGGTTGTGCAATCTTATTGTTCAAATGAGCATGCATAGGCAGATGAACACGCATAGGCAGATGAACATGCAATGGCAGATGGACATGCATAGGCAGACGAGGTTGTGCCAGCTTATTGTTCAAATGAGCATGCATAGGCAGATGAACACGCATAGACAGATGAACATGCAATGGCAGATGGACATGCATAGGCAGACGAGGTTGTGCAAGCTTATTGTTCAAATGAACATGCATAGGCAGACGGAGTTGTGCAAGCTCATTGTTCAAATGAACATGCATAGGCAGATCAACATGCATAGGCAGATGAAGTTGTGCATCAAACATGTCTGAGACGTACTGGGTTGAAGGGTTGCATCTCCAATATCACTTCTACGGACAATCCAGAACTGGAAACTGCTCTTCTACGGGAGTGGGGGAGAATCCATTAAGGATTCATTAACATCTTCATAAAGTCCATGCTTCATAAGTGAACAACATTACTTTCGAAGAACATCATACCTCTTATTAAAGCTGTTTCAGCATCAAGAAATGCTTGCCCCATAATATTTACTTTCAATTTTCCCATTTAAAAATTCATTAAAATTGAGAAATTATTTTTTAGTCTATTTAATTTTAATTTCACGTATTTTACTTAGTCACTACTTCGAAATGTGGTAAATACGATAAAAAATCACTGGGTATGTTTTATATAGAGTGTCCCAAAAAGATTGAAACACGGTTTAATTCTTTACCTGTTGGAGATAAGTGGGCAATGTAAATTGCACAAATGTTGAAAGTAAGGTAGGAAATAAGACTACGTTAATGAAATAGTCCTCCTATTCATTTTCAATAAGTTACACTTTTTAAATTTTTATACGACCTCCTTAGACAAATTTGGTCAATCAGAAAATTTTTATTTTTAATACAACAAGATCATTAAAAAAACCGCATATCTGTACCTTTAAAATCAACTGAATTATGATAAAGGAAAAAATCTGACTTATGCCACTTTTCCGTGCCATATGAAAGGCTGTTTCATCAGTCAAAGTAGGGATCATAAACAAATTGACGATGGAAATTGTTTAGATCAAAAATACGTTAATATATGTCAAAATTTTTTATCACAAATGCATCTAAATAAAGCATTACACAGACAGAGCTCATATAAAGCAGTGGTACTCACTACGCGGTTGAGTATCCTATGTATCATCATCAAGTTTTATCCTTTTTGTGATATGTCACAAATTTACATTTCTAATTTGATATAGGGTCCCCATTCACAACGTTCAATTTTCAATTAAATATAACTCTCTCAATTTTAAAGATACAGATATGTGGGTTTTTTTTTTAATGATCTTGTTGCATTAAAAATAAACATTTTCTGGTTGGCCTATTTGTCTAAGGGTTCCGTATAAAAATTTAAAAAGTGCAACTTTTTGAAAACGAATGGGAGGACTATTTCATTAACGTAGTCTTATTTCCTACTTTACTTTCAACATTTTTGCAATTTACATTGCCCACTTATCTCCAATAAGTAAAGAATTAAAGCGCGTTACAATTATTTTGGGACACCCTGTATGTGTTAGGTTAGAACATGCGTTCAAAGCAGCTAATGTTGAATTCCATAAAATAACATGGATTATGCTTTAAAAATTTAGAGCAAACTTATATTTAGCAGATAAAAAATATTTATATC
Organism: Amaurobius ferox; assembly: GCA_951213105.1. Lineage (NCBI taxonomy): Eukaryota > Metazoa > Arthropoda > Arachnida > Araneae > Amaurobiidae > Amaurobius > Amaurobius ferox. The sequence goes on from OX578152.1 coordinate 121,973,434, forward strand.
ACCATCAAATAGCTGATCATGAGTTAGAACATGCGTTCAACGCAGCTAATGCTGTATTCCACAAAACAGCATGGATTATGATTTAAAAATTTAGAACAAACTTTCATTTGCACCAGATAAAAAAGATATATATCATCCTTAAATCACTGATCAGAGCGAAGTGCACGTTCTATATGTTAGATTCAAGGCAGCTAATGTTGCATTTCATAAAACAACAAAGATTATGGGTAAGAAATTTAGAACAAACTTGTTTGTAGCAAATAATATATATATATATATATGAAATGAAAGGAGAGACGGGTGGCTCAAGAAGAGCACAGCACAGCGACCAGAGGTCTATTGTACTACCCCAGACAGAACAGATCTCTACGAAAAGAGACCAGTAGCCGACGCAAAGATGAGCAGGCACTTGACAGGAATGTCATTCAGCTCCCAAAGTTCAATCACATGTCGACCAATGTGTTCGAATCTGTGAGCAGAGTAAACCTCACATTCACAGAGAATCTGAACAGCAGTTTCTTAGCTGTATTTGCAACCCCTGCATAGCGAATCTTTAGTGACACCTATAATGTTGAGGTGTCTCTTGAGGGTGCAGTGCCCAGTAAGGAGCCCAACAGCCCTCCTGATGCCAGTTCTGAGCTTGAAAGATTCCTTTTGACGTGTACTAGGGCAATTGCAGTTGAGAATTTTCGCTTGCCTTTGACCCTTAAAAGTACGCCAGTTCTTACATTGAAGTTTCCTGAAGATGTCATAAACAATTCTTCTGGTAAGATCAGTGGGAATACCCAAGGCCGGCTCAGGGCCTACAAAAGGAGTACTTGAGCCTTTTCTAGCTAATTCATCAGCCAACTCATTTCCAGGAATGCCCGAATGTCCAGGCACCCAGTAAAAAATGATTTTGTTATTGCTAGCAATTTCACAGAGTGCATTATAGCACTCCCAGACAAGGGAAGATGTCATAGTGGACTTCTCAAGAGCCATAAGAGCAGCCTGACTGTCGGAACAGATACGTATTTGGTTGTTTTTATGCTTCCTGTCGCAGCAAATTCTACAACACATAAGAATGGCAAAGACCTCAGCCTGAAAGACAGTAGCATAACTGCCAAGCTGATAAGACAGCTCTGTGCCATCATCCAAACAGCACACACCAGTACTTGTGCCAATCTTCGAACCATCTGTATACCATACAATACAATTCTGTTTATTGTAGGTGGGAGTCCTCTTCCAGTCATCCCGCGAGGGGACCTGGATTTCGTAAGGCTTGTCAAACGTGTATATGACAATGTATCAAAATTTCGCCGGGGGGGATTGTGACCCCCCCCCCCCCCACTTCCCGGTTTAGCCAGCTTCATGTCATGACGACACTCCCGGAAGCGGATACAATGTCGCAAACCAAGTACATATACTAAAACTAAAAATGTAAAAATGTAAAAACATTTTTAGTTTACATTTTTAGTTTTAGTATAGGTACTTGGTTTGCGACATTGTATCCGCTTCCGGGAGTGTCGTCATGACATGAAGCTGGCTAAACCGGGAAGTGGGGGTCACAATCCCCCCCGGCGAAATTTTGATACATTGTCATTCTTCATTTTTCTATATCTTATGTAGTATATATATATATATATATATATATATATATATATATATATATATATATATATATATATATATCGTGATTACATCTAAAAAAAAAGAGTGACCTGCAATTTCACATTCAGATTCAGAGTTCGAAGTATCTTCGTATAAATGCAACATATAATGAAAAATTGCAACCAACAGCAAGTTTTTCTGTTGGCGCCACTGCAAATATCGGTTGTTCGATGCTGACGAGCCCATAAATAAGCGCGAAACCGGTCCATGAATGATATTATCTGAAACGGGAATACCTTCCAAACTGTATTCCTCTCGACACAGAATTCGACAACTCCACAGAGCAATTTTTCGATCCCTTTATATAACCCATACTTCAAATGAAGTAACAATTTCATCAAATTAGCAACTCATCCATCCCGCAAATTTCCACGCACAATGAGACGATCTAATTGTCATTCAGCTCATCCGCGCCCACCCCAATTTGCACTCAAAAATTACTTAATATAATGGAAGCGACAGTTGTCTTTAGGGGTCCCACAGGGGGTGGCTTCGCGATGCATGGCGGGTAAAGAACAAAAAAGGTAATGAGGACACACCTTGCTCAGCGGTCACTTCCCATTGGACACTGAGGTGTCGCGCTGACCGGTGCGGCCATTTGTCAAGCGGCTGCTCATTACTTTGAGTACGTTAGTGGGAAGAAAATTTCGATGAATATATTGAGATGAACGCATTACTTATTTTTATTTTTACCGTGATAGTAATAATTTTAGGAAGAGAAACATATGTGCCACCCTGGGACTTATCAGGACCGCCTGTAGAGAGCACAGGCAAGACAGATGTCTGATATCCGGTGAATGAAAGGGGGCCCCGATGATAAATGACCACAGTTCAATAACTGTTTCAGACAGATAGTCCAATAACTCTTTCAAAACATAACAGTCCAATAACTGGTTCAAAACATAACAGTCCAATAACTGGATCAAAACATAATAGTCCAATAACTGGTTCAAACAGATAACAGTTTCAGACAGGTAAGGGGGTCTAGACCGACAATGTGTCAGAGCCCCGCAATTTCCAAGGGTCTTCCTGGACAGGACCACTCATACAAATTATGCTTCGGCTCTCCGCAAATATTTTACATGGGCCCCCTCCATATTTAATTTTCTTACGTTATAAATCATTCTTGTCTTCCTCTCCCTCGAAAAAAATAAAAGGAAAACATCTAAGGGTCTGGTCCCCCTCTTGGTTCGGGTGGTGTCCGTCTCCTTCTATGGGCGATCATGTACTGGATTTATTGATGTAAAAATCAAGACCCCAATCGGTTTTCTTCTTTTTTGACCCAGCCCGTCCTACCTACCCGATAATGTAAGGTATCTGTTTCGACAGCAGAGAAGTGCCACCCAATTTAGACTGGAACCCAGTGAGGGCAACATCCACAAGAACTGTACCCTACTTCCCCTGCCACCAATCTCTCAGAAGGACTTATGGACTCACATATTTAACTTGTCCGTACTCTGTGTGAACAGTTTGAGCAGAGACGGGAATCGAACTTGGGTCGTCCGAGTACAATCTGCGAAAGCTAACAGCTAGACTGTCCCCCCCCCTCCTCCATTCGATTTTGTCATGTTAATACTTGCAGTTGCATTAGTATGAGTGCCAAGTAGATTCAGCCATTCAAGCTTTAAATGTCATGCGCCGAATGGGGCCCATCCATGGCCTAGTGGTTAGAATGCTTGACCCTTGAACCTGATGATCGAACGGCAGATCGCAAAAGAAGATCGCTCTCTTGTCCAACCGTAACTGAGATATATATCTATGTGTATGGTATGTATAGTTAAATCTGAAGTTGACTCTCACCACAGCATGCACATTTGTGCTATTGTTTTAACATGGTTTCCCGTATTAAAACAATAACGCAAATTGCAGTTTTCTAGAAGTAATGAAACACATTTGCGTTATTGTATTCCCACTATATAGAAATTTGTTCATTTATATGAGGAAAGTTACTTGCTGAACACAGGGCCGTAACCAGGTAAGGGCCAGAGGAACTAAGCCGCCCCCTCCCCAAGAACTCAGCCTCCCCTGATAAAAATATTAAATTTTAGTAGTTTATATGAAATTTTATATAAAATATTATTCAATTTTACATAAAAAATTTCCGTGAGTTTCTTTTATAAATGACATCGTTTTAAAGATTTTTTAATTCAGCTGAATCTGTGATTATACCAAATGATCAACTTATTTACATATTTAATTTAAAAATTTAAAAATTATGACAATAGTATTTAGGATACTTTTGTATTATTTGCGGGGTTCACTGTTATACATTATATAGAGTCCGAATCAACGAATAAGTAGGTAAGAGTTAATATTAAGCATTAACTTGTATTCACTTTCAGAATGTTTCTACAAATTATTAACAGCTTTATGACTAGTTAATGCTTACATTAAAATCAGTTGTAATTATTATATATTAATAATCAGCTCTTAGCTTGCAAATATAAATATGCAATTATTTGTAAATAATTTATATGAATTGAAATATATAATAGTAATTATTATGGTTTATAAATGCTAATGGTTAATTGCGTTTTTTGTGAGCCCCCCTTGAATTTCCCTCCAGCCCCTCTTCCATTTCGTTTCTAGCTACATCCCTGACTGAACACCAGATTTCAAAACAATTAGTATTACCTTCACTCGAAATGGTAAAATTCGGCGGCAAATATTTAACTACAAAACAGATTCGCTGTGTTTACGCGTCATATATCTCTCTGCCTAATAAAATTCCCTCTTGCAAGTTCTGTCTTAAAAGCGCATTTACCAATTTCACGCATGCGCATACATCCTCTTTGAAGTATTAAAAACAGCTATAAAACACCCATGTCCAGCGAACCAAGCAACTGCCAGAGAGCCCCTCTCCACCACCACCCCTTAAAATTTATCGCCCCGAGTTAGCTGACCGCGTAAAATACCGTATCTTCTCCAAAAAGTTCTACGGCATGTCGTATGCCCCCAGATTTGCATTTTGATGGCTGTGTAGTAGCGATTTATTTCTCCAATATATCCTATCGGAAGGCAGTTCCGATTGTTTTTATCAGCTTCAACCCCCCTTAGCGTTTCAACTGCAAAGGGGGGTGCAGAGCGAAAAAAAATATGTTATAGAACGGTTTTTGCCCGGGGAAAGATTCGGGAGATATCAGCTAAGAAATTCAATCAGAGCAATTGCCGGACTTATTGGCGCAAGCAGTGAAATAAAAATGGGATGTTATTTTTTTTTCTTCATGGTTCTGATTTTGAAAGTTATCTGCAAGGATTATATTGTTCGGAAGGCTTTTTAGGATTCTCCATGTCGTTAAATGTGTATGTTAGTAAATGCATTTGAATGAAAAAAGAGTCACGATCGCATTCCCTTCGCAAATAACAGTGTGCATGGACCGGTTTCGCGCTTGTCATACGCTGGTTAACATGAAATAGTCAAGTCTTTCTTTTTTTTCCAACCCCCGATCTACCCAAAAGTGTAGGGAATCTTCCTAATCTAGGGATGCAGGTGTAGGGAATCTTCCTAATATAGGGATGAAGGTGTAGGGAATCCTCCTAATCTGGGGATGGTGGTGTAGGGAATCTTCCTAATCTGGGGATGGAGGTATAGGGAATCCTCCTAATCTAGGGATGGAGGTGTAGGGAATCTACCTAATCTAGGGATGGAGGTGTAGGGAATCAATCTTCCTAATCTAGGGATGGAGGTGTAGGGAATCTTCCTAATCTAGGGATGGAGGTGTAGGAAATCTTCCTAATCTAGGTATGGAAGTGTAAGGAATCTTCCTAATCTAGGAATGGAGGTGTAGGGAATCTTCCTAATATAGGGATGAAGGTGTAGGGAATCCTCCTAATCTGGGGATGGAGGTGTAGGGAATCTTCCTAATCTGGGAATGGAGGTGTAGGGAATCTTCCTAATCTAGGGATGGAGATGTAGGGAATCTTCCATCAGGCTGTATGATAGTATTTTAATCCCTTATTCTAATTTATACAAATTCAATAAATAAAAATATTTAAAAAATAAATCATTTTAAAGTACATTTAAAAACCAAATTCATACAACTTGACTATTACACGTATAGTATTTATAATGCTACTTTTACCACAGGAGGGAAGCTACATAGTCAGGGCATGGACCCGACAATGAAAAGGACGCCTAGACTGACACCAACTGTTACCAGATAGACTCCATGTAGATCTGCTTTTCTAGAGCCGCCATAACCCTTGCTGGAGCCCTCCCCCCCCCCCCCCTCATAAAGCTTGTAAAAAATATTTATTGCGAATGGAAGATGGGTCCCAGAATTCTGCAGGACCCCAGCAATTGCTTACTTTGCCTACAATAACGGTCCTGCCTTTTTCCATGAACTAAGCTCCCCCACCCCCCACCTTCCCCTAGAAACCTTAACCTTTTGCTTACGGGTGAAACAGCGTCCATCCCAGACGAAGAACCCTTTGGGATGGACACTGTTCCACCCGTAAGCAGAAAGTTAATACTGGAGGTTATCCTACTTTGCACTGTTGTAGACAGCAGCATTCTAACACAGGAGAATATCTTCAATTTTTAATATTTCAACTTTAAATTTTATGGGGGATCCATGCGAAAGTTTTTTATGGGGCTCTGAAAGACGAAATTACTTCTTCTTCGACCTATACCGTCCGACCTACCAGAAAGGTATAAGGTATCCGTTTGGGCGGCCGGGAAGTTCCACCCTATTCAGACCGGAACCCAGTGGGGGAGGCATCCACAGGGACCGTACCCTCCTTCCCCAACCACCAACCTCTCGGAAGGACTTACGGACCTACATGTTTAACGTGACCGTACTGCGCGTGAATACAGCGGCAGTTTTGGCAGTAGCGGGAATCGAACCCGGGCCGTCTGAGTGCCATTCCCGCCGATAACCACTGGGCTGTCGCGCCCCAAAATTATTTCTTAACTGTGTTCAGCATTTTGGCATTTTATTATTTCCGTAAATAAATACAAAGAATAATTCACATACTAAAAGGAATACCCTGAGTTGCCCATAATGACCGACTGTCTGTCTGACGCCTGTGCACACGATTACTGCGGCAAATATAATTGGATTTTCACGAAACTTTATATCCCGCTTTGCTATACAAGAATCTAGAACCAGATAGAATTTTTTTAAATTTGAACGACAATTTCGAAAGGGATTCGAGATTTTATAGTTTCTTCATATAGCACTGTAAGACAGAATTTGCATAATCATGCATAACAGGGATTACTTTTGGCTCATGGATCACTAAACTTAACAGTTTCAATCACTGTAGTGAGGAATAGCAGCGATACAATTTTGTGTTCGTGACGTCATCAGCTCCATCTTGGAATAGGAGGCAAGCTAGCCCCCTTAAGGGGTTGCAGTGTACCTTGCACTTGGTTCAATCGAATTCTTGCATTGTATCATTGCATTTGGTATCAATCGAAAGATTTTTGTTTCAAGCCCTTTAAAATGAAGGGTAACATGCTATAATCGCGATCATTTGGATCAACAATGCAAATCAGATTTTTAAGAGATTTTCTATCAACAATGGAGATTTTTCAATTTTTTTTTCTTGCAAAATTTGCAAAAAAAAAAAAAAGAAATAGAAAGAAAAATTAACAAGCTACTTTAAAATGGATTCCGATATGAGAAAGTCGAGTTAGGCCACACTCCAGTTCATTTTATATTCGTAATCCAATATGTTCTTTCTGAACAGAATAAAAAATTTCATTTCTGTTTCAAAATCATACAACCGCCCGAAGTCGTTAACATTGTCCGAACCTTGACATTCAGTATTCAAATCTTAGACCTCGTATACGTGACGTGGCACTCAAAAGAAAGAAGGGGGGAACACTTTCCCCCTCCACCCACCAAGATGAGTTTAGTTTTGTAATAAAACTGCCCCCCCCCCCCCCTTCAACAACCCTCTACCGAGTTTGTTGAACCTAACCTAACCACTGTGACGAGCATATATGATTGCATTTGCCTTCTCTGTACGCAACAGCGGTTTCAAATGTCTTTGATTTCTATTCGGACCTCGTAGTACTAGGAAGTGTACGTGTACTACACGCAGGTCATTGGGTTTGCCAGATTAAAAAAAAAACGCATACTGCGTCGTTTTGAAAAAGAGTAAGCAAAGAAAAAAATCTAATGTGGACAGCACATAACTTTCCTTATAGCAGTGACTTTACTTCTTTTTCGGATAAATATACAGTGTTTCTCTCAGGACTTTTTCGCAGGGGTGCGAATGACATTTTAGGGAGGCCAAGTTTTCTATTTGTCGTATATAATATCTAATACTGTGTCAATCTATCTAATACTGTGTCTCGTAAATAGAAACTAAGCTTCATAAAATGTCTCCGGGGGGGCGAATACACGTATCTGGAGGTATTGCCCCTCGAGGGTATGCCAGAAAGAAATGCTGTATACAAGATCCACGCAGAAAGTTTTTGGTGTCACGTCAATTAAAGTTGGGAGCTCCTGGTAAATTATGAACCCTAACAGAATGACTTATTCGTACTCGCAGTCCTCACAGGACTCACGCACTCACAGGACTCACGCACTCACAGTTCTCACAGAACTCATGGTAACGTCCCGATGTCTTTTGAAACCCAAAGCGAACTTTCACGAAAGACGACCATCTGAACAATAAATGAAGTAAAACGTCTCAAATCTGAAAATTAGTAATCCGAAAAATCGATTATACGACAATTATTTATGATGCTTTTGCACGTTCGAAAGTAAATACAAACTCATTACATTAGTCTTTTCACTTTAGATTCTCATATAGAATTTTGCCCCCCCCCCCACCACACACACAGTCAAAAATATTTTGGGGGACTTTGTTTATGATACAAAATATTCGCTAGCCCAAAACTACCTTGTCCCAATAAATAAACCGACCCTGGTTATATAACCATAGTTTTCTTATCTAATACTTAAAGATCTATATAATTATAACTCAGGCATGAAGAAGGATTACTGTTTATGCAAATGTATGTAATGTCTCTACAATAAATGTCATTTAAAATGAGATAACGTATGTAAAAACCCTTGCTACCCCCCAACCTAGAATCGAACCCAGGATCTCCGAACTGATCAGCCGACGCTCTACCGTTGAGCTACTGGGATGAAATTGCAAGTTCTTATCGTCGAAGTGGACTCTGCATTCTCCACCCTCTAATGTCAGATTGGCGGGCAACTGATCATCTGACTGACCACCTCCTGATATTTTTACTTCAAGTTAACCTACTGCTACTACTATTTTTACCCAGGCTAGTATCCTGCGTGGTCGTTTTCCTCTCCATTTGAAATCGGGGCTTCATCTTCCAGAGTCCACTGAATCCGTACTAGTCGTACTAGGCTCACTTTCAGACCTCAGACACTTTGCACTAGCCTACCTTTGCACTAACACTTTGCACGACCTAATTTGCAGACCTCCATCATCTGCTAAAAATACAGGCTGGTTTTTTCAGTCTGAATTTTTAAACATGGTGTTCTGAAAAAGGTTCTTCTCCTATAAACTTGACAACAGGAACACAGTATTTCAAGCCAAACTTACCGCTATTTCCTTTGGTATTTACTGGGCTTCCTCTAATAATACCCCTGTTAATATTTTTTCCGATAGCCTCTCTTCCATTCAAGCTCTTAACTCAATAAAAAATAAATCTAATTATCTTAATTCCATTAAATCCAAAGCTCTCCTTGCCAAAAACCTTGTCAATATTTCTTGGGTAAAAGCTCACAATAATATATCTGGAAATGAAATTGCTGATTACCATGCCAAAATTGCTGCTATCTCTGGTTCCCCTCTTACTATTTCCTTTCCTTACTCGCTCCTCTCAAAATTTTGTGAATCTCATATCCTTAATCTTTGGCAAAATTATCTTAATGATTATATTTTCACAGGACTGGTGATCCGGCTAGAATCCTGTTTTACATCCCTATCGTGAATCCTAATTTATAAATTTTTAATAAATACCTCATTTACTTTCTTACTGGTCATGGCCCCTTTCTTGATTACCTATACTTTTTCAAAATCAAATCCACCTCTAACTATGTTTACAATAAATTCTGTGACGTTGACCATTACATTTTCGATTGTCCTTTTTCTAAAAATTGTCATCTCTGCCCCTCCAACCTCTAATAAGCCAATTTGGTTCTCCAAAGTTCGTTCAAATCCCTTTTCAGTAGATAAAATTAAAAACTGTATTCTTGTTGCCATGGAAATTTCTAATAAAGTGACCTAAGCTTATAAGTAGATTCTGCTCTCAATTAATTTGGATCAATGAATCCCTGTATTTCATTCTTATTAACGTATATGGACTTATTGTGTTCCCTTCACATTTTCATTAAAAAAAAAAAAAAAAAAAAAAAATATGTTAACTGTTCTTATTTTCGCGGTTCTTTCTTTTTCTTTTGATCCTTTTTATTTGTACTTTTTCTAATTTTTCTTTTCTAAATTTTATTCTAAATTTCTGTTTGTTTTGCATGTGCTTATTTTTTTTTTACTTTTCATATATTTTCTTATACTTTCCCATTTTTACGTCCATTTATACTTCCATTTTATGAAAAATGGATGTATTTGTCAAGTTCAAATATGATGTAAAACTGTCTGTTTAACCACACTATTTTTCATCCATTGTTATCTTTTTAGACCTAAATAAATGTTCGTTTGGCGAGATGGTAGACCTTGGGTGCCTCCTGAGTGCAGGAGATAACCTTTCCCAGTCGTGCAGCTAGCTACTCTAAACCCACTATGTGAGTCGAACGGTCTTGAGCCTTTAGATCTCCGTCATCTTTACACTAACCTACAGGGTTGATTTGTTCAGGCGCCATTGTAAAGACCCTTGCTGCCCCAACCGGGAATCGAATCCTGGATCGCCGATCTGGCCAGCAGCCGTTCTACTGTTGAGCTACTGGGACGAAATTACAAGTTATTATCTTCAAATTGGACTCTGCACGTAGCCTGATCGTTGTCTGTGCCTCAGTCTATAAAATTATGGAAACAGGGACAGACGGAAGAAGCAAGGGCAGAGATTCAGCACTGTGGGCATATACTTAAGCACCTGCTGCGAAAAGCAGCATGTGCTTAAGTATATGTCCACAGCATGACCAACTGCGCATATGTTGCCTGCTTTAAAACCATAAATAAATGGTCTTCTGATTAAGGGACTAAATGAACTTTTATTTCTGCCCCCCCTAATAAGAAAACCTTGAAAGAAATCTGCAAAAAAGCTGCTGTTAACTGATATCGTAGGCGAATCTTCATCAACTCTTCAGTTCTCTAACCAGGAAGTAAGTCAATGCCAAGTTCAAACAAATGGCATTGGCGTATTTACGACCACCCATTTTCACTGATTTATAGGCAAAAGTGCTCGACGCTCTGCCCTGCCGTGAATCAAACAAAACCTCAGAAGATGGAATGATAATCCAGTTCGAAATTATATTCCAACGTGAGCAACTCTGTGACCCCAGCCATCCCGCGTCGCTACCGTTCTCGTTTGAACGTGACAGGTAATTTCTTTCCACACGGCTCGTGGGTCCAGGATCTCGGAAAGTTAGTGTCTATGATCCAATGAAGGTGCGAGATATTATTTAGGTATAATATGGAATCAATAGTGAAACCGATGTTATTCTACACACAATGTCCACCTGGGCGCGGTAGCCCATTGGTTAGCGCGCTGGAGTTATCGGCGGGAATGGCACTCAGACGGCCCGGGTTCGATTCCAGCCACTGCCAAAACTGCCGCCGTGTTCATGCGGAGTACGATCACGTTAAACATGTGGGTCCGAAAGTCCTTCCGAGAGGTTGGTGGTAGGGGAAGGAGGGTACGGTCCCTGTGGATGCTTCCCCCACTGGGTTCCGGTCTAAATTGGGTGGCACTTCCCGACCGTCCAAACAGTTACCTTACACCTTTCTGGTAGGTCGGACGGTCTGGGTTTCAACAACAACACAATGTCCACCTATAAGTTTCGTTTTCAAATTCAAAATCGTGTTTCCAATATTGATAACAGCACTCATGGATCGGTTTTGTGCTATTCCAAGATAACGTCGCTGTGAATAGCCGATGCCTACAATAGCAGCAAAAAAATTTAGCTAGATGCCGCAATTTTAGAACCCTCTATAAAGACTGACAATGTCAGTCCTACAAAGAAGTTGGCTTCAGATTTTGACCAAGATACAGTCGCCCATTGAAGCAAATTGCAGTCAAGTAGTTCATTCAAACCAAGCTGATATTGTGCAGCTCATTCAAGCCAAGTTGTAGTCGTGTAGACCACTTAAGCCAAGTTGTAGTCGTGTAGACCATTTAGGTCAAGTTGCAATCGTGTAGTCCAGTCCGGAAAAAGTACAGAAACGTGTAGTTTGCGAGCTAAATTTTAAAGAAATTTCAAGCCGGCTGCATGGTATGACTGAATTTAACGATCTCCAAAGAAGGTCTCTATTGTAGCTTATAGCATGGTTTATTGCTGCCATTGCATGTATCGATCATTACATTCCAATAAGCACGTTTCTTCATAATAAGCGAGAAACTTATCCATGAATGCTAATGTCTATGTTGAATGGCGTTAGAATCGCACCTAAAGGCAGATTCTGTGAGCATGACTGCATAATACCATCGAATTTATAACTGACTTCTAAAATTAAATGAACTCACCGTCGCTGTCTTGTTTCCTAACAAAGAACGTGCAATTCATAAAATGCATTTTTAACTTGACATCTATACTGTTAGCAAGCTCTTATCAACTGCTTCAACCAGGAAGTCAATACAAATAGGAAAGGACTGCATTTATGCATTTACATATGCCTCCTTTTTCTGATTTATTGGCAATTGTGCTCGACATTCTGCCCTACCTTGAATTGAGTAAACCCTCCAAAGAAGGAATGATAATCGAGTTCAAAATTATATATTCCTACGTGAGCAACCCTATGATCCCTAGCCATCCCGCGTCGCTACCGTTCACGTTTGAACGTGACAGGCAATTTCTTTCCAAATCCCTTTCTTTACGTGAACGGACACTTCTCGCTGGTCCTATCCAAGATCGCCTTTTCAATGTTTCGGTCACGATTGCTGAGCTGTTGTTCCATCTTTGGTTAGGACCTCATACTGGGCTGTTATAAATATACGTGATGCGGCTTTTATTTGTAGATGTCGCTGGAGATTGCAAACTTTCGTTTGTTGAGTTAAGCTGTAATCGTTTAGATTGGCTTAAGAATGTTTTCCGTTACATAATCTCGAAAATATTGAGTCACATCTAAGTGAACGTTTGACATTTCTGCGTATTGGACGACGCAGAGCAACAATAACTTTAAAGAATCTACTAGAACTGCAAGAGATCAATTGACAGTTTGAAAGTTCTACCGGATCTTCCGGCGACCATTGCTTTAACCACTTGTTTACGGCCTACTTAGCCAAAAATTTGTACAATATCAAGATCGTATCTTATCGCAGATAACAGCACTCGTCTACCGGTTTTTGGGCTTATTGTACGCTCATCAGCTACTAAACAGCTGGCAGTTTCAATATTAGTCAGAAAACTTGCTATGTTCCACAATTTCCTGTATCATTTTGGATATACATAATTCCAATCCTACCATGTGGCCGACTTCATATTCCGATCAAGATGCCGTCGGCAACTTGTAGACGTGTAGTAAAAATGCAGTCCCGTAACTTCACCTGAATTTTGACTATAGAATATAACCGATTTTTCTATTGACCTTTTAAAAATATAAACTTTTTGTAACGTTGTAGTGTCCTAACAGACAGTATTCGGTGTATTAAAAGTATTTCAACTTGGAATTGATGCTGTTAATCGATTCGTCCAACCAGGAAATCAATACAAAGACAAAAAGACAGCATTGTTATATTTACAACTACCTTCTTTTTCCTGATGACAATTATCCTCAACATTCTGCGCTTCCTTGAATCAAATAAAACATTCGAAGATGGAATAATAATCCAGCTCAAAATTATATTCCTACGTGAGCAAGCCCTTCTACGACCTCATGTCGCTACCGTACACGTTTGAACGTGACCGGCAATTTCTTTCATGTGATTTTTTCGTTTATTTTGTTCTTGTGAACGGACACTTCTTGTTGGACCTACCCAAGATCAACCTGCGTCTTCAAATTTTCGATCACGATTGTTGGTGTGGTATTTTTCTTTGCGTCGGACCCCATATTGAGCTGTTATGGACATACGTGACGCGCTTTTTGTTTGTAGATGTCTTCGGAGATTGCCAACTTTCGTTCGTTGAAGAGGAGGTAAGCCGTAATCATACAGATTGGGGTTAGAATGTTTTTAAGTGCACGATTTCGAATGAACTGGGTGGAATTCGAGTGGCCTTTTGACGTCTTTGCCAGTTTAGCAATAGAAATCAGTGGGAATCCAATAGATCAATTACAATTTCAAGTGTGTCCAAACATTTTTTATTCTTATATTTGCTCCTTAAATTTTTACTCTTTATTATATAAATTTTTACTCTTTAAAATATTTAATCTTTTTATTCTTATATTTACTCTCCCCTTGGTCACAAAGTTGGGCATCAAACTATTCGAGTTCAGACACACGGGCGAACATGGGAGAGGGCAAGGACCTGCACCTGCCCCTTGGTCACAAGGTTGGGCATCAAACTTTCCGCGTTCAGACACACGGGCGCCCATAGGAGAGTGCAAGGATATGCACTTGTCCCTTAGTCACAAAGTTGGACATCAAACTATTCGAGTTCAAACACACGGGCGAACATAGGAGAGGGCAAGGACGTGCACTTGCCCCTTGGTCACAAAGTTGGGCATCAAACTATTCGAGTTCAGACACACGGGCGAACAGAAGAGAGGGCAAGGACGTGCACTTGCCCTTTAGTCACAAAGTTGGGCATCAAACTATTCGAGTTCAGACCACGGGCGAACATGGGAGAGGACAAGGATATGCACTTGTCCCTTAGTCACAAAGTTGGACATCAAACTATTCGAGTTCAGACACACGGGCGAACATAGGAGAGGGCAAGGACGTGCCCTTGCCCCTTGATCACAAAGTTGGGAATCAAACTATTCGAGTTCAGACACACGGGCGCCCATAGGAGAGGGCAAGGACTTGCACTTGCCCCTTGGTTACAAAGTTGGGCATCAAACAATCCAATGTTGTAGTCTTATCCTTGAGTTTGCCCCACTGACGTCAGCCCCTCCCCCCACCGGTAAAAGTTCTATGGGCACTCGTATTCAGAAACCCCTATAAGGGAGAAATATTATAAATAGATTTTATAATATTTCTTTCTTTTTTTACACGTCCCACCAAAATTTACCACAATACCATATTTTATTATAACAATATATGTCCAACATCTGATGTTTTCTACAGAATAGAAAAGAATATATATTGTGTGAGGGAAACTTCTTATTCTTTCTTATTACTACATTCATTCTTTATTATTACATTCTTTCTTATTACTACATAGATCTTGTGGAAATTAAATTAAGCTAGATTGTTATCGATAAAAATAACATACCCAATATCGTGAAAATCGCTCGATTCTTCCGGGATATCTGTCAAAAAGAAATCTCGAGAACGGTTCATGATTACTCCTAAACAATGGCTTATATCTTGGGTTGTTCCATATTTCTTTTCTTTCTTTCTTTTTTTTTTTTTTTTTGAAAACATAACAATTTTATCAAAAATTTTCATCAAATCATTTATTCCATATCGAAAACGTGCAATATCTCGAGAATGGCGCATGTTATTGTTTCGTAAATGATCTCACTCACTTTTAAATGAAAAAAAAATGGCATGTAAAATGGTTGTAACTCAATTTAACAAAAATATATTTTCTTTTTCGGATTTTAGAAAAGACATCCCCGAAAATCAACGGGGCTTTAACGTTTATGTACTGAAACAATCGAACTGAATTTCATTCGATTAGATCAAAAGAAAAGTCGGAATCCGAGAGTCATATTTGAAATGCAATCGCATTAGCTTCTATTTAATGTAAGGAAAACATCTGTGTGATATGGGCAGCACATAACTTTCCTTATATAATGCAGTGAATTTACCACTGTTACAGCAAAAAAAAAAATAGGTTATTCTTATAGTAGATACTTATATTCTTTCCAAGACATTGAATTTTCGTCAATGAGTCGTCTTTTTCATTGATTTAGCATCATTTTTATCCATTTGGCGAGATTTTCGTTAATTTGGCAACATTTAAAAAGTCGCCATGTTGTCGACATTCCGCCAAATTCGTCGCCAAAATCTCGCCAAGCGTTATGAACGGAGAAATAAGTTATTCTTATAGCAAAAAAAATGACTATTGGCATTCAAATACAAAAATATTACTCAAAGTATCTTTATTCATGAAAGAAACGAGGTAGATCCACGAGAGTGGTGTCACCCAATTTTTCGCATGATATTGCATATGAAAAGTGAACATGTTTCTCAACAATGAATATTTTTTTTTAATTTATGGAATTTTGTGATACATGTATTTGAAAAATGTGAAATATCTTGAGAACGGTTCATGCTAGAGTTCTAAAATTTATGTCAATCGCTTTCTAATGAAAAATTGCATAAGAAATGACTATTTACGTAACTTTATTAAAAGTTTTAATTTTTTTTATGATTTTTTCAAAATTTCACTCGGAAATTTAGGGGGGTTCTGAACATCCGATTGCGTATAAAAACAGTAGGCTTTCAGTATTCTGGGATTGTAATTTTTGTGCAAATTTTGTTCGAATCGCTCCATTCGTTCGTCAGTTATCGTCTGCACAGACACACTGACACACACATACATACTTTCACACACACACAGAAATCATCTCAAAAACGCCTGATTCCTGTTCACGGATGTTTGAAACGCGCTCTCCCGTCGAACACTTGAATTCGAATTTTCAACCCCGTCACATTACTTTCCTTATACATTATATGTATATAAGGAAAGTAATTACAAATGTATATACTAAAGTATCGTAAGTTTTTAAGTCATTTTAATTTTCTTGCATTTCTATTGTTTGTAATATTTTTAGTAATTTTTTTTGTTTTTGTTTTGTAATATTTTTTGTCATATTATATCTCATACTATGTAATATAGTGTAGAGAAAGTATTGTTTTCGCGAAAATTTTCAAATTCGAAATTCTAATGACAAGGTATGTTTTAGGAGCTCTTGAACACGTTTTGACTATTTTTGGAGTGATCTCCGCCTATCTGTCTGTAGTCGATTTCTTGTGCACACGATGGCTGCCACAAATATGAATATATTTTCGCGAAACTGTATATCCAGCTTTGTTATCGAAAAACCTAGAACTAGATAGATTTTTTTTTAAAATTCGACCGAAAACTTTCAGAAACTTTATTCAAAATCATATATATATATTTTTTAACATGGCAGCATAGGACACAAAATGTGACATCATCATACATAAAAGAGTTTAGTCATGTCCCATTGAATACGAGACTTAATAGTTCCAATCATTGCTGTGAAAAATAACCGAGATACAATTTTTTTTGTTCGTGACGTCGTTAGTCCCTTCGGGGGGTAAGTCCTCCTCCCCACGGGGTACATTGGCAAGTATGGTATCAATCGAAATATTTTTTCAAATCAATTCAGGGTAATACGCTATAATTGTAATCAATTGGACTCATGATACCGATTTTTCAAAATTGTTCTTGCACAATTAAAAAACAAGAACTATCAATCATGCATAAAGCATTGATTATGAAACACTTTCCAACTGAAATGCAATTTTATTTAAGCATCTAAAACGTGATACATTCAGCGGTGATATTTTTTTAATCATCACTGAACTACAATAATTTATTTTACTTGAAAACTTAAAACTTCATCGAAAATAATTGAACTTTATTCAAATGACGTCATCGAAATATAAATCATCTGGTTCTTTATGTAAAAGCGGTGGATATTTCATTCATACACTTTTATTCAAGACTCAGTTAAATACGTTGGCCTGAAAAAAATTCAGCAAATCTTAAACAACTCATCTTATAATCACTTGTTTACATTTTGCATCCATTAGGCTTCGTTGTGAAATAATCAAAGTTGGATGATCATTTAAACTCAAAAATAGTGTAATTGCGTTAGCGCAGAATATAGATGCATAGAAAATACGCTAAAATAAAGCGGGTTAAGGACGGATACAACACTCAATATAAATTTAAAGAACTTTAAAAATCACGATTTTTAATCTGGGAAAAAAAGATAGACGCCTTATTTTATTTTGAGGGGGGGGGGGGGGTTACGTGATCTTTTTGTATTATATGAATGTAATTATTATTTTAAGTTTTATTTTAAAAACTACCGAACCTATATTGCTGAATTTTTTTTTATATTTTTTTATGGGATAATTTGAATATTTCCCAAAATTTTCGAAGCAATTCCTACATTTTAAGTTCGCTTAAAAAATGCTTGAAAAATTAGGTCCCATAGCGGGTTCAATGCAATTCATTTTTTCAACCCGGGTTCAATCCAAAACTAATTGGTTGATATTATTCATTTACATTCCCGTATATCCCACAGACCGTCTCAACAACATACTAAAATTTCATTTTGATAAAGTCATTTTTACGGCAGTTATCGTGCGAACAGAGAGACAGACACACAGACAAACAGCATACCAGACAGAATGACCAAAGTCATAAACACTTTTCAACTATGTTGGAAAGTGTTAAAAAAGAGCTACTAAAACTTAAATTCCGGTATGAGAAAGTCGAGTGGAGTTAGACTCCTTTCAAAATTTTTGCAAGAAGGATCCACTCATTTCAATTTTACTGCGCGCGACATGCCATGGAATAAGAGCAAACAAATCGCACAAGCATAACCAAATTGTTCCAGTCCCATCCTCAGCGGAGTAACCGAAGTTGCCATGGTAACGGAGTTACACTGGCGACACGCACCGATTACCACCATGTTGTACGAGCCGCTACAATTTACACCGATAGCCAGTGTGACCGCCACCGTCGCCTCTTCTGTATTAATGGTAGAAAGCAAAAGTGATTCAGAACGTATGGAAATGACGACTCCCCCCCACCCCCCAACTTCCAAAATGTGTAAGGGGCTAAGCGGTAAATGGGTTCATGGGCTTTTGGAGCGAACTCTGAGGGACCGGATAAAAGAATTTAAATATAATCTTAAGGTCGAAAATATTTAGGCTATTTGGATGGCCTAGCAGTTAAAGCACAGAGATTGGAGACAATGGAGGCTCCGCCCGAACTGTCACCGTGTTTACGGAAAACGAGCACGTTAAATATGTGGATCCGAAAGTCCTTCCGAGACGTTGGTGACAGGAGAAGGAAGGTACGATCCCTGTGGATCCCACTAGATTCCGGTCTGAATTTAGTGGCACTGTCCCGACCGTCCGAACAGATACCTTACACCTTCGGGTAGGCTGAAAGAAAGAATATTTTGATGGCGTTACGGAAAAAGCAATATGCTATTATTCGTGAATGACACGTACTAATCTTGCTGGAATGGCCCGTCACGTTGTAATGCAGTATTTTATTAAATCAGGCCTATTTAGTGTATTTAAAAAAAAAATGAAGACTTTCTTCATAAGATCAAAACAAGCACATATCTCGATAATGCTTTATAAAAGGGTCTTGAAATGAGTACCATTATAGTCGTTCGGACAACATAAAATAATTATTTACTAAATATTATTTACATAATATAATGTCATACAGAACCCGCCCATAGGGGGTGCTCACAAAGGTAAAATCACGTTCTATGATGCCAATAAGTTCTTATTTACGTTCCTTCAACATGGAATATATTGATCGCGTAACTTAACTGATTTTTGATACGTAGATGGAAATTTTTGTTTTAGAAATAGATTAAATACAATATATATATATATAACTCATTATGTCATATGGAACAAAATATAGACTACCTTCTAAAAATCATCCTTATTCTATCCTTAACACTCTCTCTCTTGATATTGATAAATTCATATATAAAATGTCCATTACACATTCAACACCTATGGAAGCCTTTTGTATCTGGAAATCTAAAATCTTATCCCATGTTCAACTTAAGCTATCACATTCGAATATTCCACAGTCGAATTTCCAATTATCAAAATTAAAGAAAAGTATTACACATATGCAGAAATTCCTAGTTTTTACGTATGTAGACAAAGCTTCATCAAACTATGCTATTTTCTGCAAATTTTTCTACATTAAAACATTGTTATCCAATTTAAATCAAATTAATACCTTCAAATTGCAAAAAACAACCATACATGATTTAAAACGCAAACTTATTTCCAAGTATAAACAATTTTTTGATACCCATCAAAATTTAAACATTCCATATTTAGTAATCATACCAAAATTTCACAAGGACCCAGTAAAATTTAGAACAGTTACCAGTGGACACAACTCTTATGCATCAAAAGCTAATAAAAAACTTCTCAAAGTCTTGAACATTCTTTTTCATGCTATTTCCCGAGAGCCACATTGCATTATCCGAAATAGCTATGAACTTATTCAAAAACTGAAATCCTTTTCTGCCATTGACTCTTTCCAAACATTAGATTTTAAAGATCTTTTTAATAACATCGACATTAAAGATTTATTCTCTGTCATTAAACAACTCTTCGATCAATTCAAATTAAATACTCTTACTAAATATGACTCGTCCACCTTTAATAATTTATTGCATTTTGTGCTTTTTCACAACTATCTTGTACCCGTGTTCATGCGGAGTACGATCACGTTAAACATGTGGGTCCGAAAGTCCTTCCGAGAGGTTGGTGGTAGGGGAAGGAGGGTACGGTCCCTGTGGATTCCTCCCCCACTGGGTTCCGGTCTAAATTGGGTGGCACTTCCCGACCGTCCAAACAGTTACCTTACACCTTTCTGGTAGGTCGGACGGTCTGGGTTTCAACAACAACAACTATCTTGTACATGGCAATGCTGTATATCTCCAAACGATTGGAGTACCGCAAGGATCCACTAGTAGCTCCATGCTCGCCAATATTTATCTCTACTTCTACGAAAGAAAATCCACTCTGTTCACTCGTAACATTTCTATTTTTCGATACATTGATGATGTTTTTCTTTGTTTTCATACTGCACATGTTTCTTTACCCACACTTAATATATATCCATCCAATCTTGAATTAATACCGAATGAATCCCACCCTTCCAAATCTGTAAATTATCTTGACATCACCATTGATATACATTGTAACTCTTTCACTACTACTATTTATGATAAGAGACATCAATTTAAATTTAATGTAAAATTCTTCCCACATTTCTCTTCTTGCCTTAGCAACCAAGTTTTTAGAAATCTAATCACTAGCTATTTGCTCCGCATTAAACGCCTGGATAGTAATAAGTGTACACTATCACACATTAATAGTCTCAAAAATCTTTGCTATATGTACAACTTCCCCCCTTATTTGTAGATCGCAGTATAAGTACAGTATTCTAAAGTCGTGGAAACACCATAAAATAAACACCGCACCGGCGGGCAAACATAAAAATGTAAAAATATTAAAAAACAGTAATTTCGATTACACTAAAAACGAAAAAATTTTTTAAAAAAACCGCCTCGGCGGGTAAAGAAAGAAGTTTAAAACACTCATAAAACCGTTAAGGCGGATATCTAAAAAACTAATAAAACAAAAAACAGGCTACGGCTCCAAAAAACAGTGTTATCCATTCTTTCAAAGTTTTCGATAATCGTGGTCGCATCTCGGTCAGTTTCTAAACTCTTGGGTTTATCTCTCCGAAACTATGTACTGCTACTTCCACTTCTTCTGGTCTGGATTATTCCCACGTGGTATTCAGCGAGGTAAGCGTACAGATTGTAGCATGTGGGGGAATCATTTGAAGATTATTCACGGTGACGACCTTTCGACATGTGAGTTGCTCTTTTTTGCAAATTCGTATATTTGTGCGCTATATTTTTCATGTTCATGTCTATGTGGTATTTTATATTTCATGTTTATGTGGTATTTTATGTTATATAATTGAATTTATCCTATTTGGTTTTTTTCTGTTATTCCGTTGTTGGGCACAGATTGCATAATATTTTAACCACGTGTTTTTATGCAATCATAGAAACAACGGATTTTAGTATATCTGTCTAGAATGTGCCCCTGAAGACGTTTCTGGCAGATATACTATTTTTTAATATATTTTCCTTGTCCTGGCCTCTCCGTGCTCTGCTTTTTCGGCCCTTCCTCGTTGCTTTTTGCTTTTCACACACGCTTTTATTTTGCTCGCGGTTAGATACTGTGGTTACTGATTCACACTCTTGCACTTTAGTTTTTGTTATTTTAATTTATATATATATATATATATATATATATATATATATATATATATATATATATATTAGAAAAATGTAATAATAACATCACCATAGAAGCAAAATCACGGCCATAATGCCGATAAGAGAAAAGAACAGTACCGACCCAAATTCGGTGATATATATATATATATATATATATATATATATATATATATATATGTTGTGCAAAGAGAGGTGAATTGGAGGGTCATAAACCTCCCCCTTAGGCACCCATCAAACCCATCGAATTTTAAAGAGATGATATTTGGGGAAATGGAAAACAAAATATTTGGTTAGAAATTTTTCTGGCGACGCTATTGGTTGGATTAATATACTTTACAAAATTTACACCTTTATAACCACGTTTCCATCCGAGTCATTATCTAAAACGAGAGATAGTAGCATTTCATTGTAATTAAATGCGTATCTTACTAATGACTTGTATTTAAATAGTTTATAACTTTTAAATCTGTGATTAACAATACGCGATTATAATTATTAAATAAATCATTAAAATGTATATATAATTCTACATGGAATGCATGGATTTAACTTTGGCGTAAGTATATACATAAATAAGTTTACTCCAGCTAAATACTAAATACGCATTTCCAAAGGACGAGACGCATATACTTTATAAAGAATAGAAGAGAAAAACTCGAACAAAAACGAACAATCAATGTTTCACCCCCTAGATTTGCAGGGGGGAGGGGGAGCAACTATCTATTCAATGCTCATTTAGAACTTACAATGCGGGGCGGCGTAGCTAAGTGCCCATCCACAAAACCAAAGACGATTTATATTATATATGTATCACGGATCTCCCCGCCGTTGATAAAAAAAAAAAAAAATGGAAAAACTGGTAAAATCGAACCTGCACATATTCGATTTGGATTCCAATCGAAAAACAATTTATTCGAAGATTTTATATTGCTTAGGAATGGGTACTAAATGCATATTTTTAAGTTCGCGGTAAAATAAAATATAAATCTGATGTGGACAGCACATGACTTTCTCTAGTGTTTCTTTCTTTCGTTATGCATTTACGGTAAACTTCGTTTATCCGGCATCCAATAGTTCGGCACGTCCTATAGTTCAGCACTGCTGTCGAATGGCATTCGTGTCCATTCGCCTGCACTCAGAGGTTGTAATAGACTAGATGATTTTATACACAAATTTCTATTCATTAAAGTTTACCCTATAATTTTTAATTAATTTAAATGTTTTTCACATGTAAAACGTCATTCAGTCTGTGTAGCATTTAAGGCATATAAATATCCCGTTTATTGTCCTTGTTTTATTTTAAATTAAATTTTCCCATTTTTACCCTCCATTTTAGTTTGGTATCTGATACTCGGGCAAATAATGCTGGTCATCCGGCACCGATGAAGTCCCGAAAACCTGCCGCATTATCGAATGTGTATTGTATTCGAGTTTTAACACACAAAAACATTAACACATCAAATACATAACAAAACATTAACACATTCAATGCGTGCTCATTTGAAATTGTATTGAATTTGAAGTTCAAAAATGAATTGTGTTTCTTTATTTCGGTGACTTGACACAGTTTGAAAACTCGCCAAATTAAAAAAAAAAATCTTGGAAATGGAATTTTTTTTTTTTTTTTCAGATGGCCAGGCACTTTGACCTTCGTCATTCGCCTTTATTACATCGGCCAGATTGTAAACCATTTAGACGTCCTTGGACGTTGCCCCAGGCGCACCAGATGGGGACGGATCCCACTGCGCCCACAACACAAACATCCATGCCTTACGTGGGGCTCGAACCCACAACGCGGCGGTCGAGCGAGTGCTACGGAAACGCTTGCCTTGACCACTCGACAACCACGTCGGCTGAAAATGGAAAATGGTTTATCCTAGTGCATTGGGTTGTTGTTGTTGAGACCCAGACCGTCCGACCTACCAGAAAGGTGTAAGGTAACTGTTTGGACGGCCGGGAAGTGCCACCCAATTTAGACCGGAACCCAGTGGGGGAGGCATCCACAGGGACCGTACCCTCCTTCCCCTACCACCAACCTCTCGGAAGGACTTACGGACCCACATGTTTAACGTGATCGTACTCCGCGTGAACACGGCGGCAGTTTTGGCAGCAGCTGGAATCGAACCCGGGCCTACCGAGTGCAACTCCAGCGCGCTAACCAATGGGCTACGGCGCCCCCTAGTGTATTGGGTGTAATTTTTTTTCGTTTTGTCATCTAACATCTTGCATAATAAAATAAGATGTTTGTCTGTGTTGCCTGTAGCGCGAAATCTAAGCGTTAAACGACGAAATTTGTTACAGAGATGCTTCAGGACCCGAGATGATACGCCTCAACGTGTTTTATTTTATTTTTACTATGCACAAAAACATGACAATCCTTTTAACCCCTCGTTACAAAGCACCTGCCTCCAGAATATAACGCCACGAAAATATAACGGCACAACACCAGCTTTGTAGTCCCCTTTTACTTTCCCTGCAATACATGGTAATGCATAGGGAAAGTATTGGAATCATGTCGAAAATCGCAACTCGAATTTTCGATGTATCTTCTACACGTTCTGGGACCTCTATAACACGAAAAAACTATATGTATCGTGACGTCTGTATGTGTGTGTCTGTCTGTCTGTCTGTCTGCCTGTGCAATATGTGTATCCACTCTAGTTCAAAAACTAACTGACCAAATTTCATAAAATTTGGTGGGTAAATCACTTGTAGTTGATTCTGGTGCTGATTAGATTTTGGTACGATTCAGAAAAAAAACCTGACTTTTGTTGCAAAATGGCCCGCAAAAATCGTCCAAATTTAAAATAAAAACTGCATATGCTCAAATATATTCAATAAATGCTTGTTTTGTACGTAATTTTTAGCGATCAAAAAAATAAGATCAACCCCATTACACTAAGTCGAGCCCTTCTCGAGATATTTCAGTTTTTTTTCGCATTTTCGCTACGCCAAATTTGAAAATAAGTTTTGTTACCCAATGAGAACGAACATTGAATTAAAAGTGCCAATTCAGTGTCATTTTAAATATTCATGGGTGTTATTATGAGTCATTAAACTCAATTTAATGAATTGTTGAAGAAATAAATAGAATGTGAATGTGAGTCTGCAGGGAAAGTTATGTTCTGCCCACATCTAATTTTTATTTTCCCTACAATGCATGGTAATGTATGGAGAAAGTTTTGGAATCGTGTGGAAAATCTCGTTTACACAGGATTTACATGTTTTGAGACCTCTATAACACGACAAAACTATTTTTAGCGTGACGTCTGTGTGTGTATATATCCACTCTTAACTCAACTAATAGACCCAATTTCATGTCACGTGTAGGTCATGCTGGTGCTGGTTATTTGTGGGTTATTCTGATGCTGATTAGATTTTGGAACGATTCGGAAAACAGAACCTGCCTTTTTTTACTAAATGGCCCGCAAAGATCGTCAAAATTTAAAATAAGACTACGTAAGCTCAAATGTTTCCATTAAATACTTGTTTTTTACGTAATTTTTGGCAAGGAACAGAATAAGACCAATCCCATCATTCAAGAAGTAACCGTTTTCAAGATAATTTAGTTTTTTCTTTCCCCGAATTAATTTTTGCTACGCTGTCTTTGAAAATAAGCCCGTAGTTACTAAATAAAAGCGAAAATTGAATTAAAAGTGAAAATTAAGCGTAATTTAATGCGAGATATTCTGTGCAATTACACTCAATTTAATGCCGGCCGTCCAAATAGTTGCTCTTAGTCCTCTGGACGAGTCGGACGGTCTGGGTCTTCAACTCAATTTAATGAATTATTAAAGAAATAAATATAAAATGAATCTGAGTCTGAAGGGAAAGTCATGCGCTGTCCACCTACATCAGATTTTTCTTTCTCTTTCGCATCTACTTTCATTTGAATTTTTAATACTCCGCCCGATGTGACAGGAGGGGGGGGGGGTGCAAAAATCACTCAAAAGCGAACACCCCCATAAAAATCCGCTTTACAACCACAGAACCCTCGAATTATAGCCCGTTAATAGACACCTTGGTGGCGGAGGGTGGTCCTTGATGGATGCGTCGCGGTTACGGTTCCGCTGTGATTCGAAAGGGTTGGAAAACATTCGGCGTAAAAAAGATCCAAAATTTTCCTCATCAATATCGCGTTATCGATGGGTCGATGGGGATACAGCACTTGGAAAACGGAAAATGATATTTCCTGAAAAGTGGGGGGGGGGAGTAAGGGGGTGTTTATGTGTAGGGAGGCGGTATTGTATCGATTAAGCAGATGGATTCGAGTGATTAATCGAATAGTCGGTTGACCGAGACGTCATAAAGTACATATATACTGCCAGGACCGTCGCCAGAGACGAAATTCAAGAGGGGCTGAAATGAAATTCAAGGGGGACTCGACAGTCTTGAAGGAGGGGGCTCCCCAATACACAGTTAATCATTAGCATTTATTAACCATAATAGTGCAAATTCCACTTCGAATGTAAGAGCTTGCAATTTCGTCCCAGTAGCTCAACGGTAGAGCGTCGGCTGGCCAGGTCGGAGATCCAGGGTTCGATTCCCGGTTGGAGCAGCAAGACTTTTTACAATAGTTACTAATATATATTTTAATACATATACATTATTAACACGTAATTGCATACTTATATTTGTAAGCTAAGAGCTGATTAATAAACTCCATATAGCTATCAATATTATAATATATAATAATTACGATGTGTTTTAACATAAGCATTAACAAGTAGCAAAGCTGCTAATGAATAAAAAAAATCTGGAAGTTAGTACAAGTTAACGCTTAATATTAACTGTTAACTACCTATCAGTGAATGTTGAAACTATAATGTGAAACGGTGAACCCCGTCGTAATACAAAAGTATCCAAATACTATTGTTTTAATTTTTAATATTTTTTAATATTTTTAAATTAAATAGGTAAATAAATGGATCATTAGTATAATCACACATTCAGCTAAATTAAAAAAATCTTTAAAACGAAGTAATTTAAAAAAAAAATCTCATAAATAATTTTTTTATGCAAAATTTGGATGACATGTTGGTTGAAATTTCTTATCACTACCAAAATGTTAATATTTTTATCAGGGGGGGGGGGGGGGCCTGAGTATACCTCTTGAGGGCTTAGCCCCCTAGGGTCCCTGTTTAGCTATGACCTTGTGCTAATGTTGGAATAAAAAATCTGCATCAAATGACTTTCCCTGCAATCTCGGTATTTCTTCATTAAACTGAGCTCAGTGGCACACCCATATTTATTTTGAATGACACTGAATTCGCCCTTTTAATTCAATTTCGTTTTCATTGGGTAACTGGACCTATTTTCAAAAGTGGCGAAGCGAAAAGGAGAAAAATCTAAAATATCTCGAGAACGACTAGTCATAGAGTAATAGGGCTGGTCTTATTCTTTTCTTCGTAAAAAATTACGTATAAAACAAGCATCCAATTGATATATTTGATCATACGTGGTCTCTTACTTTTAAATTTAACGATTTTTGCCGACCATTTCGCAAAAAAAGCAGGGTTTTTTTCCGAATCGTACAAATATCTAATCAGCACAAGGTTAACCTACAAGTGATTTATCTACCAAATTTTGTGAAAGTGGATCCATTAGTGTTTCAGCTAGAGTGGATACAGACAATTTTTGAGGGTCATTCCACAAAAACAGACAGGTTCTTATATTCAAAAGTGTGGAATTATTCTGTCTTTTATTCCTCTTGTATCCACTCTAGATAAAACATTAATTGACCGAATTTCATAAAATTTGGTAGATAAATCACCTATAGGATATCTTGGTGCTGATTATATTTTGGTACAATTTAGAAGAGAAAAACCCGCCTTTTTTTTACGAAATGACCAGCAAAAATCGCCAAAATCTAAAAATAAAAGACTGCTTATGCTGAAATGTATCAAATAAATTCTTGTTTTATACGTATTTTTTAACGAGGAAAAAAATAAGATCAGCTCCACTACTCTAGAACTAACCGTTCTCGAGGCATTTGAGTTTCTTTTGCATTTTTACTACGCCGTCGTTGAAAACAAATGTCCAGTTACCAAATATAAACAAACATTGAATTATAAGTGCATATTCAGTGTTATTTTGTGCAATAAAACTCAATTTAATGAATTATTAAAGAAATAAAAAGAAAATGAATTTGAGTCAGCAGGGAAAGTCATGTGCTGCCCACATCAGATTTTTTCAGGGTATAACACTTACAGATGTCAAGCCCAATAAACGAATTTAGCTACAGGTAGTGTTTACCAGCCAGCAATATTTATAATTCAATTCAAAAACTGCGATGTCATGTACAAAATACGTCCTTAGTCTTGTGTCAAAACGTTTCCTGATGGGCTGTTTAAATTTTTAATTAGATTAAGACGTTTCGCAAGCATGACCTGTTTTCCCCAGACCAGTTTCCCCAGGGTGTATCATAAACTTTTGTATATTTTACATAATTTGAATATTTAAATTTCATATGTTTTGTTTACTTTTAAGCAATTTAAGTTTAAAAATACGTATTAAAATTAGAAATACTTAATAGTTTTGTTTTTGACGCGAATAACATCTGTGGTTAGGGTATCTAGCGGAAATCGGAGCGTTACGAAAAATGTAAACACTTTGGACGTTTATATCTCTGGACCTAATAAATAAATAAAAATGTAAACAATTTTTACTCGTTTTATCAGAAATAGAGTACCATTTATAAATACATATAAGCAATTTCAATATTTTAATATTTTAGAATTTTTCTTTCAAGAAAAATTAAAGATTCTAAAATAAAAAAAAATTAAAGTTGTTCGAGCGAGTTTTTACTTCCCTTTGCTTACTTTCACGCGGAATGTCTTCTAAACTATGAAAGATAAATAAATATGAATAATAAGAGACAAAAATGTTCAGTAGGAAATCTAGTTTCTAGATCGAATTTGTTTGTTTTTTTATAAAGATATTATAGTTTTTAAGCAACCTTCTTGCTAAATTGAAGAATGTCGAACATTTTCACTTTTCAAAATTTGTAATGCTTATATCTCCAGTATAAATAGCAAGATGACCGTTTGTTGTCCTTTGAAAGTTTTGAAAGGATAAGTAATTGGTTTTCGGATCGAGATATGGAAATAGAGAGGTTATAATTTCGATAATTCTATATTTTGAAGTATTTTGTGAAGGTGATTCTAGTTTAGAAAGATTAAGTGGTTTAAATCAGGTATTTTACTTTGGTTACCATTGGCCTCTTACTATCTATTGTAAACGAAAACAAATGAAACTGAAAACAACTAATCAATTTATTGAATGGAGTATTATTTCAGAAACCATTTCGGCTCCGTCGCACTCGAGCCACCGCAGATATTTTTCAATAATTTGTAAATTTGAAACTTGCCCTAATTTTTTAAATGATTTTTTTGAAAAAAAAATCATTCGGAATTTGAGGGGGAGAGGGGGTTTCTAAACATTTGATTATGTTAAAAATTTATAAGGTTCCAGTATTGACGGATTGTAAGAATCGAACCAAATTATTTTTGAAACGTTTTGTTCGTTCGTGACATATCGCACAGTCTTACAGATACACACACACACACACACACACACACACACATGTACACCACCTCAAAAATGTTCGATTTAAGATATGTGCTTAAAGCATTTTCTTCAGTCGAAAGCTCATATTCGGATACTCGACCTCGTCGCAATACTTTCCTTATGCATTATACTATGCATGTATAGGAAAATAATAGAGTAGAGTTTAAGAAAAACTTCAGCAACGTATACCGGTATATACGTTGCTGTCCTTATATACGTTGCAGTATATCCCCGTTAAGTAATATCCCCTTTGTAAGTGGAAGAGAACCAGCAAACCCGACGTCCAAAAGGGGAATGGGTACAAAGCAAGATTATAACAAAGGGGATCCAACATATCTTCCAAACCGCTGCATGCTCATACTGCATTATTGTATTATTTGAGCTTATATACGTTGCTCAAGTTTTCTTTATCCTTCGCACAAAGTGTATTACTTTCCCTGCAATACATGGTAATGTACAGGGAAAGTATTGGAATCATGTCGAGAATTGCAACTCGAGTTTTCAACGAATCTACAGGTTTTGACACCTCTGGAATACGAATAAACAATTTTTAGGGTGACGTCTGTGTGCGTATGTCTGTCTATCTGTTTGTCTGTGCAACGTATGTATCCACTCTAACTAAAAAACGAATAGACCGAATTCCATAAAATTCGGTAGGTAAGTCCCTTGTGGGTGATCCTGGTGCTGATTAGACTTTGGTACGATTCGGAATTAAAGAACCTGCCTTTTTTCGAAGTGGACCTTTTTTTCGAAGTTCGTCCACAAAAAGTTCCTGTATCCACTCTAACTGAAAAACTAATAGACCAAATTTTACAAAATTTGTTAGATAAGTCACTTGTGAGTTATCCTGGTATTGATTAGATTTTGGCACGATTCGGGAAAAAATAACCTACCTTTCTCCGCGAAATGGCCCGCAAAAATCGTCAAAATCTAAAATAAAAGACTACGTATGCTCAAATATATCTAGTAAATGCTTGTTTTATACGTAATTTTTGACGAAGAAAAGAAAAATTTAACCTCATTACACTAGAACTAGCCGTTCTCGAGATACTTTATTTTTTTCGTATTTTCGCTATGCTACCTTTGAAAATACGTCCAGTTACCCAATGAGAACGAAAACTGAATTAAAAGTTCAAATTCAGTGCCATTTTAAATAATGGTGGGTATTGTTTTATGCCATTAAACTCAATTTAATGAATGACTGAAAAATAAAGATAATATGAATATAAGTCTGCAAAGAAAGTCATGTGCTGCCCACATCAGATTTTTTTACTTACTGAGAGCAAAGTGTTGTTCTATATAGGTCTCAACTTGTAAAACTTCATTATTGAAACAGCAAATTTAACCATCGAAATAATAATGATGTTGAGATATTATGGAACGATGATAGTGACATGATCATTTTGTTTTCTGTTTTTTTGCAATATATGAGATAAAAATTAGATTTGAACATTTATCTGCGAATTAAAATCAAATCAAACGTCTTTAAAAACATTTTCTCCGTCCGCCCAGTAGCGCTTTCAGATGGTTCATCTAATCTTCGCATAACCAAATATTTCGTATAGGTCTTCATTACCCACAGATATGACTATTTTCATAACTTCAAATCGCCGAAATCGCTTCACACGATATCTTCAAACTGACATCTATAACGCGGCGGAAGACGTGCCCAGCTTTGCAAGGAGACTTTTGTTTCATTTGAGTTCGTTCCTACCACATACGTGTAGTCGAATGCGCTCTTTTCATCTCTTTCCTTGGCACACGTTTGGCGCGAAAACAATTATTATCGTAATCGATCAAAGTTGATTTCGTTTAATTTGTTTCTGAAGCAACGTGGTAGGATTCAGAATTTAAAAAAAAATTTTTTTTTGTCTTGGACAGCCCGTGACGTTTCAGCGTAATGAAGTTGCTTCTGATAAATTTAAAAAATATATCTTTTCCACTTATTTATGTTCACGTTCGAGGGGAAATTTAAGGGAGCGGCGGGGGGGGGGGGGCTCAACAGCCATAAAGGAGGGACTCACCCAAAACACAATTAATCATTAGCATTTATACACCATAATAGATACTATTATATATTTCAATTCATATAAATTATTAACAAATAATCCGATATTTATATTTGCAAGCTAAGAGTTAATTATTGAT
This sequence comes from Amaurobius ferox, assembly GCA_951213105.1. Lineage (NCBI taxonomy): Eukaryota > Metazoa > Arthropoda > Arachnida > Araneae > Amaurobiidae > Amaurobius > Amaurobius ferox. The sequence goes on from OX578152.1 coordinate 122,005,093, forward strand.
ATCCATATAGCTATCAATATTAATATATAATAATTACAATTGATTTTAATGTAAGCATTAACTAGCAATGAAGCTGCTAATAATTTGCAGAAACATTCTGAAAGTTAATACAAGTTAACGGTTAATATTAACTCTTAACTGCTTATCAGTTGATTTTGACTCTATAAAATATAACAGTGACACAATAATACAAAAGTGCACACAATAACACCCATAATTTTTTTAATTACACTGAATTTGCACTTTAATTTCAGTTTTTATTTTCATTTGGTAACTGGACTTATTTTCAAAGATAACAAAGCTAAAATGCGAAAAAACTAAAATATCTCGAGAACGACTAGTCCTAGAGTAATGGGGGTTGATCTTATTATTTTAATCATTAAACATTACGTATAAAACAAGCTTTTAATTGATATATTTGAGCATAAGTAGTTTTTTATTTTAGATTTTGACGATTTTTGCGGGCTGTTTCGCAAAAACAGGCAGGTTGTTTTTTCCGAATTGTACCAAAATCTAATCAGCACCAGAGTCATCCACAAGTGACTTAGCTACCAAATTTTGTAAAATTTAATTTATAAGTTTTTCAACTAGAGTGGATACAGACCATTTTTGCGGATCATTTTACAAAAAAAAGCAGGTTCTTTTATCCCGAATCATACAAAAAACTATTCAGCACCACGGACACATACAAGTGTACCTACCCAATACCTACCCAATTTTATAAAATTGGGTCCACTAGTTTTTGAATTGGATTGGATACATACATTAGACACATAGATGTAACGCTAAATATAGTATTTTCGTATTCTAGAGGAGGTTCCAAACAGTGTAGATCCGTCGAAAACAGTCTGGGCCGAAGAAGAAGATTGGAATAATCTATAAAATATCAGGGTGGGACATTGGATTGCACTCGCGCGGAGTTCGATCCAGGAATCAAACTCGAGTCGTCCTAGTGCAATTCCCGAGCACTAACCACTGGGCTATGTTTGTATGTTACCCGGTCAAACACAGCCCAGTGGTTAGCATGCGAGGATTGCATTCGGACCACCCGAATTCGATTCCTGCCTCTTCCCAAACTGTCTCCGTGTTCACGCCACGTTAAATATGTGGGTCCGTAAGACCTATTGAGAGGTTTGTGGTAGGGAGAGGAGGGTACAGTCCCTTTGGATGCCGCACCCACTGAGTTCCGGGCGAAATTAAGTGGCACTGTTCCGGTCATCCAAACAGATGCCTTACACCCTCCGGTAGGTGGGATGGTCTCTGTCGAAGCAATTGAAGATTCCCAAAACCGCGCCGAATTTTATATGAGGTTCTTCAACACATATCGAGCGTTACCTTACATCTTTCTGGTAGGTCGGACGGTCTGGGTTTCAACAACAACACATATCGAGCCCACCCACAGACACCATTTTAAGAATTGTGTTAAAGTGTATATTCAGGTGTGTTGAAAACAGTAAAAAAAAAACTTCCAGTCACCCCATAAAAATCCCAACCGTTAAATACAGATATTGCATCAACCCAAGCCACATCATGACGTAATTTTTATTCAAAAATATTTAAAACAACCTTTGCCCCTATAATTACAATACAGCGCCTGCCGCCTATATTTATAAACAACACTTAAAACCGTCCCTTGCGCCGACACCAATAATTAGAACGAGGAATACCAGCCGTCTCATTTATGGCATAATTGTGTCTAATGAAGTAGCCGTCATTTTTCACTCCGAATTGCCCGACCCTTGATCTTAATTAGGGTGCAATGGAAGGACTACCGGTTGGAGCCGGGACCCAACCGGGTGTAATTGGTGCTTAAACGGGTTGTTCATGCAAAATTTAAGAAAGACATGTCATGATAAGTAGGTTCTCGGGTAAGGTCAAGCTGAAGGCGAAGAATACTGCATTTAAAGAGTATCAAGAGAGAGAGACGTTTATATCTCTGCCTTATAACCTTGCGTTGCGAACTGGAATTACATCCAGGAAGAAAATTTTTGTTACGAATTACTTGAATTATCTTCAAGATATATTTATTGCCCAAAAACGAGTGAGTGTATTCTATACACGTGCCACTGGAGACCAATGTAAAGTTGGTTTAGTTCATGCAAGCTGTACTGTGTGTCAGAAGTTTATTAAAAACGAATTCAGCCATACGAAAGTTAGTGTTTTTCAAGTGACCACTTTTCATTGTATATTTTTAACATGTACAATGTGTGTAAATATGAAAGTCATGCCTGATAGAGAATTGTTTCACCAACGGAAACATGTGTTACCAATCAAATTATACCTAGCTACTATCACAAAAGGTACAAAAATGAAATACAACATATCTAGGACCAAGGCGCGACTCAGAAGTTGATATTTGACAGGCGTTGAGATAGTTTGATTTGAAGAATTGTCATCCCATATTTTTGGTATTTGAAACGTAATTTGGTTACGACAATGATATCAAAAATTATTGTGGACGAGCGAAGTCCATTCTCCATTTCTAACGAAGCGAAGTCCATTCTCCATTCCTAATGAAGCGAATTCCATTCTCCATTCCTAACGAAGCGAAGTCCTTTCTCCATTCCTAACGAAGCGAAGTCCATTCTCCATTCATTACGAAGCGAAGTCTCCTCTCCATTCCCAACGAAGCGATGTCCGTTCACCATTTCTAACGAAGCTAAGTCCATTCTCCATTCCTAACGAAGCGAAATCCACTCTCCATTCCTAACGAAGCGAATTCCATTCTCCATTCCTAACGAAACGAAGTATATTCACGATGTCTAATGAAGCGAAGTCCATTCTCCATTCCTAACGAAGCGAAATCAACATTAGCCTGAATCGTGTAATCCCTTTTACTCGAGTACTGCAATAGGGGGAAACTGAAATTTTGCCCACACGCACGAAGGTTTACATAATCCAAATTAAATTCTTAAGACGAGCCGTAACAGGGCGAAACGCCTCCTTTTTAAACTGCGCATGCTCACTACGATTCCTATAAATAACAAGTAAACACCCACTTTTAAACAGTTAAACCAAAGCGCGTGAAACTTGTGTTAAACCAAAGTGTGTTGTGCTGAAACGGTCTTCTATATATTAAATACGTTTTTGTGATTTGAATGCCTTACTATGATTCATCGTTTTCCGGCATTCTACTTTGTTTAATTTAATATTCAAATTCTAAAAAAACTTATATGCTCTTCTGTATTAGGATTCTCAACTACTGAAATTAATTTATCTTTTAGAGCTCGTATACTTCAAACGCGGCGTGAATCCATTTAAAGCATGACTTTTCACAAATAAATAATTTAATTTATAAAATGAAATAAAAAAAAATCGTCTGCTGAAATGATCTCAAGAACGGTTGACTATTTGAAAATTTTCTGATATTTTTTTTTCCTGCACAGGTGAGTATAGAAACAATTTTTGTATATCCAACGGATTTCAGTTATAACTGGAAGAATGTTAGAATTTTTCGCGATTTGTAAATTTTTCGAATAAAATTTCGAAATTTCAGATTCTTCTAATTACATCATTAGGTAAAGTCTCACGTGTGTGTGCGAAAGCGTCTGCTCGGGCTGAGTCATTCATGCCTGAGTCTGCCAGCTGTATAATATAGATGAGAAAGCCGAGTGGATTCTTCTACTACAGAGATTTGTACTATTTCTAGGCGTAGACTGGTACCTCCTTGCATAATTAAACATGTTGTGCAAACTCCGTCTGATAGATAACATCGATTAAAGGTAAGCGTAATAGCAGTTATTAAATATTCACAAGCGATTAAAATTTTTAACCACTTCTTTAACCGAAGCATGATAAATGCACAGCTGACAATCAAGAGCTTGACAGCGGAAAGTACAAAAACTGAAATTACTATCTACATCGTCGAGTACGGTTGTTATGTTATTAAAGGAAATTATAAAAATTCAGCGAGGCTAGGAAATTACATATTGCTTATTTCTGAAGTTCATCGATAACGAAGCCAAGCAACTAAAACTTTGGCTGTTTCTAGATTAAAAAAAAATTATTTTATTTTACTTTTTTACAGTGCATTATATAACGTTAAAAAGGAAAAGCATCGTGATGGGATCGGCATGTTTTAAATATCACTGAATATCACTTATTAATCACTAAATACCACTGACGTGACTTAAATATCCCTAAATCGATCTTCTTGCAGTGATGCACGTGTTTGTTTGTGAGTCAGCGTCAATGGGGCGGATATATCTAAACAAGAAATATCAATCATGCATAAAGCATTGATTATGAATCACTTTTCAACTGCAATGCAATTTATTTAAACATCTCTAAAATGCGATACATTCAGCGGTAATATTTTTAAAATTATCACAATACTACAATAATTTATTATATTTGAAAACTTCATCGAAAAAAAATAAACTTTATTCAAATGACGTCATTGAAATATACATTGCCTGGCTCTCTATGAAACAGCAGTAAAAAATTTCATTCATAAGCATTTATTCTATTCCTTTCATTCATCACAACACTACAATAACTTATTTTACTTAAAAACTTAAAACCATGGATGTAAAAGTAATTTAATTCTGTGCTTATAACTTCACCGAAGAAGTCTGCTACAAAATCGTCTGTCCTCTATGTAAAATCAATGACTGTTTCATTCATATCAACTATATTGCAGTCTCAAGAGCTAAATAATTTTGAGTTAAAGAAATTCAGGAATTCTTAGACTACTCATCTTACAGCTTGATGTGTTAACAATCTCCATAAGTGAAAATTAGGCTTCATTGTAGAAATAATCAAAGTTTGATTATCATTTAAACTCAAATACATTGTAATTGCGTTGTTTCAGAACATGATGCACAGAAATTAAGCAAAAATAAAGCGGTTTTAGAAAGGATACAACACCAAATATAAATTAAAAAGAACTTTAAAAATCACGATTTTGACACAAGATGTTTGCCCTATTTTATTTTGAAGTGGGTCAAGTGATTTCTTCATATAATGGCCACGTGATCTCTTCATATAATGGGTATAATTATTATTTTAATTTTTATTTAAAAACTACTGAATATATTTTTCTGAAATTTTTTTTATATATTTTATGGGATAATTTGAATATTTCCTAAAATTTTCGAGGCAATTTGTGAATTTTAAATTCTCTTAAAAAATGTTTGAAAAATGAGGTCCCATAGGGTTCAATGTATTTCATGTTTTCAACCCGGGTTCAATCCAAAACTAATTAGGTGATATTATTCATTTACATTCCCGTAGATCCCACAGACCTTCTGAGCAACATACTAAAATTTCATTTTGATAAAGTCATTTTTACGGCAGTTATCGTGCTAATGGACAGACAGACAGACAGAATAAACAAAGTCATAAACACTTTTCAACTATGTTGTAAAGTGTTAATAAAAATGAAGCGATTTACGTGAAATTTGTCAGAATGACTTCAAACGATAAAAGCAAGAGGCCTTTATATTTTCAAAACGACCTATCGAACTAGGAGTCCGAATAATTTTTCCGAATATTTTTGTTCAAAAATGAAAATTGTTGTAAAAAAAAAAAAAATATTATGTTTTCTCAAAAATATGAAACATAGCAATATAATATTTCATTTGATATTTAAGAGGAAATTTCCGTGAGATATCATTGTAAACACGATTGATAAATATCCAGCAATGCTCAAAACGCCTTAAAAATTCAAGAGGGACTTTTGACACTTCGATTGTAACGCATTATTTATTATACAGAGTTACTTGATAATTATTTCCCAATTTAAATTGGAAGTACCTACACTATTACACACAGTTCAGTCTCCAGCCACTCAAACTGCCGCTGTAAGCCCTAAGGCCCCGTCGAGTAGTCTGGGTTTTCGACACAGTTCAGTCGCTACACAATTTTGACTTTTTACCTCCCAAATTTTATTTTGATGTATCTGTGAAACTTTTTGTCTATGTTTGTAGTCTAAGTATGTTTGTGTGTATATCTATGTGTATTGTCATTTCTGTGTTTTTCCAGTCGTCCATTGTAACTGATCTACAGCCTTTGGGTGAGTCGGACGGCATGGGTGATATAAGAGAAACAGAAACAAGAGCATCTTCAATAAATTTGTAGGGAAAGGTCCATGAATATACACATCGAGTCTATATATAGTAAAGTGATTATGCCTGATATAATAAAAGGAATTGCAGCGCCCATCGTAGATAATTTCTAAAATTTGGATGACACATTCGGCAATAAAACGAGATAGACGAACTTTGTAGAGTATTGTCTTATGAGTAGAAATGGACACCAAGAAAAAATGAGTGGTCTTCTTATTATTAGTACGTCCAGGGCGCGAACTCGTCGCTCGAATATTCTGTCTTTGATTTTGACATTAAATATTTCTTAAACTAGAGTTTAAATCGAAAAATTGTTTATTTCAGTGTGTTTCCTTAATACTTCTCTACAAGTGTAGTCAATTTTATATTTTTGTGTATTATAGTTTTCGCGGTACAAGACGGCGAAACTCGAGAAATTCACCGAACAGCTGCGTCAGCTATTCTTTCTTTTAATAGAGAGAGAACTGAAAATCATTATAAAGAAAAATAATCAGATTTAAAAACAAAAATCCATTTAATACACAAATCGGTATTTAAAAATTAAATTTTTAGATATTCATGTCATCATTAAAAACAAGGTTGATTCACATTCAGAGAGGCTCAAAATTCCATGATAATCCGAGAATGATTTTTGGCACTTCCATATATATATATATATATATATATATATATATATATATATATATATATATATATGTATAATAAACTCCCAAATATGACAAATATCAATTACCCATAATAAAGATGTTAAAAGAGCAATCATAAAGTGACGGCCGGGGAAAGTAGCGACCCCCAACTCTCCGGTTAAAGCTTTGCCATGGAGAAACGCTCCCGGTAGCCGATACCTTCAAACCAAATACCAACATGACACTCACCAATACCTTAAAAAATATATACACATTAAAAACCAAGTCACATATATAAAAAGACCCCAAAAAGCACTTATAACAACACTTAGACCTTCTAAATGATATGAAAGGGGGGGGGGAATCCCACTTCAGCTTATTAAAAGTATTATATGGAATCATTAACAATGGTTCGCAATCCGTTATGGAGAATCCTGGGATGAAAATAAATCATTGTGCATATGCAAAACAGTTCAGTCGACATGAGCAAAGCACCGGCGCACGTCGGAACGGCCTCGAACGACATGGCCAGTCAAGGCAGAATTTCGCAATTGCTGTGGTACGGAGCATTGTTAGCAATTAAAAAGGACAAAAGACGTTACAAAAATGCCAACTGGATATGTTTTTGAAGGGACGAATTGTTGGAATGCTGAAATCCTGTCGATCCCAAACCGAAGCGTCTCGAATTCTGAATGTGGCTCAGTGTGTGATCCCCAGACTGTGGGAGAGATTTCAAACCACTGGAGATGTTACCCGACGACCAGTACCAGGTCGGCCAAGGGTAATAACCGCTCGTCAAAACTAATATTTGGTGATAACTGCCCGACGTCGGAGGCACCGTTCTACCTGACAACTGAGTTCGGCCCTGACAGCCGCCACAGAAGTCACTGTTTCGAGACAAACTGTTTACAGGAGACTCAAGCACGTTGGTCTCTATGCCAGACGACCAGCAGCAGTTTGCATCCCCCTTACGTCTACACAGAAACGCGCGCGTTTACAGTGGAGTTTGGAACATCGGCAGTGGAGTGAACAACAGTGGGGCAATGCCATGTTCAGTGACTAGTCCAGATTTAGCCTTCAAACTGATTCTCGTCGTACCACGATCTGGAGAAAACGTGGAAAACGTTTTCATCCGGGAAACAACACGGAAAGACATCGTTTTCCATTTGGGGACTAGCATCTCAATCCTGCGGTCATTCCCAATGGGAAACAAAATCCGGTGCAATGCGCATGCTCACGGACTCGTCCTCTCCAGTGCTTCAATATTTCGTCAAGGGGTGATATAAATCACAGACTAATATTATATATATAGTATTCTGTGATATAAATAGTGTGCAGAAGCTGAAGATACAATGTTACGATCGAAATCGCAGCTGACAGTCTGACATGCTTCCCAATTACAGTTTTACGATTAAAATCGTAAAAATGCGATCCAAAATGTACAACATTGCATCCCAATGAGAATATTTACGAATATGTACAGTGTTGCCTTGGATTTTAATGTTCGTTCTGAGATTTTACGATTTTTAGGCATTGTCAATTTGTAATGTAATGGTTGAATAGTAAACAGAACGAAGAACTGCCCTCTATTTTTAAAATTCTAATCCGATTTTAAATGTATGGTAAAGGAATATTTTATTTTAAATAATATAATATTTTATGATTTCGTAATATAGTATTCTGTGATTTATATCACCCCTTGACGAAATATTGAAGCACTGGAGAGGACGAGTCCGTGAGCATGCGCATTGCACCGGATTTTGTTTCCCATTGGGAATGACCGCAGGATTGAGATGCTAGTCATTTGGGGGAGTCATGCTCTGGGCAGGCATCATGATGGACGGCCGCACAGACCTCCACATATTTGACACGAGGTAGGTTACCGTTCAAAGATACAAAATCCTTCAGCCTACCGTTCGCTTGTTTCGAAGTGCTGTTGGTCCTGATTTCATATTCATGTATTATAACGCAGCTCCTCATCGTGCGGTCTTGGCCGATGACTTCCTTCAAACTGAAGATATCCAGCACTTGCAGTGGCCTGCCAAGTCTTCTGATCAGAGTCCAATAGAGCACGTGTGGGATATGCTCGGGAGACATCTTGTAGCCCTCCGCTATCCACCAAGCTCCGTTCCGGGATTGAAAACTGCTCTCCATAAGGCTTGGAACTCCTTAAGCACACAATTCATCCAAACCCTCGTCGAAAGTATGGTAAAACGTTGTGCAGCATGCGCGGCTACCCGTGGTTCCCACACACCGTATTAAACTGCAGCATCACATTGTTTTAATCATTCTATTTCACTGAGGTTGACACTCGTACTGTGACCCTTTTTCTTTCAACCATTTTCTTTAGATAATAAAAGTCGTTATTATCCTTGTTTTGCATTGTTTTCTTCTATAGCCCTATTACACCCGCATACCGCGTTTCCTTCCATTCCGATGTAGATTTCCTGAGATTTTCACATAAACAGTAACTATGCTTAACTTTTGCACATGAGTGTATATATATATGTATATATATATATATATATAATATTAATCCTAATGTGTTACGACAGCAAATCACAGTTTTTAAACTTCTCAGTCCTGACCTCATCCACTGAAATCATCAAGCCTAACAAACAACTACCAACCATTTCTGCAACTCCCACAACTTCCTACAACTCCTACGGCAGTTGTAGCTCATTCGGCACAAAATCTCGCTTTCTCGCCAAGCATTTTATAAGCCATCCCCCTCTCCTCTCCCGAGGACTGCTCTAAACTCATCCTGCGAAGTATATATATCCATAAAAAGGCATTTTATAAAGAAAAAAAACGGGAAAATCTTCAGGGAATAAAAGTTGTAAAAAGGAGCCGTGTAGCTTTAGTTTATAAGAAAAGTGGAACTGTCTCCGGAAGTGTGAAAAATGATTCGAACCGAAACACAAGCCTCATCAAGTTAAGCGAGCAACAGCAAACGGTCGTAATGGAAGATGTAATATTCACCGGCAGGGGGAGAGGGGGGGTGCTTTGGAATGGAATGGAAAGTTTCGACTTTTGGCGTCACATGTAAGATCGACTGCTATGGCGTACTTCATTTTACTTTCCCTGCAATACATGGTAATGTATAGGGAAAGTATTGGAATCATGTCGAAAATCCCAACTCGAGTTTTCGAGGGATCAACACGTTTCGAGACCCCTAGAATACGAAAAAACTATTTTTAGCGTGACATCTGTGTGTCTGTCTGTCTGTGCAATATATGTCTAACCCAAAAACTAATGGACGAATTTCATAAAATTTGGTAGATAAGTCGCTTGAATGTGACCCTGAAGCTGATTAGTTTTTGGTACGATTCGTAAAAACAGAACCCGCCTTTTTTTTTGCGAAATGGCCTGTAAAAATTTCATTTATCCGCTCTAGCTAAAATACTAATTGACCAAATTTCACAAATTTTGGTAGATAAGTTACTTATTGGATACTCTAGTGCTGATTAGAATTTGGTACGATTCGGAAAAAAAGAACCCGCCTTTTTTTACGAAATGGCCCGCAAAAATTTCATGTATCCACCCTAGATAAAATACTAATTGACCAAATTTCACAATATTTGGTAGAAAAGTTACTTGTGGGACACTGTGGTGCTGATTCGATTTTGGTACGATTCGGAAAATAACAATTTGCCTTTATTTACGAAATGACAGCAAAAATCACCAAAATCTAAAAAAAAAAAAAAAAGACTACGTATGCTGAAATGTATCCATTAAATTCTTGTTTTATACGCAATTTTTGACGAGGAAAAGAATATAACACACTCCATTATACTTTAGGACTAACCGTTCTCAAGATATTTGAGTTTTCTTGCAATTTTGCTACGCCGCTGTCCGAAAAATGTCCAATTACCAAATAAAAACAAAAATTGAATTAAAAGTGCAAATTTAGTGTTATTTGGTGCAATTAAACTCAATCTAATGAATTATTAAAGAAATAAAGAGAATATGTATTTAAGTCTGCAGGGAAAGTCATGTGCTGCCCACATCAGATTTTTATACTTAGTATATAATTTTTATTCATTCATTTTTACTTTCCCTTCAATACATGATAATGTATAGGAAACTATTGGCATTGTGTCAAAAAGCGCAACGCGAGTTTTTGACGGATATACACGTTTTGGGATCTCTAGAACACGAAAATCTATTTTTAGAGTGGCGTCTGTGTGTCTGTATGTCTATGTAATGTTTGTAGTTTAGATTAGATTTAGGTAATTTTTACTTGCAATGTTACAAAAAAAAAAGTTCTTTCTTTCAGAATCGTACCAAAATCTAATCAGCACCAAAGAATCTCACAGGTGATTTATCTACCAAATTTTGTGAAATTTGTTCAACTAGTTTTTCATCTAAAGTGGATACATTGCACAGACAAACGCTCACAGACGTCATTCTAAAAATAGTTTTTTCGAGTTCTGTCGTGCTCGAAACGTGTAGATCCATCAAAAACTCGAGTTGCGATTTTCGATGCGATTCCAATACTTTCCCTATCCATTAATATGTATTGTAGGGAAAGTAATTGAATGACTTATTGTCATTATTGAGAGTTCTGATTTTTTAATGATTTTTCTAACTCATTCAAAAGTCATGCCAATATTTTGTAAACGGTTCATGCCAGCGAAATATTACGTTTGCAATGATTTATTTATCACTATTAAAGTGATTTTTAAATGATTTTTAATTCATTCGAAAATTTAGTGGGGGAGGCCGTCTTCCGAACATTTGATTGCTTGACGAATACTAGAATAAATAGGATTCTAGTATTCACCAATTGTAATAATCGTATTAAATTATTTTCGAGACATTCCATTCGTTCGTGAGATATCACGTCCATAGACTTACGGACACACACACACTAACATACACACACACACACACACACTAACATACACACACACTAACATACACATACACTAACATGCACACACACATACACACAAACTAAAAAATGCACACACTAACATGCCCAACGGCCCTACCGTGCTGAAAACACCGGTTGTCGTTACATCTCCGAAGTCAAGCAGCATCGGTCGCGGTTAGTACTTGGGTGAGTGACCACCTGGGAACACCGCGTGCTGTTGGCATAGGGAGCGGTAGCCCTGTGGTTTGCACGCTGCCACAACTGCCGCCGTGTTCATGCGGAGTACGATCACGTTAAACATGTGGGTCCGTAAGTCCTTCCGAGAGTCCTGTGGATGCCTCCCCCACTGGGTTCCGGTCTAAATTGGGTGGCACTTCCCGGCCTATCCAAACGGTTACCTTACACATTTCTGGTAGGTCGGACGGTCTGAGTCTCAACAACAACAACACACTAACATCCACACACTAACATACACACACACTAACATACACACACACACTAACATACACACTCTAACATACACACTAACATACGCACAAACTAACATACACACACACACTAGCATACACACACACGGTGACATCCATACACAGACACCAACTCATAAATGTTCCATTCAAATTTTGTTCCCGTCACAATACTTTCCCTATACATTATACTATGTATGTAGAAAATATAATAAATGAACAAAACGATTGAACTTATTATATATACACATTGATATAGAAAACTTTTCAAATGACATTGTCTCAATTTTTTTTTCATTTAACAGACTTTGAATTATGATCCGATAAAATGTTCATAACTGATCCGCCTCTATTTCGTCGCCAAATCGCCAAATGCGTTGCCTTCTGTAACACGTTCCTTCGGGAGCCAGCAGAAACAAACTTGATTGATGCCAGTTGATCGAAAGATATACTCCGTAATTTTTGCTCCCGGTGTTTTAAAAATTTTATTCGACGGTAAGGCCTGAACGTTTGTTGATGACCCCAGAAAAATAGACGCTTTATGGTCTTTTTATACAATCTTTTTTTATTATTATTGGGTTCTTTCTCGGGGATCCACCGCATCCACTTGCTGAGCCCCGGGAAGAACAAAAAGTTTTTTCTCAGTTTGTTGGAGAGGGGAATTGAGGAAGTAATTGCAGGGGGTCAGTTTCGATGAAAATAAAATCATACGAAATTACCAATTTCACATCGAAAATATTTGTTACCTGTGTGTAAAAGTATAAAATAAATAAATTGAACGGCTATGCTGTATATAAAGAAATCGAAATCAACAAGATATTTCAGTTTATGCGGAAAATGTTTTAGAAGTATTATTTAATAGATTTTTTGGGACTACTCCAGAAACTCGTAGAATTGTTTATCCCTGCGTCAAGTTAACTGCAATTGTGGAGTGAATAGAGGCTCCTTTGGATTTTTTAATCCTTTTTGCCAATCCAATGGCCAAATGTAATTTTGAATTGCAGAACTTTAATTTCACTTTTAAAATTGAAATTATGATAGTTATGATTTCAAAAAAAATATACGGGGTCAGACTTCGGTGAAGATAAACGAGAAAAAGGATAGCATAATATCTGAATATCTACGTATTTATACAATCACACATGTACAAAATATTCCCTCTTCTTTTCTATCTCCTCTCATTCTTGTCTCTCTAATCTCTCCTCTCATTCTTGTCTCTCTAATCTCTTCCCTCATTCTTGTCTCTCTAATCTCTCCTCTCATTCTTGTCTCTCTAATCTCACCTGCCATTCTTGTCTAATTTTTCTCTTTCCATCTTCTAATTTTTCTCTCTACCGTCTTCTGTCTCTTCTCTCTGATAAAAAATAAAGAGACGAGTTTCTATCTCACCATTCCCTCTCTTTTCATTTTTATTCCTCTCCTCATTGTTTTATCTCTTCTCCTTTTTACTATTCTCTTTTTCACCCTTCTCCTTCTCCCCCATTTCTCTTTCTCTCTCCTCTTCTCGTAATCCCTTCTCTCTCTCTCTTCTCCCTATTCCTTAACTCTTTTTCCTCTATATTCTCTCTCTCTCCTCTCTCTCTCTCTCTTTCAGAGAGAAAAGAATGGGGAGAGGGAAAGAGATAAGTTTCTATCGCCTCATTCTCCTCTCTCTTTCCTTCATTCTTCCTCATTTCATTCTTTTCTCTCTATCTCTCTTTCTCTTTCTCTTATCTTTCTTCTCCATTTCTCCTTCTGTCTTTTCTCTATAGGAAAAGAAGCGAAAAGAATGAGGAGAGAGAGATAAAGAGATAGAGAAGCGCTTTTCTCTCCTCATTCGCTTCTCTCTTCCCTCTCTTTTTATTTTGTATTCCTTTCTTACTTCTTACTTCTTCCATTCTATTCTTTCTTCACCTTTTTTCTTTTTCTCCCTCCTTTTCCCTATTTCTCTTTCGATCTCTTCTCCATTTATCTTTCTCCCCCCCGCCCTCTCTCTTCTGATCCTTCTCCTCTATCTTCTCATCCTTCCCTCTTTTTTTCTACATCTTCTTTTGCTTTCCATTCTCCTCTTTCTATCCTCTATCTCCCTTTTTTATCCTCATTTTTGCTCATTTTTATCTCTTTTCCCTTCTCTCTTTTTTATCTTCTATGTTCTTTTTATCCCTTCTTTTTGCTGCTTCGTCTGTTTTGTTCATCTGTTTTTTCAAAACAACAAAAAGCAATAATAGCATACAGCCTCTAAACTGAACTGTGTTTCCACCATACAGCAGGACTTATATCGAAACTTTTAGGTGCGACTTAAACACAAGCGCAGAACTATAAATATTCCTACCAATTTTAATTGTACAGGACCTACTAAGTATATGGGTTACTTCAAAGGCTACACTGGCATGTTATGTTTGGGTAAAAGAGAAAATATTAGTAACCATAGAAGCGATATTTGTTATACTGTACTTAGACTACTTAATTTTATCCAGTTTATAAAAGATGTAAACATTGGCACATCCATAGAAATTGCCTTTAGCAAATTATATGCATCTATGTTTATATCAGTTCTGGAGAAACTGCAACACAGGCTTTTGGTTCTTTCGATGTAATTCGCACCCTTAGAAGATTTCATTAAAAATATTTTTATTGAAATATGAAACACATGAGCAATATTTTGAATTTTAATTTTAAATAGGTCCAGGATAAAAAAAATTTCAAAAATTGAGTTTTTTTTATTAGGCTAAAAATATTTACATAGTGTATAGAATAGAATGATATAAATATTGTGTAAATCCTTTAATTAAAACTGTGATGAAGTTAAACATTTAAAACTGAGTTTTCTAACAAAACATTACTTTTTATTGAACTCTTGATAAGTTTTATTTTTAAATCACTCAAGAAATATTCGAATTAGACAGAACTTTGAAATTTGAGACATAATTTGTCTATAATGTTAACTTTAATCTGTCTTCAGAATTTGTGCATAAAATTATAAATTTTAAATTTACGGTGTTTGACACTTAGGTTTACTCAAAAAAAAACAGTTTTCATAAAAAATATTTTATTTATCAATAAATCAAAATATCCTGATGACAAATTAAAGAGCTTTCTTTATTTCAATAAAAATGTACTTAATATTGTAAAATTTTATTTATAATTATATAAAAATTAAAAAACAAAATTTTGCGTCTTAAATTTTTTATTTTATTTGTTTAACATAGCACACTTACATCCAATATTAGAAAAACAGCCGACGCAGTGGTCGAGTGGTCAAGGCGAGCGTTTCCACAGCAATCGCTCGACCGCTGCGTTGTGGGTTCGAGTCCCACGTAAGGCATGGATGTTTGTGTTGTGGGCGAAGTGTGTTCCGCCCCCTCTGGTGCGCCTGGGGCAACGTCATGGGATGGTTAAATGGTTCACGTCCTGGCTGCTGACGAAAGGCGAATGACGAAAGTTAAGTGCCTGGCCATTAAAAAAAAATATATATATATTAGAAAAACATTTTTTTAAATATTTTTGAATAAAACTTTTTTTTTCATAATTAAATTTCATTGAGATTAAAGTCGTAATGAAACCTGGATTTTGATTTTCAAACCTATACAAAAAATCGGCAGTGATTCAAGTCCAAAAATGATTATACGTGAATAACATATTTCATTGTGGATAGTTCTTCATTGTGGATAGTAGTCTTCTTAAGACATTTTCCAAATAGTTCAAAATATTAAAATATCGAAACTTTAACCACCTTTTTCGAATAACTCAAAATATTAAAATATTGAAATTATAACCACTCTATTTCAAAAACTAAGAACACGATTTCCTCTGTAACTCCGTTACTATAGTTACAAATAGAATAAAATCTGCATAAAATTTTAATTATGAAATATTAAAAAAAAAATCGTCCGCCATTACTCTAAACTAAAATATCTCAAAAACGATTGGTTTTATACACGTAAGTTATCTAAGAAAATTTGGGATATTTTTATTTCTGCACCGGATGGTCTACAAACGAGTTTTATGTGTCTATCTGTTTGTTCTCAATTGACAGCTAGAAGAACGTTGGAACAAAAAATTCCGAAATATAAAAGTTTTTCGAACAAAATTCCAAAGTTTTAAATTTTCTAATTACTTATAGGTCAAATTCTACGTGCATGCAAAGTTTCGATTTTTTAACTTCAGTTAGGGCTGTGTCATTAGTCAATTAGTTTGACTCAGCTATATAATATATAGATTCGCTTTCCGATAGTATGTATTTTTAAATATTTCATTGTGTCTCCTCTGCTAATGCCCTTCGTCGGTTATGCTTGACTGCTCCGTTGTGTCTCTTATAGCTTACTATCACAAACATTTCTCGGAACAAATTATTTAAACCACATTACCGTGGAGGTTAACACATCGTAAAATCGATAGAGTTTTTTCTCACGTTCAGGGAGTAAAACGCTTAAAAATTGGCAATAAATATTTGCTTTAGGTTCCTATAAGTTAAACTATAACTCACTTATGACAGACAGTTGCTTCCGGAAAGGAATAACCAGAGTTTAGTTTTTTTCTGGAAAGCAGAATTCTAAAATCATTTCTCAGCATTGACATATGTATTATAACGAGGTATCAAAGTAATGCAGAAAATAAAATTAGAATCACGGTACCTAGACGGGCATTAACAATTCCTGCGTACTTCATTAAAACTGATTATTATTTCAGAGTTAAATAGGTTGTCTGAAAATGACTTGGCAAAAGTTTTGCAATACGGGTCCGTGTTGTGCGTAGTATGCGCTTGCGCATTTTGCAATATCGCATTTTTTCCCCAAGAATACACCCAATTTAGTATACTAAAATAATTATGAACATTAAGGATTTTTACTGAAATTGATTCAAATTTTGCATATATATATATATATATATATTTGAAATATGTAATAATAAGAATTATATAAATATATATATATATATATATATATATGTATATATATATATATAATTGATTCGATGTGAGGTATTAAAAGATGAAGATAAATTCTGAATTACGTAACTGTGCATTTTGGGAAACTGAGCTTGCTTGGTTGACAAAATCCAAATATTTGATTTACACGCAAAAACAAGATTTACACGCAAAAAGATTTATACGCGAAAACAACATTGTAATGAATTGAACTTTTTTCGTCACAAGACGAAAAAAGTCAAGAGAATAACCATGTACCAGTAACATTTTTTCCCTCTATAAATACTAAGTTTCAAAGGAAAATCTTATATTTTGTGCACAAAATCATGGTCGCAGTTTACCAACTTTTTTTAAGATAGGTGCAAATCGGTCAATATGGTAATAGGGAGGGGGGGGGGGGGTCTGCACTCTGACGCATTCCCCTCTCACCACTGGTCATCAGTGCCCCCCTTCCTATTGTCATTTCTCATAAGTGGTGACAGGGAAAAGTTGACCCCTGGGAGTTGGGGGCACTGCAGAACACTGTAAGAATTTTTTTTCCCCAACATTTCTTTTTTAGTTAAAGTGACTTCAATTTCAGGTGCCAAAAAAGTTGTTTTCTTTCTCTTTTTTTTCCCCCTTCTGTGAACATGTTCCAATGATCACGAGGAAATTTCGGGGTAAATTTGTAAAATATAATATTAAAAATATTTAGAGCATGGTGTCGCTGTTTAATTTTATAGAAAGTATTGAATAAAGGTAATTCCATCGTTATCAGTATCATAATATATATATATATATATTAGAAATATGTAATAATAAAAAATTCAAGTAATATTAACATCACCATACAAACAAATTCACGGCCATAATGCCGATAAGAGAAGAGAACAGCACCATCCCAAATTCGATGATTAGTCAGAATTAAATTACTCTTCAGGTCTGAATATTTAACTCTAACTAACCCAAACACATGCCTGTTTCAGATAGAGCAATATCTGAAACAGGCATGTGTTTGGGTTAGTTAGAGTTGCTCTATTTGAAACCGGTATGCGTTTGGGCTAGTTAAATACTCAGACCTGAGGAGGAATTTAATTCTGACTAATCATCGAATTTGGGCTGGGGCTGTTCTCTTCCCTTATCGGCATTATGGCCGTAAATTTGCTTATATGGTGATGTTAATATTACTTGAATTTTTTATTATTACATATTTCTAATATATATCCATATACTTGTCTGCTGCATTATGCGCCTATATATATACAGCCATTGTTGCTAGAATTATTTCGCTTCTACACTAGAAATGATGCTATTAAAATAAATTTCGGCAAACAATATTTTTTGTGTGCAATAGTATGAGAATGTAAAAAATACCTAAAAATATATAGTTTGGTTTAGTAAATGGTAAATAAGTTAACTAAATAATTATGCTACTTTGGACTTCTTACCCATTTGTGTCACTTTTAGAAGCTGGAGATTTTCAATATTTTGTTCATTCATCTTTAGCATGGAAAGCAACAAGCTTCCAGCTGTCATACAAATTTCACTCTCCATGATTCAAGAATAGCTGTTTTTAAAACTATCCTAATTTGCACTAACATTGCAAACTATGAAATTGAAACTCAAAACTATCAACTTAAATATGGTTGAAACAAATAAAAGTATTTTAAACAAGAAAGATCAATCATGCTTAAAGCATTGATTATGAAGCACTTTCCAACTTCAATGCAATTTTATTTAAACATGTCCAAAATGCAATGCATTCCTCGGTAATATTTTAAAACATATCACAATACTACATTAATTTATTATATTTGAAAACTTAAACCTTCATCGAAAAAAATGAACTTCATTCAAATGACGGCATTGAAATATAAATTGCCTGGTTTAAACATCTCTAAAATGTGATACAATCCTCGGTAGTAATTTTAGAATTATAATACTACGATAATTTATTATATTTGAAAATTTCATCGAAAACAACTGAAATTCATTCAAATGACGTCATAGAAAAAATAACACGCCTGGCTCTCTCTATAAAAGCAGCATTTTATTCATAAATAATTTCCCATTCATGTCATTCATCACAATACTATAATAATTTATTTTATTTAAAAATTAAGACCATGGAGCTACAAGTAATTAAACTCTATGCGTAAAACTTCATCGAAAAAATCGTCCTTCTCGTTGTAAAATCAATGAATATTTCATTCATATCAGCTATGCAGACTCCATGAACTAAATGATTTTGTGTTAAAGAAATACAGCAATTCTAATGCAACTCATTCTACATATTTTGCTGTTTACATTTTACATAGGTGAAAAATAGGCTTCGTTGTAGAAGTAATCAAATTTGGATGAGCATTTAAACAGAACTATATTGTTATTGCGTTGTTTCAGTATGTAGATGCACAGAATTTAAGCAAAAATAAAGTGGTTTTAGGACGGATACAACACTCAATATGAATTAAAAAGAACTTTAAAAATCACGATTTTGAGACAAGATGAATGCCATATATCATTTTGAAGTGGGTCACGTGATCTTTTTATATCATGATCACGTGATCGCTTCATATAAGAGGTGTTATTATTACTTTAATTTTTTTTATTTAAAAAACTACTGAATATATTTCGCTGATTTTTTTTATATATTTTATGGAACAATTTGAATATTACCTAAAATTTTCGAAGCAATTTGTGAATTTTAAATCCGCTTAAAAAATGTTTGAAAAATTAGGTCCCATAGGGCTCAATGTATTTCATTTTTTCAACCCGGGTTCAATCCAAAACTAATTGGGTGATATTATTCTTTTATATTCCCATAGGTCCTACAGACAGTCTGAACAACATACTAAAATTTCATTTTTATAAAGTCATTTTTATGGCAGTTATCGTGCTAACGGACAGACAGACAGACAGACAGAATGAATGAACAAAGTCATAAACACATTTCAACTTTGTTGTAAAGTGTTAAAAATGCATCTTTTAATCAATAAATATTTATAATACGGGAAGAAATAATTCTGCAGTTATCTTTATGAAGTCTTAACTCCCAAGGTTTTCATCTATTTAAAAAAAGTAACCTCACGAATTAAAATGGCGACATGCTTCTAATCATATTCAGAACATATCTATCAAAATCGAAAACAATTAAACTAATCCTTTCTATACGGAAAAGAAAAACTAACAAGTAAATCATCTATGGCATACTTCTGATATTATTTCTATGTCAGAAGCCACCATTAATCAAAGCAGTCGATAAATTTATAATTCGGACGGCCTCAAACATAATTTCTTGCATTGCCAAAAAAAAAATCATAATAATAAGATCAATTACGGCAATGAAAGACAAATATTTCCCATTTGACGCCTGGATGACGTCACTCTCTGTTCTCATTGGTTGAATGAGTTCTCTTCTCGTGCAGCCAGGCGTGACGTTGATGGAAGACCAACAGCTGAATGGCAATTACAGTTCATTTCGTAATTAGTTTTAAAAAATAGATAATCGCAATGGTACATAGTTACAGAAAAAAATTAGAAAGTAAAGTCTTGCAATAATTCGAAGATGTAATGGGTAAATCGAATTCAGAGATAGTGCAAATCAAATCCTTTGATTTAGAACATCGTTCAATGTCAAGTTGGAACGGGTGCTTGAACACGAAAATGGTTGAATCTGTAAATGATTCAAAGAGTTTAGGAAATAGGATTGATTGTGTATTCATTATTTCATGGAACATTTATCTCATATTTTTCGTTACTAATTTGTGTAATTTCTTTTATTTAATTCATTATGTTTCATTTTTTAAGCTTTTATTTTTAATGGTCTATTTTGATGATTGAACTTGTTTTTATTTTTTTCATCGTTAAAATTTGCGTATAAAACAAGCATTTAATTGACATATTTGAGGATAAGTAGTTTTTTATTTTAGATTTTGGCGATTTTTGCGGGCCATTTCACAAAAAAAAGGAAGGTTATTTTTTTCCGCATCGTACTAAAATTTAATCAGCACCAGGGTAGCCCACAAGTGACTTATTTACCAAATTTTGTAAAATTTCATCTAATAGTTTTTCAGCTAGAGTGGATACAGGTAATTTTTGCGGGCCATTTCGCAAAAAAGGCAAGTTCACTCATCCCAAATCGTACCAAAAACTAATCAGCGCCAGGGTTATCCACAAGTGACTTACCTACCAAATTTTATGAAATTTAGTCATTAATTTTTGAGTTAGAGTGGATACATACATTGCACAGACAGACCCCCCACCCTCACACACACATTTGCGGGCCATTTCGCAAAAAAGGCAAGTTAACCCACAAGTGACTTATCCACTAAATTTTGTGAAATTTGGTAGTTTAGTTTTTTAGCTAGAGTAGATACAGACATATTCTGCGGGCCAGTTCGCAAAAAAGGCAGGGTTTTTTTCCCAATTGTACTAAAATTTAATCAGCACCAGAGTAACCCACAAGTGACGTATCTACCAAATTTTGTAAAATTTGATCATGTAGTTTTTCAACTAGAGTGGATACAAACAATTTTTGCGGGCCATTTCGCAAAAAAAGCAGGTTCTTATATCCCGGCGGGTTCTTATATCCCGAATTGTACCAAAAGCTAATCAGCATTAGGGTCACACAGAAGTGACTTACCAAATTTTATGAAATTTGATCAATTAGTATTTGAGTTAGAGTGGATACATACATTGCACAGACAGACACACATACGTCAAGCTAAAAATAGTTTTTTCGTATTCTAGAGGTCCCGACACGTGTAGATCCATCGAAAACTCGAATTGCAATTTTCGGCATGATTCCAATACTTTCCCTATACATTACCATGTATTGCAGGGAAAGTAAAAAAACTGCAGATTTTATGTTATTTTAGGCTTGTATTGTTATAAAAATATAACGTTGCTCCAACAAAAGAATAAAATGAAACTTAAAGAATCAAAATATTAAACCCTAAAAAATTACAATTATTTTTTCAAAAAAAAAAATCTTTTAAAATATAAATTTTTCTGAACATTTTAAAACAAACCGCATGACAAAAGAATCTTATAATTAGAGTTATAGACCAAAATATCTTAGGTAATATATGGGAAAATTCATTAAGAAATAACTTTGAAATCGTTTTCTTCAGAATGTGATTCTTTTACAAATAACTCTATAACTTCTGAATATTTTTAAGGAAAGTTGGATAATATACATTAATCTCTATATAATATACATCTTATATAATATACATTAATCTCTATAAAATATATATTTCGTCTATAAAATATATATTTCGTCTATATATTTTTTATGTTTTCTCGTTGTAAAAGTATTTTTAAAGGGTCATATTATTGGAATTTTCAAAATTTTGTTTAAGCTAAGTGCAACATTACACAAAATAGAAATGTACTTTAAATACAAATTAATTTATGTTCGTAATAAACAAGTGTTCCTAAAGTATAGTTAAATACCAAAAATTTGGATAATATATAATATAAGTTAGTCCCTATGAAATAAACCTAAATATTTCTCATGTTTCCTTGTTGTAAAAATATTTCTGAGGGATTATATTGTTGAAATTTCCAAACTTTTGTTTAAGCTAATTGCAACATTACTTGAAATAGAAATATATTTTAAATAAAAAATAACATATGCTAATTATTTTAGCACGTGTGCCAAAATTTTGTCTGAGGTGTAAAATTTTCTAAATAATATTGCACAAGAGCTGTCACTCAATTTTTATTCAAAAAAATGGCTCATAGTTTTCAACTTTCTATAAAATAAAAATTTCTTTATATTATGTTTAAAAAATTGTACATTCAGTGAAAACATAGGTTTATCACTATAAAGAAAAAGTTTGTTTTTTAAAGTGCCATATTTAACACGCTATAGAATATAAAATGTTGAATGTGATGATTTTTTTTCACTTTTTAACAATCCTATACCTCTTAAACAGGGCCGTAGCCAGGCCGGGACCAGAGGGGGCTGAGCCCCCCCCCCCCCCCAAGAAGTATACTCAGCCTCACCCCACCCCAGTAGTATGAAATTTCATACAACATGTCATCCAAATTTTACACGAAAAACTACAACTTCAAAATTTTTCTGTAAATTACTTCGTTTTGTATAGTACAGAAATAAGAATTTTTAGTGGTTGAATTTCTGGTTATATGGATGATCCTAAATTTATTTACATATCTAATTTTAAAATATTCAACAAAGTTTCAAAAATTAGAATTTCATAATTAGACATTCTAGGGTTATGCATTATCAGCTGATTCCGTATTTAGAATATATAACTCTAGAACTTAGTTACATACTATATTAGAGTTAATATTAGGTGATATACTATATTTAGTTATAATTAAAATACATGTTTAATACAGCGATTTATTTAAAGATTAACATTTAATATTTTAGTGCATTTTCTTCCACCCGACTCCCCCCCCCCCCCAATATTTTTCTAGTGAGCCCCGCCTTCAGTGCTGCTGAACCCCCCCCCCTTGTATTTCACTCCAGCCCCTCTTAGATTTCGTTTCTGGCTAGGGCCTGCCTTTAATTAACCCCCACCAATGCACAAAATACAGGGTATCATATCGTCGCTTATATGTAACTCCCTTCACCGCCTTTATTCTTTTCCCATCCCCTTAAATACACTATTGGCATCTAAAAAATGCTATACTTTTATAAGTCAAACCGATAAACAGTGAGTACATAACCCCCTGCCACAACCAACCCCCACCAATTAATAGCCCCTACAATTTCCGATCCCCATCGAGAAGGGAGGTGGGCCTCAGATGTTAGTCACAGTTTTTTTCCGTATTTGTTTTTATCGGCTGCTCGGCAGGTTATTTTCCCCCTCTCCAGCCGTGATTCCAGCGGCGCGAACCATATCGTTTTCATGCCGTGGGATATGCTTGGAAAGGCCGCGAGAGGTGCAAAGGAGTCGCCGTTATGCTACAGCGTGGTTTTTGGGTAAGTTAATGCAATTTAATGCCACTTGTTATGATTTTATTCTTTTTACTTTCCCCGTCGATTGGACAGGGGGTGGGGGATCGAATAGTGGCGCATGTTACATTTGTAAATCCGATTATGTACCGAGAAATGTAAATACTAGAATTGTATTTCTGTTATAGGCACTGTTTGTCTGTTTAAACTTTTTGGATTGCACTTTTAGCATACTTTCCTACGTCCTAAAGAGCTGAAATTTTGTACACAGCTTAATCTAATAGAACATTTACATCTATTAAAATAAGGAGGATCCCCGAAAAGTAAAGTAGAATTGCAATTTTTATTACAAAATGGCCAGAAAAAATTTCCTTTGCCTATATATATATATATATATATATATATATATATATATATATATATATATATATATATATATATATCAAAATGAAAAGAGGTATGGATGGATGCATTGTAACAAAAGATGGCCGGGGGGGGGGGGTTGTGACCCCCTCACCCCGGTTAAGCATGCTTTGTGTCGCGACAACACTCCCGGAGAGCCGGTACATTGCAAAATAGAATACGAATGTATCAAGTTTTAAGATGAATACCAGACATTATACACAAACAAATATAAGAGAGAATTGTGGAGATCCAGCCATATCAAAAATCACTAACAGTAAATGTTTGAAATATGTTCACTAGTATAAATGAGCAAAATTACATAGCTTCTACTTAAAGAAGACTTTAAATATTGACACTTAATATAACAATAATAACAAAGTCCATCTCTAAAACCATTTACCTCAATGACTGTTAATAGTATCATACATGTAGATGTACATCTTGCATACCGTATCATAAAAGTTGAAGTAAATCTTCCATACCGTATTACACAATAGATCCTATTCAAGAGGTCCCATATCAGATATCACTACGCTTTACCTGTGACAATCCAGTATGTATATTGCCATCAGTTTTATTTAAATATAATCGGTAACAATCGGTTACAGTTATTTTATAAAATTTGTAGATAATGTTACATAAAAAACACTTAGGAAAACCTTGTGAGATGGTGTTTTGTAGGAAACGAAAATCGCATAAATATCGATCTTCCTTTTTACTGTTTATTCTCTGACTACGCATTAATTGTCCCAGTATAATATTTCTAAAAACATTTTTGTGCATACATGAGTTCCAGTTTATGATATAATTGATTTTGAAGTGGAAGTCGTTGCGTTTATCGTACAAACGGAAACCAGTAGAACCACAGGGCTGTTTTTATATTGTTAGATCCAGAAAATTTAGACTTTTGTTGACATTGTATGGAGTTTCAGTAAGTTTTAAATGCTGTGGATAGAAACTAAAATCCATCTGATATGCTTCACATGGATACGGTATTAAAATATCGTCAACGTAGCGAATGAACAGGATTTCGTTTAATATATACGTTCCATCTTCGTATTTATTCAGATATATATCAGCAAGTATGGATGAACAACCACCATCCATGGGTATACCATGTAATTTTTTAAAATAAGATGTGCCATCATACAGTACAGTTTCGAATAAAACCATTTCCACTAATGTTTTAAATTTATATTTATTGATAATAGACTGCAGGCTGTATTTTTCGTAAATCTCCATGACTATATCGTATAAGTCTTTGATGTTTATATTTGAAAACAAATCATTAAAATCGAAACTTTTAAAATACAAATATTCAGTAATTACATTTATTTTTTTAATAGCTTCTATACTATTACTAATAAAATATGCACCTTTATTTTTAATCTTAATCATTACTACTTTTAAAATAGATAAGAGTTTTTTATTAGCTGTTGTCAAATATGATTGAAAACCATTTGTAATGGGACGAAATTTAATAGGGTTTTTATGAAGCTTAGGTATTAAAGTTATATATGGAAAACGGATTTGTTTCATTTTGTATCCCAATTTAATGTATTTCGATTTAATGCGATTCTCAATTTCTGACTTAGATTGCTGTAAAGGTTGCTATATATATATATATATATATATATATATATATATATATATATATATATTATCCAAAACTATCAGAAACTCCCCATTACTTCTGATTCCCCTGAAATTTTCAGTAACATGCTTGCAAATGTTTTTTTGCAGTAGTTTTACATCAAAATCTCGGATACGAAAAAGGTACTTTCTTTAACTTTTTCTTGGAAAACAGTATTATGTAAAAATATAAGAGTCCACAAAGTTCAGAGAACACTTACTTCATTCATATTTTATTTTAAGCATTTTCTCTTTTTCTTTAAACTAAATCTTCGTGTCTTTGTCATTTATAAGAAGTCATTAAATTTTCAACAAATAAGAATCTGGCTCCCTAGCCTCGGACGTAATATTTTGGGAAGTTTGGAAATGCGGCGTTTGAACGGATGAAGATGTTTTCTTTTCTTCTATTGCTATCACTTCTCCAGAAGAGAAACTACAGTAATGTACTCTAGCGCCATCTGTCGGTAAAATATATCATTATTTCTCCATGCTTTGAGCATCGCATCCTAAGTCATCCATTGCAGTGAAGAAATGTTTACTGTATCATAAAGCAAAAAACTCTGATGTGGGCAGCACATGACTTCCCTTATATAATGCAATGGATTTAATACTTTTACAATAAAAAAATAGGTTATTCTTATAGTAGATACTTATATTCATTCCAAGATACTGAATTTCCGTCAATGAGTCATAATTTTCATTGAGTTAGAGTCATTTTTATCCATTTGGCGAGATTTTCGTTAATTTGGCAACATTTAAAAAATCGTCAAGATGGCGACATTCATCAAGATGGCGAATTCGTCGCCAAAATCTCGCCAAGCATTATGGACGGAGAAATAAGTTATTCTTATAACAGATAAATGACTATTGGCATTCAAATACAAAAGTATTACTCAAAGTATTTTTTCTCATGAATGGAACAAGCTAGATCCACGAGAATGATGTCACCCAATTTATAGCATGATATTACATATGAAAAGTGAACACGTTTCTCAACGGTTAATATATTTTTTTTTCTATTTATGGGATTTTTTGATAAATTTATTTGAAAAATCTGCAATATCTCGAGAACGGTTCATGCTAGAGTTCTAAAGTTTATGTCAATCGTTTTTTAAGGAAAGTCTATTTACGTAACTTTATTAAAAGTTTTGATTTTTTGATGATTTTTTTTAAATTTCACTCGAAAATTTATTGGGGTTCTGAACATTCGATTGCGTTTAAAAACAATAGGCTTCCAGTTTTCACGGATTGTGATTTATGTACCAAATTTCATTCGAATCGCTCCATTCATTCGTGAGATATCGTCTCCATAGACTCACTGACATACACACACACATACTTTCAAACGCACACACACAGACATCACCTCAAAAATGTTCGATTCGTGATCAGGGATGCTTGAAACGTGCTCTCCCGTCGAAAACTCAAATTCGAATTTTCGACCCCCGTCACAATACTTTCCTTATACATTATGTATATAAGGAAAGTAATAATAAACTAAAATCAGAACTATCAAGGATATATTTCATTTTATTTACGCTAAGCATCCCGTTTATGCATTACTAGCAGATATACTCGCGGTTGCTCAAGATTAAAAATATGCGTAACATCTAGTAGTATTCTAAATCCATGTTGTTTTTCTAAAATTCTAATAGCAAATTTATTATAAAACGAAGCATAATAATCCCTGTTCTTGCTATTCAAAATTATCTTACCATATTGCTGAAGAAATTCTTAGTCGTAGTTCATAGTCAATTAAAAAAAATTGATCAAAACCAAAAAGGACTTTGTGTGATTGCGTGGAGGGTTAGAATCCTTCGGAAGAGTACCTAGGCCTGAAAGTACAACTCCGATTCTCCGAAAACTTTGCGTAAATCATTCTGAAATTTCATAATATTTTCGAAAGAAGGTTTTTGTTTTTCGTACTTGACGGAGTTTTTTTACCATAAAGTGGTGTTTTATAATATATATATATATATATATATATATATATATATATATATATATATATATATATATATATATTATTTTTCTACGCGATAAAATTCAAATTTATGTTTTATGGAAGAAAAATAAAATACGAGCCTATAGGAAAAATCGTGCGATGGCCACATAAAATTTTATAATTTTATACTCGATTACTTCATATATTTTCTCTTTTTAAATACTTAATTTCTCATACTATTTTCATATTTGCGTACTATTGACGTTTTATATGCAGCACTATTTATAAGAAAATTGTTTATTTTCTTCGAATTTGAGATAAAGGCACGTTTTATAAGCTCCTGAACATTATGATGTTCATTTTTATGTGTAAATATATGTGTCGTTAGGCGCCAGAGCGATACCTCTAGAATCAACACATTTTCCGCTCTTATTTGTAAGTACTTTGAGTAAAAAGCTCAAATAAGATAAAATTGTTTATGATTTGTATAGTTAAATCTCGCATTATTCAAAAATTTATAAATTTCTTAAACATTTTCTTCCGGATCAACATAATTTTTTAAACAACGCTGGCAGTTTAATATATGGGATCAAAACTACGCTATGGATATAAAAGATATTAAAATAATATATATTAACACAAAACAACCGAATACAGGCAATTTATCGACGTCACTGAGCTATTATAAACTTAAAATGAAAATACTTTTAAAGAATATTTATTAAAAAAGATTTAAAGGAATAACTGTAAACAAAATATCTTACGCAATAAAAGAATATATCCGTGTCGTCTGTAGTGCAAAATTGGAACTTATGAGACGCTTTGTCGAGATATTTTAAATTCGAATTAGTTATAAAGCTATGAACTTTAAAATTGAAATGTGTCCTAATTTTTTTTTTTTTTAAATATTAGAATTGATTTATTCCAGCAGACTATTTTTTGAGCGAAAGTGATTCAAACAGTGATCCACCAACCAGGTGTGTTTAAAGTACAATGGTGTTTAAAATACAAAATTTTAATTTCTTGGATCTTAGTAATATGACTTTGATTTCTTTTTAAATGTACAATTATTGTTTCACTATTATAAGTATTCTGTAAAAATGTCGCCTGTACCGAACGTAAACTGATGAAGATAGTAGTTAATATTTTATTTTACTTTTCTCGGTAAAGAAACTCTTTTTTTTTCTTGAAGAAGTTATTATTAACAAATTGTGGTCGGATAATAAGATACTTTAAAAAAAAAAATTGTTTTGTTTTGTTTTGTTTTTCAGATTTCTGTATTAAAATGATTTATGTTAAATTCAGAATGTGCTTTATTAATATATTGTGCGTCTTTTACTAATTTGATCATATATCAGCTTCTAATTATGCTAGAGCTTAGGTTTATAGACTATACTTTTACAAATTCAAAAATTCTTATAATTTTGATCAACGTCACAATCTTTGGGCATATTGTAGGGTCATGCAGTTAATATAAGGACAGAAAGCATGTTCACATGACTTCCATCTGTAATGCATTCTTATTCGTTAGCAGAATGTCTACGTCAGATGTGACGTCACACGAAAACCATCTATTGCTGTACACAGCAGATTTTTGAGTCAAGTATTTAAGATCGTATGCCCTTTCTTTAGGCCTAACATCACTAACCTTAACACGTTCCGGCACAGAGCTGCGAAATCGACGTTAATAACGAAGTGCATCTCCGCACGAGTTTGGCTGCTTAAAAGGGCGATAAAAAGCACCCAATTAAAACAAACCCCTTCCGTCCTAATCTGACAGTCCGATACATCTTGAAAAATATCCCTCGAAAAGGTCACTCCTAAATCAAAATAAACCCAACATTTATGGCCGCCAAAAGCATTGGGTGTTTATGAGAAATATCTTTTTTTTTTCTCGTCTTCTTCTCCACCAACCCTTCTAATGAAGTACAGCACAGGTGAAGAAAAAAAAAAATCACCCCGACCTCTAGTCACGTGATACGATCTCCAAATAATCGCAACTGCGGACGTGATCGCAATTTGCGATCGCCTTCTCCGGGAAGCGGATCGCAAAAGCGAAGTTGTCACATTTGTGCGGTACACCTCGCCAGGATTAGGATAGTGTTTGTATGTTGGAGTTACAGCAACAAGCTGGATATGCTTATCACTACTACAGGGATACGCAAAATAAGGGGGAGGAGGAAAGCCCATGGTAAGATATTGATTATTTTAACAACATAATTGAAGTGTTTGGCTCCACTTGACTGTCTCATACATTGCAGAGTTTCATTTTACTTGAATCACAATCCTTATCAGCGTGAGAAAAAGACATTTGTGCAGTTTACCGACTCCAAAATATGAGTAGCCAAGAAAAATGATAACCTGCCAATTGTGATTCACTGAAACTCTCTATTTTGTGGTTACTTTAAAAGGAAACGGTTCAGCTGGAAAGCATCAGCTGCTTCATATCCTTCTTCGTAACAAAACTTTCGATAATTTAATTTTAAAAACTTTACAATAGTTTCAACTTTAAAAACGTTTTGTTTGGTTTTCGAGTATATACACGTTGGAAGCTTTTGTTTATATTTTAATAATTTTAAATTAAAAAAAAATTATTTACTTTCAATAGTTTAAATTATACTTTGTTTGTGTTTATTTTCGATAAATTACATTTGAAAACCACTAATTTATTATTTCCTGTTAAATGATTTAAATTTTTAAAATGTTTTGTTTAAATTTAACTCATTTAACAGGAAATATAAAAATTATAAATTATTAAAAATTAAATAAGTGGTTTTTGAATTTAAATTATCGAAATTAAAAACAAAAACAGAATTTAATTTAAACCATCAAAATTAAAATAAGTTCTTCAAATTTTAAATTATCAAAACATAAACAAAAATTTCCAAAATTTACATACTTGAAAAGTAAACAAAATATTTCCAAAATTTAAACCATTGAAAAGTAAACAACATTTTTTTTAAATTAAAATTACAGAAAAATAAACAAAATATTAAGTTTAAAGTTTAAATAAAAAAAAAGAGTAAACAAATTATTTTTTAACATATCGAAAAATAAATAAAAGCATTTAAATTACCTATTTTCTGTATTTTCCCATCATTTTGTATTTAATTATTGTTTATATTGAGTTTCATCACGTTCTGTGGCAACCCTGTAGATTCCCAACGAAACACAGAAATCGCGCCAAAACGTCAGTTTTAAATGTCAATTTTGATCATAGCAACTTTAAAAGTACGCCAGCGGGAGAGGAATAGCGTAAACTGCAGAAGTACCGTAAATGATTTCGGATTTCATAAAGAGGTTATTCCTATTCAATATTTCGTAAAAAAAAAAAAAAAAAAAAAAAAAAAAAAAAAAAAAAATGACGTCGGCAACAGCTTATTGACGCTGATAAATGCATTTGGTTTATAAGTATATAAGAACGTCATTTATGTCTGTATTCATTTCACAAACAATCTTGGAAATATGTATGTTTATGTGTATAGGTATGTATGTATTAGTTTGTGTGTATGTGAGCCTGCGTAAGTATGTGCGTGCGTCTGTATGTTTGTGATAAGTGGACACGATAATTCAAGACCGAATGCATACACATCCGTGAAATTTTTTATGTGTGGATACACTATGTTAAATACTGGAGCTCAGTGGCATTTGTTTTACTTGTTCTTACGATTAGAAATCAAATTATTCACATTTAAAATGTTCATGGCATTATTTCCTGTGAAGAAATAGGATAATGCGCTAAACAATGAACAGTCAATATGAGGAAATGTTAGTTTGAACTGCATTTGAGCAGACATCATTGGAGGGAAAAAATAGTTAAGTAGTATTGGGGATGCTCGAAACATATAGATCCATCAAAACACTTTCTCTTTACACATATACTATGTATTGTACAGAAAGTAAATATTATAAAAAATTGAACAAACTTAACATTATAAATGATCATATTGGAATATTTTTATATATAAAATAATAAAGATTATATATAAATGAGTACATATATATATATATATATATATATATATAAAATAATAAAGATTATATATAAATGAGTACATATATATATATATATATATATATATATATAAAATTCATATTTAAAATTTGAAATTTATAAGCAAAAACGATGCATATACTGCTGTAAATATGAAAAGCCCATCTCTAGCACATACGCTTCAAATAAGTGTGAACCTAATTAACTATAGATCAAGACTAATAGGATAAAAATAATAAGTAACTTATCGCTATAATGGTACAAGAGGGATGAGGGGAATAATTAATAGAATGATAAAATACAATCAAAAAGGACATGAGTATAAATGTATACAAAAATTATTAATAAATATATAATTATATATATATATATATATATATAAATATATATAAAAAATATATGAAAGAGCAAACATAACAAAAAAGAGAAAAAGTAATAACAATTAACTCAAGATAAAAGTTCAAGACTAGGAGAGCGTATTATATATATATATATATATATATATATATATATATATATATATATATATATATATATATATATATATATATATATATATATATATATATATATATAGATAGATAGATAGATAGATAGATAGATAGATAGATAGATATATTATATATAGATAGATAGATAGATATATTATATATATAGATAGATAGATAGATAGATATATTATATATATAGATAGATAGATCTATATATTATATATATAGATAGATAGATAGATAGATAGATATATTATATATATAGATAGATAGATAGATAGATATATTATATATATATATATATATATATATATATATATATATTCAGGTGAATTTCGATATGTCGAACCTCGGTATCTCGAAATTCTCGATATCTCGAAATATTTTTATCTTCCTTCACGCACGGTATAAAACTAATGTAAAACAAACTCTTTACGTCAAATTTTCAGAGACCACTCGTGATGAGGTTGTTGAAATATTTATTTTGATTTCAGAAATGACTGCTTTTTTTCAATTTCTGTTAGACATCTGTTAGATTTGGGCAATATTTTTTCTAATTCATACTACTTTCTTTATATACATAACGTATAAGGAAAGTATTGTGACGGGGTCGAAAATTCGAATTCGAGTTTTCGACGGGAGAGCACGTTTCATGCATCCCTAATCACGAATCAAACATTTTTGAGGTGATGTCTGTGTGTGTGTGTCAGTGAGTCTGTGGACACGATATCTCACGAACGAATGGACTGATTCGAATGAAATTTGGTACAAAAATCACAATCCGTGAATACTGGAAACCTATTGCTTTAAAACACAATCGAATGTTCAGAACACCCCTAAATTTTCGAATGAAATTTTGAAAATATCAGCAAAAAATCAAAACATTTAATAAAGTTACGCAAATAGACATTTCTTATGTAATTTTTCCTTAAAAACCGATTGACATAAACTTCAGAACACTAGAATGAATCGTTCTCGAGATATTGTAAATTTTTCAAATAAATGTATCAAAAAATTCCATAAATTAAAAAAATATATTAACTGTTGAGAAACATGCTCACTTTTCATATGTAATATCATGCGATAAATTGGGTGACATCATTGTCGTGGATTTAGCTTGTTCCATTCATGAGAAAAGATACTTTGAGTAATACTTTTGTATTTGAACGCTAATAGTCATTTATCTGCTATAACTTATTTCTCCGTCCATAACGCTTGGCGAGATTTTGACGACTTATTTGGTGGAATGTTGCCAACTTGGCGACTTTTCAAATGTTGCCAAATTAACGAAAATCTCGCCAAATGGATAAAAATGACTCTAAATCCATGAAAATGACGACTCATTATCGAAAATTCAATATCTTGGAAAGAATATAAGTATCTACTAGAAGAAAAACCTATTTTTTTTACTGTAAAAATAGTAAATTCATTGCATTAATATAAGGAAAGTCATGTGTTGTCCACATCAGATTTTATTTTCTATTGTGTTCAGCCGATTGCAGCAACATGATAAAAATGGCACCAGTCTAACTTTTACTACCATTTTAAAGTTTTCATTTGGGCCTACGTAGACCCACCAAACTTCCAATTATTTCTTTTTCACTACGCGGAACACCGCGTGCTGTTGGCCATCTCGGTTGCGGTATCCCCGTGGTTTGCGCGCTAGATTTGCACGCTACCACAAATGCCGCCGTGTTCATGCGGAGTACGATCACGTTAAACATGTGGGTCCGTAAGTCCTTCCGAGAGGTTGGTGGTAGGGGAAGGAGGGTACGGTCCCTGTGGATGCCTCCCCCACTGGGTTCCGGTCTAAATTGGGTGGCACTTCCCGGCCGTCCATTCAGTTACCTAACACACACCTTTCTGGTAGGTCGGACGGTCTGGGTCTCAACAACAACAACACTATGTAGTATGGCATCGAGAAAGTAACGCTTTCATGAAAATTTTCGAATTCGAGATGCCAACATATGTTTTAGGACCTCCTGAACATGTTTTGAATATTTTTGAAGAGATGTATGTCTGTGGTCGATTTATGGTGTACACGATAGCGGCCACACATATTAATAGATTTTCCCGAAACTTTTATAAAGTGCTATTCTACTTCAACCCAATATTGTGACTCTTGAATGAACCATTACAATTTAAGTATCTCTAAATTAAACTTCAATAATCTAATGACTAGAGTTCGACGAAGAAATCACGACATTTAACAAATAAACAACTTCATTAACAGCTAGCTTCGCTGGGAACTCAAAACACACACACACACATATATATATATATATATATATATATATATATATTACAAATCTATATACAAAGTATTTGCAACGCTAGCATTACAAATTCTACCCGATACATACTAATTTACAATGAACTTCAAACCTAACTTATTACTAACTGACCTTCAATCTGGACCTATGATGATCCAACTACAACACACTATAGACTTACAAGATTGCAGGCTGTGACGCTCGATGCTACCTTCCATGGACGATTAGAACACATACGCGCGCGAACTCGGCAGAATGGTAGAGCCGTCATTCTAAAGTCTGCCCTTTTTATAGATCTGACCAATCGTGAGCATGCGATTCTTCGGAATGAAAGTTCAGAAGTTTAATACATAAATTAATATCCAGAAAAGTAGAATTAGAATAAAATGATAATAAATAATAGAATTCTCACATAGATAGAATTTTTTTTTTAATTCGAGCGAAGACTTCGAAATGGATTAGAAACGTCATATATTTTTTTAAATGGCAACCGAGGTCAAATATTGGCATATTCACGCAGAGAAAGATATATTTTTGACTCAAAGATCACAAGACTTGATAGTTTTACTCAATGTTGTGAAAAATAGCCGGGATACACTTTTTTTGTTCGTGACGTCATTAGCCCCCCATCGAGGGGGAGAGGGCAAGTTCTCCGTCCCCCGATGGGCCGATTTTTTCAATACCGATTTTTGTTTCTTGTAAAGTTTGATAAAAAAAAAAAATAGATTCTGGTATGAGAAAGTCGAGTGGAGCCACTATTTTATAAATTCGTTTACAAACGGGACCAGGAAGTCCTACTTTACAGATTTGTCAATGAAGATGGTTTTGCAATAGTTAGAACAGGGATACTTATACATCTTTTTTTTTTTTCTTACAGGAATTAAATTACATATTTTAATAATTTTTAAACAATATCATTTAAGAGTACTACTATAATTTATACATTTTTAATCAAGAGCAACAACGGGTATATCTACTACAGCACAGTTATAAATAAATGTATTAAAATGCATCAAGTGACAGAAATAAGAATAACTGCGTATACAGAATATATAAGAACAAATAAGTTGGAATGATCACCTTCTACGGAGCTCATATATCAAACCTTGCTGCCAGTCACTTGAGCCGTACGTTTCATTGCAGGATTTAGGTGTAAATATTTCAGTAGACTATAACGTGGGCTCGTCAAAAATATCGCGGGGGGAGGGGGGGGGGTAAATGACCGGGACAGCCATAAGGAGAGAGTAAGTGCGGAAGTTTGGAAAGGAGACATTAAATGTTTTTTTTTTCTCTCTCTCTTTTGATGTCATCGAATAATATCGCATTCCATAGTAACATCTGTATTAAAAATAATGAGTCCTATTTTGTTTTTGTTTTTTTGTAGATCTAGTTGTACAAATGGGATAAAATTATGTCGAAAAAATAAGTAAAATGCGTCCTATTTCTAATATATTTTTTACCTTCCCTACATGAGTGATGTATGATTGGAATGAAATCGAAAATCGGAACTCGAATTTTCGATAGATCTACACATTTCGAACTCATTTCACATTCGAATTTCATTTTGATTAAGTCATTTTTACGGCAGTTATCGTGAACAAAGTCATAAACACTTTTCAACTTTGTTGTAAAGTGTTAATAAAAATGATCTATTTTGGTTACTTTCATTACATAAATACATAATATGGGAAGAATTATTGCGTCGAAGTTAAAAATTAAAAGATCAATATTTTGAGGTATTGACACATTTTAAAACATCTGTAAACTCAGATCGAGCTTTTTGAGCATGATATACAGGGTGGTTCTAAACAGGTGGGCTAAACTTTACAAGGTGGTAGTACACACGAAACCAAGCATTTTTCGTCATAGTTTGCCGGGTCGGAAATGAAACGTAAAGGCGCCAGTGGGCGCTTAATCGTGAAACCGATGAGGTGAGGCGAAAGTACAAGAATGACTTAGACGTTATAAAATAACACTTAATAAACAATAATTACAGTAATGGCTCAAAAGAACGACCGTCAACCCGAATGCACGTCTTACAGCGGCGATAGAGGGATTGACGAACTCTCTCGAACAGACCAGGCATGTCGCGCACTTCGGCAGTAGCTGCCGAAATTCTGACGACGAGTTCTTCTTCAGAGTCAAGGGGAGTGTCATAGACGAGACTCTTGAGATATCCCCACAAAAAGAAGTCACGACAGATCTGACGATCGACCTGTCAAAAGTTGGAGCTGCGAATAACTGCTGCAAACTGATAAGGCCGTACATTCGGTGTTACGAAAATTTGCATAAAGGTTCTTCTTCTTCCACCGATGAAATCTGCATACGTGGTTTTCTTCTTCAACCAGAAAATAACAACCAGAATGACGCTTTTAAGTTTGCGGAGCGGCCGCTTCCCAACGAGTAAGCGCCCGGAATGCCTTTACGTTTCATTTACTGACGTTTCATACGACCCGGTAAACTATGATGAAAAATGCTTGGTTTTCTGTGTATTACCACCTCGTAAAGTTTGGCCCATCTTTTTTTAATCACCCTGTATGTACATATGTGAATGTGTGGACGACATGTGAGATCTCAAGAACAAAAACAACGATTCGGCCGAGATTCTGAATAAGTATCACAATCTACATATACTAAATTCGTATTGGTTTTAAAAATGTCAAATGTTTGGAAAACTTCCAAGTTTTTGAACGATTTTGTTTTTGAAACTATATATATATATATATATATATATATATTAAAAAATCAGGAATGTCAATTATGTTAAACAAACATTCATCGAGTCATCCATTTATCCTCGTGTGCATTAAAGTAGACTAGAAGTAGGCATTGACCCGAGTCTGGTTTGAATACAACAAAATTTTTAAGTATAGAATCCAAACCCGGACTAAATGCTTTAAGTCTGTACTCGGGACCGGGATAGTCCAGTATTTAAAACGGGAAGATCGCACGCGGTACTCGCGTGTTCGATTCTCGAAGCATTCCAAAACAATCTCCGTGTCTAGGCGGAGTATCGATACGATAAATCTCTAGGTCCGAAAGTCCATCCGTGAGTTAATAGGTTAAGGGGACTATAGCAAACGCTAATAAGACAGTATTAAATGCCTTGAGCAGGAGAAGTCTTTAGCTCGACGCTATGATACTGACCTACCACGTTGACCTACCATCTAATCCCGAAGCTGCCGAGTTAGTGAATTCGCATTCTCGCTACATTGGTGACCTTGGACACGATCACGAAGCATCCTTCGTTCAGTTATTCAGCTTCCTGAGTATTATATATGCATTGCATAAATGCTCTTTCTGTACTCCCCATGAGATGGCGTCATATCCTATCTTCCGAGATTCTTTGACGTCGACTCATCGTGCGTCATCGGTTCTTGTGACTCACTGAGAAGCCGCTTGTAACAGATCCTTCGCTTCAACCTAAAACTCGCCGCCTCATCTGCAACCCAGTGACAATTTCGTTCGGTTTCCAAGAAACTCACTGGGAGGGGGAGTACTATAGCGAACGCTCCTAAGGCAGCAGTAAATGCCTTGAGCGGGAGCCGTCTTTAGCTTAACGCTATGATACCGGCCTATGACGCTTTGGTCCCGCCACTGCCAAGTTAATGCATTCGCATTCTCGCTACAGAAGGGTGATACATACGGTTCCTGTGGTTGTCATCTCCATGAGTTCTGGTTTAAACTGGGTGGCAATTTTTCAGCTGTCCAAACAGACCTCACATTTTCGGGTAGATCGAACGGTCTGGGTAAGAAAGAAAGAAAATATCTGCCCGTTCCAGCCCGAAATGTTGTTTACTTAAATATGTCAAAAGACATTAATTTGTGCAGCTGTACATAGAATTAAAGTAAAAGCTTTATTTTTAACATTTATGTTTGTTTGTTCGACCGAGAGCGTTCAACCTATCCGAAGGTGTAAGTTACCTGTTTGGACGGTCGGGACAGTGTCACCCAATTTAAACCGGAACCCAGTGGGGAGCGGCATCCACATGGACCATATCCTTCCCCTACCACCGACATCTCGGAAGGATTTATGGGCCCACATATTTAACGTGTCCGTACTCCGTGTGCACACGGGGAAACGTTTGGGCAAAGCCGGGAATCGAACTCGGATCGTCCGAGTGCAATCCCCGCGTGCTAACCATTGGGCTGTCCCACCCCTAACATTTAGGTTTACATAATCGAAAAAACAAAATAATTTTATGCACTCTTTATAAAATTTAATTTTTTTATAAATTTTCTACACATTGAATAAGTCAGGTCCGAATCGATATATATTTTTTTAATTAAACGCGAGCCCCTGCAGACCTAAACAATATATAATACTGTTTAACTAAACGATATGTAATAATGCTTAACTAAACCTAAATACTGTGTAATATAGGCACGTATTAAAAGAGGAAACTCCAACTTTCTAGTATTTTTATGCAACGATGCAAATATATATAAATTTCAACGCGCGTTTTGTGCTTTCTTTATTAAGTAAAATTCTACGAAACAAAATGTCTCTGCATCACATGACCGTACTCCCCCACCCCCTCCAGCAATTCGAAGAACACCCCCCTCCCCACTCCGGTTTTGGGACAAATGACTTGGAAAACGGAGCACTTTATGATGTCAACAAATTTCAGGACATGGTTTCTGGACGAAACTTATTTTAATGGAAAACTAAACGTTCTATCCTCCCCTCCACACTTCATTTAGATCGGAAGTAATTAATTTATTGGAAAATTGGGGTAGCAAACGGTAAACATATAAAGCAGTTTATTTTAGTTGCAGAAAAATAAAACAAATTTAAGAGCAATAAGGCAAAATAGATCTTCAAATTTTCGATTTATTACTTTCATACAATTCGAAAAATAACCCGTTATATGACAGGGTGTATAAAGATAAGTAACCGTTTCCTTCCTATCTGTCCGCCTGCAGCACCTCAGCTCCTAATATTCCCAAATTCAAGCACCTTGCCCGACCACCCGTATTAATTAGCAGATATAGGCCCATCATATGTCGGGACGCTTAAAGTTGTAGAAAATCCCCTTCCATTCGTCAATCTGCAGTTCTTACGCTCCTAATATACTCAAACACATGAGAGTCACGCACCTTAATATTATTAGTTCTTATACGATTTGCTATCGAAACATAATAGCTACATTATCCAAAAAGCATTTAATTTACAAAACCTCATAGAGCCTATAGGGCTTTTAATTCATAATATCAAATTTCTGCCAACTTAAGAAAATATAAAATTTCGAATAAAATTATTTCACGAATTTTAAAAAATTCAATTTAATTCTATATTCTTTGATAACAAAGCTGTATATAAAATTTCGTGAAAAATCATTAATATTTATCGCAGTTATCGTATACACAAAAAATCGACCGACAGACGGACCTCACTCTAAAAATAATCAAAATGTATTCAGGAGGTCCAAAAACACACATTAGCATCAAAACCTCGAAATTGAAAATTTGAGTGGAATATATATATATATATATATATATATATATATATATATATATAATAGTTTGAAATTCCAATGATAGAACAGAAAGAAATTGCAACTCAAAAATCCTAACTTTGAATAAAACCTACATAATAAAAAGAAGTATTAAATAGCGAATCATCAAGCAAATGGAAAAAAATGCAAATTTAGAGTCAACAAGCTAAAGATAATCAACAAATATCAAAGTTATGGAATCGATAATAGAAAAACAAATAAATTCCAAGCTGTAATATATACACGAAATTCCAATGATAGATTATTGATAAGTTGTAGATAAGTTGTAACTCATAACCATAGCTTAAAATATACATATATATACATATATATATATATATATATATATATATATATGTGTACAAATAATAAAAAAAAATATTATATGACTTACCAATAATAGATTAGAGATAAGTTGTAACTCATAACTTCAAACATAAGATAGCAATGCAAAAAGATGTAAAATATATTATATATATATATATATATATATATATAGCTTGATAACTAGATATATGCATTTTATTCTCCTCTTGATTGATAATCCTTAAAATTCCCTCCTTAATATCTTATATAAGCTAATTGTGAACATTCTCTTGAATTAACAGTACAATGTATTTACATCCTCTTATACTTTTGCCTCCATGTTTTTTATTATTTTACATGCCCCTTTATTACTCAGCGTTTACTGGAGAATTTATCACATTTTATTGCTTTTTTGTAATACTGTTATTTATATCTCAAGATTGACAACAGTAGATCTCCACTTTTATCTTCTGCGATTGGCAACAGTGGTCTCTATTGCTCATTGCTAGTTTGGATGGGACATTTGCTGTATATTCTCATGCAATTTTATATTCCTATTTTATTTTTCAATATTTTTGTTTGTTGTTCAAGTAGATAGAGTTTATAGATATTATCTATCTCTGTCTTCTGAAACAAATTTTTTTTTGTTCATTTTGAATAGATACTTGGACTTGAAAAAGAATTTGTTCAAAATGTACAACTTTTTAAGCCTAGTGCTTTTCCACGTGTATAGCTTAAATGCTTGGTTGTTTTTTGTTTCTCAATTTTCGAAGTCTTACCATTAATATTTGTTGAATATACTCGTACATAGCTTGATAACTAGATATATGCATTTTATTCTCCTTTTGATTAGTGATTCTCTATTTTATACTTCTTTTTAAGTTGTTGGCATATTTTAAGTTAGGGCTTTATGAGTTACAACTTCTCCCTAACCTTTCATTGGATTTTCATATTATTTTTATTAATATATATATATATATATATATATAATAAATTTATATATATATATATAATAAAATATATATATATATATAATACGTATATACAATAATATATTAAAATACTTTATTCTATAGTATGAGAACTACTATATAGAATACTATATTCTATAGTATGAGAAAGTAATAAATTAAGGGGGAGGAGAATTCTGTTCTCTTTCCACTAAGCAGGTAATTTTACATCTAAACGCTACCTCCGACCAGAAACAAAATGTCCACAAGTATAAAAAAATACACTTTCAACAGCCATTTTCTCCTTTAATTGAATAATAATAACCCGTCCGCAACCAACGAATTCCAGGAAGTTGGAAGGACTCACAATAGAAAAACTGCGCTTCTCTCCCTCTCAAAGGTGCCTTGTTCTCCCAGATATCACAACGTGTCATTATAAGGTAGTTTGGGATTAGGTCTTGATGGATGCAGTGGCCAAAAAAAGTTGCGCTGTCACAGTGTCGATTGTTCTCGGCGAGTGGCGTGGATCGTTTATGTGTGCTCGGAGTGGTGTTTAATTTATTTGAAAATGACCAAGTATATAACGGAGAGAGGGCCAGATGTTCGGAGTGGCGCACAATGAAGCACTGAAGTCGACAAGATCTTGGATACCTTGAGAAGCTTTTGGGTAAGCTGATCTTATAAATTTTAAGTCGGTCTGTGGTTGGGGTTATCCTCCTGAAATCGGAACATTACAAAAAAGTATAAACTCACTTTGGACGCTTTTATCTGCGGGCCTAATAGATAAAAATGTAAACAATTTATACTTATTTAGTGGAGAAATACGGCACCATTTATGAATAAACAAAAAAAAAAATTCAATATCTTATTAATTTTGCACGTTATTTGTTTGAAAAAAAAGTTTTTTATTGGTAAATTTTTGTTCCACTTTCCTTATTTTTATTCGAAATATTTTATTCGAAATATGTTATAAACTGAAAGATAGATGGCTTCACTCCTTTTGGCTCCATCAGAACTGGAGCCACTGTCATTTTCTTTTCTTCTGTCTAGAGCAGCGATGCCTATTCAGGTCCTCTTTTGATATGCATTTAAGTTAAATATCGCCTTCTATCTGCAGGTAACATACCATAACAGAAGAGAAGAAATGAATGGTGTGTAGGGGGAGGGAGTCTCAACCTCCTTCTCTGAGCCTAAAATTTTTCCAGAAAATCTCAATAAAATTGTACATTTTTGTTTGTAATTATTTCAGATGAAAATATCCCCGAAAACCCTTCTAAACGTCTATATAACACTAATATTTCATAATTTATTTCTTTAA
This sequence comes from Amaurobius ferox, assembly GCA_951213105.1. NCBI lineage: Eukaryota > Metazoa > Arthropoda > Arachnida > Araneae > Amaurobiidae > Amaurobius > Amaurobius ferox. The sequence continues at coordinate 122,047,761 of OX578152.1, forward strand.
CTTGTGCTGATGAAAGGTGTGGAATTTCACAGATCATTTAAAACACATATATATCCACCACTTTTTTATATGAAAAAAAACTGACACTTCTTAGCCGTCTGTACTCCATTCTACTTAAATGTTTTGTTTTCAAATGTCTTCCTGTCAAATCAAATCGGGCGTTTTAATTCTTTCTGTAAACTACAACTCTTAAAATGAAAAGTTAAATCAAAAAATAAGTTTATTTAACCTCTCTTGATTACTTAATGAGAGTTTTAAGGTAAAATTTAATTTTCGTTTCCACAAAGCACAATACAAAATTCCTCATTTTCACCCAAATCTTTCAAAGATCGACTTAACAAGCCATCGAAGGGATGAGCATCACTGGTCTGGGAAAAACCCTTGAATTATTTCATTGAATCTCAATAAACCCCGAAACTTCTGGCTGACACATATTAGACTTGACAGAGGTAAATTACAAAATAAACGTTTAAAACAGTAAGATTAATAACTAATAATTAACTCATACATTTGAAAAAAAATATACGAAATTATATAATATATGTATATATATAAAGAGCAAATATAAAGTTATTCAAAGAGTAAAAGCAATCTAGATGCTAAATACTAAACATGCATTACATGTTAGAATAACAAAACATTATCTTCCGTAATATAACTATATATTTAAAAAAAAAAAAACTGATGTAGGCAGCACATGACTTTCCTTATATAATTCAATGAATTGACTTCGTTCACAGTGAAAAAATGATCGATAAGATTGTAAAAAACCTTGCCCCAACCGGGAATAGAACCTGGATCTACGAATTGACCAGGCGACGTTCTACCGTTGAGCTACTGGGGACGAAATTGCAAGCTCTTATTGCCGAAATAGATGTTTAAGATCCATTACACACTGTATTTGACGTTGATTTGTACATTTGTGAATTTTCCTTATGACAACATCCAAAATTTTTTTGTACCCAATTAACTTATAATTTACGCAACTCTAAATTAATAATTATCAATATTCTTTTCATCCTCAGTAAGTAATATAGTCCATATATTGCCATATGTAAATAATAAATTCATCAATTAGGCATTATTTTCATTAACTTGGTGTCATTTTTACAATTTTGATGATATGTTCGTTAATCTGGGGCTAAATATTGATAAGTTGGCGATATATCATTAGATTATTCACTAAGTTCGCTATTTGCATTCAGATTACAATTTTTGTACCAAATTTCGTTCGAATTACTCCAGTCGTTCGGGAGATATCGTTTCCACAGACTCACTGACACACACACAAACACACACACACACACACACAGACATCACCTCACACACGCACACCTCTAAAACGTCTGATTTCATGTTCAAGGATGCTTGAAACGTGCTCTCCCGTCGAAAACTCGAATTCGAATTTTCAACCCCGTTACAATATTTATATATTATACAATGTATATAAGGAAAGTAATTATATTTATTTATTTCGCTAAATGCAGTCTACAAATAAAACAAAATTAATAGTTTAACTAGAAAAATTAAACTGGAACTTGAAGAGGCATTGTATATCACCTGTCACCAAATAAAAGATTCTTAATGAGTACTAGATTAAAAATTCGTTAAAATGCAAGGAAATAAAGTATAATTAGTTGGAATAAATAGAACAACAATCCATAGGAAAAATAGATAGATTGTTTTCCTATGGATTGTTGTTCAGTCTTATTCTGGAATGGTACCATAAAAGAAACACTTTAGTAAAGAATCTAGTAAATTAGTAAAGAAGGAAGAGTAAAGGAATTTAGTAAAGAATCTGTTAAAAGTGCTCTCCATCATTGACAATACACATTTGAATTCGAGAAAGGTAAAAAAAATAATAAGAAAGATCAATCGTGCGTAAAGCATTGATTATAAAACACTTTCCAACTCAAATGCAATTTTATTTAAACATCTCTAAAATGCGATACATTCAGCGGTGATATTTTTTAAACCATCACAGTACTACAATAATTTATTTTACTTGTAAACTTAAAACCATAGAAGCAAAAGTACTTTATAACTCCATGCTTAAAACTTCATCGAAAAAGGCAATACTATAAAATCGTCTACTTCTCTATATAAAATCAATTAATATTTCATCATATCATCTATATTCCAGACTAAAGAGCTAAATAATTTTGCGTTAAAAACATTCAACAATTCTTATCCAACTCATCTTACAGTTGGTCTTATTCTTTTTATCGTCAAAAATTACGTATAAAACAAGCACTTAATGGGTACATTTGAGAATACGTAGTGTCTTTTATTTTAGATTAGCCGCCTTTGGCGACCAGCCTGTTCGTTACCCTTGAAAATTCTGACCGTGGCAAACTCGCTGGCGCGACCTACCAGAAAGGTGTAGGGTAACTGTTTGGACGGCCAGGAAGTGCCACCCAATTTAGACCGGAACCCAGTGGGAGAGGCATCCACAGGGACCGTACCCTCCTTCCCCTACCACCAACCTCTCGAAAGGACTTACGGACCCACATGTTTAACGTGATCGTACTCCGCCTGAACTCGGCGACAGTTGAGACAGTGGCGGGAATCGAACCCGGGTCTACCGAGTGCAATTCCCGCGAGCTAATTTAAATTTTATAATGACCACATGCTAAGCTCTATTAAAATATCCATCGTTCCATCATTTAAAATATCCATTTAAAAAATCCATATAGTTCCATCAGTCATCCATATCGTTCCACCAATCCATAAATATAATCATTTCAAATACATCACCACTATTCAATCCATCATAATTCAATCATTTAAATTATTTAAAATATCTATTTAAAATATCCATAAATTAAAATATCCATTTAAAATATCATATAAATGTAATAATTTTACCCGATGTATACAATACATATGCTAAGCTCTTGATTCATTTAAAACCGGAAGCGCGGTTATTCTTATTCTAGAATGTCCAAAACGTGTAGATCCATCGAAAACTTGAGTGACGATTTTCGACACGATTCCAATACTTTCCCCATGCAATTGCCCTGTATTGCAGGGAAAGTAAAAGTACCCATTTTAATATATGTCATACATAAAATTTACGTAATTTAACGCCAGGCGTGGTGAAACACACACACACACATGGACATCTTTCCGAAAGTGTTCCAAATGTATTCAGGAAATCTTAAAACGCGATTTTCTATCTAAATACCGAATTCGAAAGATTTTAAGAAAATAATATACAATAATATACAAAAGTGATAAATTACAACATCCTTCCATACAAAAGCTACTTCATTTGACGCTAATTACCACTCTAAGCACCACAAATCATTCAAAATTAAAAAAGCCTTTCCGGAGACCTTAATCCCCACATAACAAAGTTAAGGCTTTAACCCCCAGTACCGCATCCTCCCTACCAACAGGAAGAGAACAACTCAGCTTCTCTCTCCAACCGAATCTCCATTCATAACACAACAGGCTGACTGCAGATAAGTGATTGAAACCTGCTTTCACAATACGATCAAACGGGGCGTTTATTATTATTTGGAGAACTGTGAATTTATAATTCTTTCTACTTTTTCGACACATTGTTGGCATTAGACAAAGGTGATTATGCAGAGGAAACGCCATTTATAAATGCGGCGCTTTTTTCCGCGGGTACTGTACGGTTCCTGGTTTTTCATAGAATTCTATTGTTAAACCGCGGGAAAATGAAAAGTCCAGAATGCGTGGAATATTCTACTAAAGTTGTTAGTATGAAATGACTGCCCCAGTTCCAGCGGCATCGCAAATTATTTCAGAAAAGGATAACAACTTCTGCTACTAACTGTTATAGAAACGTAGAATCATGCTCCCAAGGCTGAAACCAGCATCATAGCACCGATATCGAGTTTCTTGATGAGTACCAAAATTGGATCAAAGGTAAGAATATAGAACGTAAATTTGAGCACAAACAATAGAGAGATCACAGAGTAATATGCTGCGCAAATAAAATGTAGAAAGCAGACGATCGTTTCGGAAACATTTCGACTTTCTTCTTCAATGCGATATTTAGACTTTCTTCTTCAAGCCAAAGCTAAACTCCAAATGATATCTTAACTATGTCGTACTAATAAAATGGCTGAAGTACAGAACTCAGTGCGATCACGGCATCCAGTGTGACGAAAGAGAAGTAAAATGAGAAAAAAAAAGTAAATGCAGAAAATCTGAGCACAAAGTGCGATGCAGATAGAAAATGAGGCAGAAAGAGCAAATAATTAACATACCATAACTTCATGATAAGATACCATAACTTCATATACCATAAATGGCAAATCTTTAGCCAGGCTGTTAGAATTCTTATTGATATGAAAAACTTCAAAGAACTCCAAATAGAAAACTGAAAAGCATGTTTAATACAAGAAGAAAAAGTTAAAACGATGACTAGCCATCCACCAGTGATTTGCGATGATTGCGACGACCAGTGATTGCAATTTGATATATATATATAGATTTGCTTCTATGGTGGTGTTGATTTTGCTTTTTTTTGTTTTTATTTATTTTTATTATTATTATTATTATTATTATTATTACATAATTTTTTTATTATTACATATTTCATATATATATAGAGAGAGAGAGAGAGAAAGAGAGAGAAGTTGTAACTCATAAAACTCTAACTAAAAAAATGCCAACAACTTCTATAAATATATTAACATAGGCAATAAAATTACAGAAAAAATTAGAAGGTGAATGGGAATTATAGAAATGTTCAATTAACATTGGACGAAATTAGAATTAAAAATGCATAAATTTTAATTTTTTCTGAAATTTTATTGCCTATGCTAATATATTTATAGAAGTTATTGGCATTTTTTAAATAAGGGTTTAATGAGATACAACTTATCTCTATTCTATCATTGGATTTTCATATTATATATTTATTATTATATCTTTATTATTAAAATCATTTTATTTATAATCTGAATTTGTGCAATAAATTAAATGTATTTTGCATGGTCATACTTTATTACTTTAATACCTTTAGTATTTCTAACTTTTCATACTTGCTAAGTATACTGAACTTTTTTAGTTTACTTAGGTATTTATGAATCTTTTAATATATATATATATATATATATATATATATATATATATATATATACTATTTTTATTAAAATATTAATATGCACAAATTTATTTTCGATTTTGAATTGTAGGAATTTGTTGAATAGAAGTCTTCATAAATAATAGATTCCTTTTAATAAATGTTTAATAAAGTAACATTTTAGTTGTTAATTACTAATAGCGTTTAATATATGGCCTCTAACTGACAGTTTTCCTATACCCACTCAACAATCCCATCTTTGCCGCAAGTTTAGTCTATACAAATAAAATTGAAAATCCATTTATTTGTCTCAACGTCAAGGGAAAACGGCAGTATCGAATTTCATGGCATTTTGATGATTAGCCTTCATAGGATCCCACTTAGAAAGGAGGCGTTCGTCTGTCTTTTTGTCAGTCTGTCTTTATGTTGAGACTGTTTCTTCACAGCGAGAATGATCCAATCGTTATAGAAGCCTCCAAACAAACGAAACCCACCGGCTATTGGAGTCTCCGAACTAACGTGCCTTTATTGTTTTTGAGTCTCTGTAGAATAAATGCAATTCAAAATCCGATAACGTGACCCAATCGTGATTTGTGCCCCAATCTCTAAAATTATGAAATCTTTATAAATAAACGAAATAAAAAAATCTGATGTGAGCAGCACATGACTTTCCCTGCAGACTTACATCCACGTTCTCTTTATTTTAATTAAATTGAATTCACTTTTATTTCAATTTTCGTTTTCATTTGGTAACTGGACTTATTTATTTTCAAAGGTGACGTAGAGAAAATACGAAAAAACTAAAATATCTCGAGAACGGCTAGTCCCAGTGTAATAGGGTTGATCTTATTCTTATATTCGTTAAAAATTACGTATAAAACAAGCAATTAATGGATATATTTGAGCATACGAAGTTTTTTATTTTAGATTTTGACGATTTTTGCGAGCCATTTTGCAAGGAAAGGCAGGTTATTTTTTTCCGAATCATAGCAAAATCTCATCAGCACCAGGATCACCCACAAATGACTTATCTACCGAATTTTATGAAATTCGGTCCATTAGTTTTTCATCTAGAGTGGATACAGGCTTTTGCGGGCCATTTCGTAAAAAATGGCGGGTTCTTTTATCACGAATCGTACCCAAAACTAATCAGCACCAGATTCGCCCACAAGTGACTTACATACCAAATTTTATGAAATTCGGTCCATTCGTTTTTTAGTTAGACTGGATACAAAATCTGCACTGACAGACACACACACAGACGTCACACTAAAATAGTTTTTTCGTATTCTAGAGGTCTCGAAACGCGCAGATTCGTCGAAAACTCAAGTTGCGATTTTCGGCATAATTCCAATACTTTCCCTATACATTACCATGTATTGCAGGGAAAGTAAAAAAAAATCTGATATGGGCAGCACATGACTTTCCCTGCAAACTCAAATTCATTTTTTTTATTTCTTTAATAATTCATTAAATTGAGTTTAATTGCACAAAATAACACTATATTTGCATTTGTAATTCAAATTCTGTTTTTATTTGGTAACTAGACATTTTTCTAAAAATGGCATAACTAAATGCGAAAAATCTCAAATATCTCGAGAATGGTTAGTCTTAGAGTAATAGAATTCTTCTTATTATTTTCCTCATAAAAAATTACGTATGAAACAAGCATTTAATTGATATATTTGAACATATGTAGCTTTTTTTAGATTTTGCTATTTTGGAGGGCCATTTCGTAAAAAAAGGCAGGTTGTTCTCTTCCGATTAATACCAAAATCTAATCAGCACCAGAGTATCGTACAAGTAACTTATCTACCAAATTTTGTGAAATTTGGTCAATTAGTATTTTAGCTAGAGTGAATACATGAAATTTTTATGGGTCATTTCGCAAAAAAAGGCGGGTTTTATTTTTACGAACCGTGCCAAAAACTAATCAGCACCAGGGTCATACCCAAGTGACTTATCCACCAAATTTTATGAAATTTGGTCCATAAGTTTTTGAGTTAGAATGGATACACACATTGCACAGACACACAGACACACACACAGACGTCACGTTAAAAATAGTATTTTCGTATTCTAGAGATCTCGAATCGTGTAGATCCGTCGAAAACTCGAGTTGCGATTTTCGACATGATTCCAATACTTTCCCTATACATTACAATGCATTGCAGGGAAAGTAATAAAGCTTTTAATCTGCATACAATATCAAAAGAATAAAAACTTTCAATTCAGTTTTTTTTTTTATCGTCTGCCATATTATTACTACATGTGCATGGATATTTTTAGCAACAGCAAAATTTTAATTATTTGCTTTTTACGGAGTGGCAATAATAAGTTATATGTTACTGCCAACAGCTTCGTTTAAAATGTTTGATGCATAAAATAGTGAGTTTTATTCTTTTAGCTTCGTTCAGAATATTCTATACATAGAAGGGTGCGTTTTTTTATTGTTTTAGAACTATTGTTTGTGTTGTTTTAGATTTTAGTGTACTGATGATACTAATGATGATATGATTATATGTTACCACCAACAGCTTCGTTTAGAATGTTTTATGCATGAAATAGTGAATTTTATTCTTTTAGCTTCGTTAAGAATATTCCATACATAGAAGGGTGCGTTTTTTTATTGTTTTAGAACTATTGTTTATGTTGTTTTAGATTTTAGTGTACTGATGATATATTTTATTTAATACGTAAAATTTCCTATTTGATTTATATAGATTTCATAGTGAGAGACTCCAAATATTAAAAGTTCACCACAAATTGTGAATAAGATTTCTTTACATTATATATATTCCGTATGAACTGCGAGTATACAGCAAGTAATAAATAAAATTGGAAATAAATCATGAATCTTTTTTTAGCTTTTTATGGAGACGAAAATATTTAAAATTACACACTGAATAAAGACTAAATGCAATCATATCAATTACAGCGTAACTACATTATTACAGGTGAACCCAGCGTTACTTTTTCGTTCTGTTCCCACGCGTTCTGCGATATATTCTCGACCTAGTTCGCGAATTCGTAACTTTTATGCTCACAAAAGCGTATCGCCGAGTGGTTGAAAAGGAGTGAAGGCACCGTGTGAAAAGGGAAGGAAATAAGAAAACCGTGATTCACGCGCATTATTTTCCCCTTCATTTCACTTCGATATTTTAATTAAACTATCGCAGAAGATTTTAGGAATATTTTCTTTCTTGTTCGAAGAATTATTTCCGTTGTTTGGAATCTAATATACGTATAAAAGGGAAAATATCAATGCGCGCTTTTAACTTTAATATCTCCTGAACTACGCGATGGATTTTGATGATTTTTTTTTTCAGATAATGAGACTGGGGGAATATTTTGATGTATTTATAACTCGGGAAAGGTTGAACGGATTCACATATTTTCTTTACACTGGTTTCTTAAGTTCAATAAAGAGCGGGTTTATAGTTAAAGTTTTATGATTTACCAGAAAATGTATCCGGCGACGCCAGAGAGTTAAAATGCGCCTGTGAAACTATGCTGATATTTTTTTTTCTCTTTTTATCATGCAATTGCTCTTAAGAATATGATTTATCTGATAAAAAGTGATAAAATCAGATATTCTAGAACAATCAGTTCCAACCTTTCAAACGTGGTAATCCCCCTTAAAACGAGTTAGTGAATTGTCAAATCACCTCTCCCATTAAATGAGTCTTGGCGATAGATTAAAATGTATGGTTTCAGTTTTCCGAAATATATTATCTTCATCTTCATTCCCCCCATTTAACCATATGTACTAGGATTAACGTAAAAAAAAAAACAGTAGGCCTGTAATAATTGGAATTAATAAATATCTGGACTGTTTGTAGTGTTTATTTCAGGCATGCATTAGGGAGGGGAGGGGCTTCGCTTCCCCCTCCAGGAGACATTTTATGTCACCCAGCTAAATGTTATTAAATTCTGTCTATAATGAAAAAAATTTTTGCTTCTTTTAATGCTATTTGAAACAGAACTGATGCAATAGTAATTACTGTATAATAATTACTATATATATAGTAATTACTTCTATATAAGCAAATATAGTAGCTTCTATATATGTAAATATAGTAACCAACATGTATTTTATATGTGCCTTTAAGGTAATTTATGGGGGTAGGACAGTCCAGTGGTTAGCGGCTTAGCGCGCAGTGATTGCACTCGGATGATCCGAGTTCGATTCCCGGCTCTGCTCAAACTGTCCCGTGTTCACGCATAGTTCGGGCACGTTAAATATGTGGGTTCCTAAGTCCTTCCAAGAGGTTGGTGGTATGGGATGGATGGTACGGTCCCTGTGAATGCCGAGCCCACTGGATTCCAATCTAAATTGTGTGGTGCTTTCTGGCCGTCCAAACAAATGCCTTACACCTTTGGAGGGGTCGGACGATCCAGATCAAAGAAGAAGAAGGATACTCATCTAAAGTCATTTAAAATTAGCAGTTTTAATACATCTTTTTCATTTGGCAACTTAATATATTTTAATACGACGCCAGCTTCTCAAAGTTCCACTAATTTTAATATCTCGATAATGGTTCTTCTTAAGTTCGGTTGGTCTTACTCGTTTTATAGTCAAAAATTATGTATAAAAACAACCATTTAATTAATGAAACACATTTAATAATAGAGCATATTAACTTTTTTTTTTTCAGATTTTAACGATCTTTTCGTGCCATTCTATAAAAAAATAACTCTAATTTTATTTTCCGAATCGTGCCATAGTATAATGAGCACTAGAGTGACCCACGGGTGACTCAGGTACCAATTTTGGGAAAATTTTGTGAAAATTAGAGTAGATGCATACATTACATACACGCTATCTCTCTCCCTCTCTCTCTCCCTCCCTCTCTCTCTCCCTCCCTCTCTCTCTCCCTCCCTCTCTCTCTATCTCTCCCTCTCTCTCTCTCTCCCTCTCCCTCTCTCTCTCCCTCTCCCTCTCTCTCCCTCTCTCTCCCCCTCTCTCTCTCCCTCTCTCCCTCTCTATCTCCCTCTCTATCTCTCCCTCTCTATCTCTCCCTCTCTATCTCTATCTCCCTCTCTCTCTCCCTCTCTCTCTCCCTCTCTCTCTCTCTGTATGTGTGTTTGTGTGTGTGTCATGCGCACGCACGCACGCACGCACGCGCATACACACACACACACACACACACACACACACACACATAAAAGTCACGCTAAAAATAGTGAAATCAGGTTCTAGAGTGTCCGAAATTTGCAGATCCCTCGAAAACTAGAGTTCGGATTTTCAATACTCTTCCAATGCTTTTCTTATACATTGTCATTATCGTAGGGAAAATGAAAATAAGAATTCTATCCGTCGAAAATTAAAACATATCATAGCCATTGTGCAGTTGTTAATGTTAATACACCAGACAACGAGCACGTAAATTCCCTACATTTTGCACTCTATTGTCCCTCTGATACTTTTTATGACTCTCGGGAGACTCACACAACACCGACTCCTCACGGTTGCAGTTATTCATAGGAAGATTTACAGCTTTTCATTACTCAAATGAGATCTCGGAAAAATTCTCTCTGTCTCTATCCCGAAGCCATTTAAATGCCCGAACATTAATAGAAACGCATTAATGGGTGAACTGGTTATTAATAACTAACCGGTCATGGAAGGAATAATTAAATTTTCGTTGTATAGAGCATTTATAATCAGTTGGTGCTCAATATTGCCGATGTTCACATATATAGCTGTTTAACTTTGTAAATGATGTGTCACAATTAATATGCATGCTTTGTGGCGTTAAGGGTGTTGGCCGGGGGGGGGGGGGAGAAACCGTTCCGGGTCAAAAAAATACTGCGCTCAGGCCCTTTACATCTTGGAAAATTTACATCTTCATTTATGTTCTCAAGTTGAAAAAAAAAACTAAATTGGTTCTTTTACGAACACTTAACCCAATAGGGATAGCCCATAAATGCTTCGACATTTAACTTGTTTGATTTCTTCCTTTCGTTGTTGATATATAAAAAAATCTGATGTGGGCAGCACATGACTTTCCTTATATAATGCAATGAATTTACTACTTTTACAGTAAAAAAAAATAGATTATTTTTATAGTAGATATTTATATTCTACCCAAGATATTGAATTTTCGTCAATGAGTCGTCAATTTCACTGATTTAGCGTTATTTTTATCAATTTGGCGAGTTTTTCATTAATTTAGCAACATTTAAAAAAGTCGCCAAGTTGGCGACATTCCACCAAATTTGTCGCCAAAATCTCGTCAAACGTTATGGATGGAGAAATAAGTTATTCTTACAGCAGATAAATAACTATTGACGTTCAAATACAAATGTATTACTCAAAGTATCTTTTTTCATGAATGGGACGAGCTAGATCCACGAGAATGATGTATTAATGTCACCTAATTTATCGCGTGATATTACATATGAAAAGTGAACATGTTTCTCAATAGGATATAAATGGATATAATAGGATATGCGTATAAAAACAATAAGCTTCCAGTGTTTATAGATTGTGATTTTTGTACCAAATTTCGTTCGAATCGGTCCTTTCGTTCGTCAGTTATCGTCTCCACAGACTCACTGACACAAACACACACGCACACACATACATACACACACACACATACTTTCACACACACACAGACATCACGTCAAAAATGCTCGATCCGTGATCAGGGATGCTTGAAACGTGCTCTCCTGTCGAAAACTCGAATTCGAATTTTCGACCCCGTCACAATACTTTCCTTATACATTATTGTATATAAGGAAAGTAATAAGATTATTAGAAGTAAATTCTTCCGAACAGCAACAATTTTCTAGCATAATAAAAGAAGTTTGTTTGTTAGTAACTTTGTTTGTCTGTTGACAGCGTAGAGGAAGATCTAAGCGACTTCAGTACAGCATTTAAAATAATCCACTGCAATAATAGTTCAAGTCCGGTTCCTGGATACCTCGGAGAGGTATTTTTCTAAATCGAATTAGATTTTTTAATTATCTTATATTTGAAGAGCAATATGAAGCGATTTGAGCACACATTTCGGTTCTTTTGCGATCAGAAATATTATCGCAGAGTCTTCATCTTACTACCATTGGAACTATTTAAAAACATTACATCCAGAGAGTTTTCAACCAAATTCATAGGGTGATGTCTTTATATTTAAAAAATAGTTTATAAATACACCGAAAAACACGTATTTTCAAGACCGTAGCCAGAGACGAAATTGAAGAGGCGCTGGAAGGGAATTCAAGGGGGGGGGCTCAACAGTGTTAAAGGAGGGGCCCACCCAAAACACAATTAATCATTTGCATTTATAAACCATAATAGTTATTATTATATATTTCAATTTATATACATTAATAACAAATAATTATATATTTATATTTGCAGCTAAGAGCTGATTATTATTAATATCCATATAGCTACTACTATACATCAATTTTAATATATAACTACAATTGTTTTTAATGTAAGCATTAAAACTGTTAATAATTTGTAGAAATATTCTGAAAGTTAATACAAGTTCTTAATATAAACTCTTACCTACTTATCAGTTGATTTGTACTCTATAATGTATAACAGTGAACCACACAATAATACAAAAGAATCCTAAATACTATTTTCATAATTTTTAAATATTTTTAAATTAAATATGTAAATAAATGGATCATGAGTATAATCACACATTCAACTAAATTAAAAAATCTTTAAAACGAAGTAACTTATAAAAATCTGATGTGGGCAGCACATGACTTTCCCTGTAGTCTTATATCCACGTTCTCTTTATTTTAATTAAATTTAATTCACTTTTAATTCAATTTTCGTTCTCACTTGATAACTGGACTTATTTTCAAAGGTGACGTAGAGAAAATACGAAAAAGCTAAAATATCTCGAGAACGGCTAGTCCTAGTGTAATGGGATTGGTCTTATTCTTTTCTTCGTTAAAAATTACGTATTAAACAGGCATTTAATGGATATATTTGAGAATACGTAGTTTTTCATTCTAGATTTTGGAGATTTTTGAAGGCCATTTTGCAAAAAAATGCAGGTTATTTTTCCTGAATCGTACCAAAATCTAATCAGCACCAGGGTAACCCACAAAAGACTTATCTACCGAATTTTGTGAAATTCGATTCATTAGTTTTTCAACTAGAGTGGATACAAGTTTTTGCGGGTCATTTCGCAAAAAAAGGCGGGTTCTTTTACCCCGAACCGTACCCAAAACTAATCAGCACCAGATTCGCCCGCAAGTGACTTACCTACCAAATTTTATAAAATTCGGTCCATTAGTTTTTTAGTTAGAGTGGATACAAAATCTGCACACAGACAAACAGACACACAGACAGACACACAGACACACAAACAGACACACACACAGACGTCACGCTAAAAATAGTTTTTTCGTATTCTAGAGGTCTCGAAACTTGTAGATCCGTCGAACACTCGAGTTGCGATTTACGACATGATTCCAATACTTTCCCTATACATTACCATGTATTGCAGGGAAAATAAAATCTGATGTAGGCAGCACATGACTTTCCCTGCAGACATATCCACGTTCTCTTTATTTTAATTAAATTTATTTCACTTTTAATTCAATTTTCGTTCTCATTCGGTAACCGGACTTATTTTCAAAGGTGGCGTAGAGAAAATACGAAAAACTAAAATATCTCGAGAACGGCTAGTCCTAATGTAATGGGGTTGGTCTTATTCTTTTCTTCGCTAAAAAATACGTATTAAACAAGCATTTAATGGATACATTTGAGTATACGTAGTTCTTTAGTTTAGATTTGGACGATTTTTGCGGGCCATTTTGCAAAAAAATGCAGGTTATTTTTTTCCGAATCATACCAAAATCTAATCAGCACCAGGGTGACCCACAAATGACTCATCTGCCGAGTTTTGTGAAATTCGGTCCATTAGTTTTTCAGTTAGAGTGGATGCAAGCTTTTGCGGGCCATTTCGCAAAAACAGGCGGGTTCTTTTATCCCAAATCGTACCCAAAACTAATCAGCACCAGACTCGCTCACAAGTGACTTACGTACCAAATTTTGTGAAATTCGGTCCATTAGCTTTTTAGTTATAGTGGATACAAAATCTGCACAGACAGACAGACAGACAGACACACAGACAGACAGACACACAGACACATACACAGACGTCACGCTAAAAATGGTTTTTTCGCATTCTAGAGGTCTCGAAACGTGTAGATCCGTCGAAAACTCGAGTTGCGATTTTCGACATGATTCCAATACTTTCCCTATACATTACCATGTATTGCAGGGAAAGTAAAAAAATCTCAAAGAAATTTTTCATTCAAAATTTGAAAGACATTTTATATGAAATTTCATATCACTACTAAAAATTTAATATTTTTATCAGGAGGCCTGAGTATACCTCTTGGGGGATATGTATTACTTTCCCTATATGCATTACCATCTATTGTAAGAAGAGTAAAACATACATATCCTAGTTCTTACCTAGTTAATTATTCTGTCTTTGTAAATCATCCGCCAGAGACTGTGCAATCTACCCTGCCTGGCTACTTCCCTGATTTTTATAGGGACATATCTCTTTTATTTTCGTGCATCGATGAATTGAAGAGTCACACGATTCTAATTTCTGACGCGACTAGGGTGTGATAACTTTGGATTCTAATAAAAAAATATCATGATGTGGATAGCACATGACTTTCCCTCCAGACTCAAATTCATTTTTTCTTTGTTTCTTTAATAATTCATTAGATTGAGTTTAATTGCATAAAATAACATTAAATTTTCATTTTTAATTCAATTTTTGCTTTTATTTGGTAATTGAACATTTTTCCGAAAGCGACGTAAAAAAAATAAATGAAATCTTAAATATCTTGAGAACGGTTAGTCCTAAAGTAATGGAGTTGGTTATATTCTTTATCACGTCAAAAATTGCGTATAAAATAAGAATTTAATCGATACATTTGAGCATACTTAGTCTTTTTTTTTTTTTTTTAGATTTTTGCGATTTTTGCGAGCCATTTCGTCAAAAAAGGTAAGTTGTTCTTTTCCGAATCGTACTAAAATCTAATCAGCTCCAGAGTATCCCACAAGTAACTTATCTACCAAATTTTATGAAATTCGGTCAATTAGTATTTTAGCTAGAGTGGATACATGAGATTTTTACAGGCCTTTTTTGCAAAAAAAGGCGGATTCTGTTTTTCCGAATCGTACCAAAAGCTAATCAGTACCAAGGTCACACCCATGTGACTTACCTACGGAATTTTATGAAATTCGATCCATTCGTTTTTGAGTTAGAGTGGATACATACATTGCACAGACACACAGATAGACAGACAGACAGACACACACACAGGCGTCAGGCTAAAAATAGTTTTTTCGTATTCTAGAGGTTTCAAAACGTGTAGATCCGTCGAAAACTCGAGTTGCGATTTTCGGCATGATTTCAACACCTTCCCTATACATTACCATGTATTGCAGGGAAAATAAAATCTTTAATGATTCTATTTCTGAATTTTCTATAAACTTTTAAGTGAATCTATAAACATTGCAACTTTTTCAATTCAAACGCTAGCGAGAAATAAGTTCTCCCGTCTTCATGACGTCACAACTGGACGTGTGTTCGTGGAGATGTATTTATAGAGTCGTCGTTAAATTACATTGTTAAATTACCATGGTCGCACAAGAGGGGGAAAACAGCGAGGGAATCATTTTTGTTTAAACCAAGTATTTAGAAAACGTTTAAATCCACCGAAAATTCTTATTGTAAGACCACATTTAGATACTTTCCTTATATACATAACCATGTACTATAGGAAAAGTAAAACATACATAGCCTAGTTCGTACCTAATTAATTGTCCTGCCTTTTTAAATCATCCGCTAGGGACGCTGCAATCATTTTTATTCGATCAGTCATGATCACTTTACTACAGATAGACCTAACGCGTACATTCATGAACCTTTCTTTATAAAGTTGGGGGTTCTTTTAAGTACTTTACCAGAAATCATGCTATAATAGACACAATCAGCGTCTTTGAAATTGAGAATCAACTATCGACTGGGAGAGAGTTTACAGTACTCAATATCAAGAAAGGAGGGAGGTGCTATGACCTCTGAAAACCCCCCATGACTTTGCCACTGACCCATGTAATTATGACCGTCTGTCTAGAAAATTTAAGGTTAGTTCGAGAGCGGCGTTTTCTTTTCCTATCGATTTCTGCTAGCTAGATTCCTAGAGAAAAAAAAATATAGCGTCCGAAATAAATAAAAAAGAGCTGACTCTTCTATTTCACCACCAGAACGTGATCAGACTCCTGTAGTTCTCAAAATAGTGTTCTTTTTTTCATTTATTTATTTTTTTAGATTCACCCCCCACCCCGCCCCCTCCTCAGCCACTACACAAATGGTAGAAATGCAAAAGGTATACGGTCAAGCACAATGGGTGCCACTTCTAAATGCGAAGGGGGGTAACTGTTGATTTTTTTTTTCTTTACTTGCTTTGTTGAGAAGGATTCTCAAAAAGGGGAGAGGGTGTCCAGACTAAAATAGGCGATGTGACTTCTTAAAAATTTTTGATTTTAAAATGCATAAATATACTTTGCGTAGATTTAAACTCCAAGGAATTTTCGGTTTAATTAACCGAGAGTTTAATTAACTATTAATATATAGTTGATAGATTGTTTGATAGATAGATAACTATTTTGCCATCATACCACATTGCCAGGCGGGTGATGGCAAAGGGGGCGTATCCCATTACGCCCTTTAACCACCCAATTTTGACCGAAACCCAATAGGGATAGCAAATTAAGACCGTACCCTCTTTCCTGTGACCCATCATCTCCGGGGTAGGATAACCCAATAGTTTGAACACTCGGGGAATTCGAATTCGTTTCTCGCTGCCCAAACTATCCCCGTATTCACGTAGAGTACGGGTACGTTAAATATGTGAGACTAAAAAAACAAGGACTCTGCGTATACACGAGGATAATTTTGCACGACGGTGAGAATCGAACTCGGGTTCTCCTTGTACGATCCTCTCGCCATAACCAATAAACTATCGTGGTCCAATATAAGAAGAATACTTCGCTTTTTCCATGCAAACAAAATGTGTAATACAACCAGGGGGTCGAAATTTAGAGTCGACACCCACTTCCCAGTAGTGGATTAGTTTTACAGTTTTATGATTAAAATAATCAAGGCAAATTCTTTCTTTTTCATTTCAATACGACAAATGTTCAAATTTTAACACCAAAGCACGTGATAGTCAACTTAAACAAATTTCATATCAAAGTTGCTGTAAATGTTTTCGCAATGATATGCCTTACAGGTTAACAAATTTAGGTATTGTGTTAAAACAATAACACACTTTAGAGCTTTCCTGGCTGAAAATGAATAGACTATTTATATTTCCGATTAAACACCATAATTTTCATGGAAATCGGTTGATTATTTTGAAATATCGCCCTCTTGTGAAAAGCAAAATGTCTAATAGATGTCACTAGTAAAGTCTGAAGCGAGTTGTTAAAGGGTGAAACGCCCCTTATTAAACTGCGCATGCTCACTACGCTTAGTATAAATAACAAGTAAGCAGCAACTGTTAAACAGCTGATCAAAGCGTGTGCACTTTGCAAAGCCCACTTCGACGATAAGAGCTTGCAATTTAGTCCCAGTAGCTCAACGGTAGAGCGTCGACTGCCCATTTCGGAGATCCAGGGTTCGATTACCGGTTGGAACAGCAAAGCATTTTACAATGGCGCCCGAGCAAATCAACCCTATACGTTAGTGCACAAATGTCGGAGGTCTGAAGATCCCAGACCGTGCGACTCACATAGTGGGTTTAGAGTAGCTATCTGCAAGGCCGGGAAAGGATACCTCCTGCATTCAGGAGGCACCCAAGGTCTACCATCCCGCCAAACGAATTTTTATTTAGGTCTGAAAATATAACAATTTCTGAAAAATATTGTGATTAAACAGACAGTTTTACATTATATTTGAACTTGACAAGTACATCCATTTTACAAAAATGGGAAAAGGGTTATTGCGAATATAGATAAAAAGATCATTGAAAAATAAAATTTAGAGTGAAGTATAATAACATAATGAAAAATAGATTAAAATGAAAGAAAATAATAAAATTTTAAAAGTAAAATTTAGAAAATATATAAAAAGAAAATATATGAAAAGGAAAATAATTAGGCGTACGAAAACGGAAAACAAAAAGAAAAAGAGAGATGTCGGAGGTCTGAAAATGACCCTAGTACAACTAGTACGGATTCGGTGGACTCTGGAAGATAGAGCGTCGATTTCAAAATGAGAGGACAACGACCACGATAGATACTAACCTGGGTAAAAATAGTAGTAGCAAGAGGCTAACCTGAGGTAAAAATAGCAGAAAGTGGACAGTCAGATTGTCAGTTACCCGCCAATCTGACATTAAAGGGTGGAGAATGCAATGCCCCCTTCGACGATAAGAGCTTGCAATTTAGTCCCAGTAGCTCAGCGGTTGCGCGTCGGTTGGCCAGTACGGAGATCCAGGGTTCGATTCCCGGTCGGGGCATACAACTTGCATGCATTGTGGTTTAAACACGCGCCTGTATATTAAATACATTTTTGCGATTTAAATGGGTTACTTTGATTTCATTATTCTCTTGTATTTTAATTTGTTGAACTTAGTATTCAAATTCTAAAAACTTACAGTCTCTTTTGTATTGGGATTCTCAACTATTGAAATTAATTTTTTTTTATACTTCTAACGTCATACTTACTTGTTAAATTGAGTGTTAATTTGAAATATTTCACAGCTCGCATACTGTCTCGAGAATCTCCCAGAAAACTACTCTGTCGTTCTCCTTTATTTTACTCTGACTCCATATACTTGTATATCAATAATTGGCATCATTTTGCTAAAGGAATCAGCTTTTAATTTAACCTTTTGCTTACGGGTAGGACAGCGTCCATCCCAAACGAAGAACCTCTCAAAAAGACAGGTATTTGACATACCCTATCCCAAATAGTTCGATCCCCCCCCCCCACCCCCTTGCAGGCATTGGCGTCCATGGACGCCAATGCCTGCAAAGGGGGAATCGAACTATTTGGAATATGGTAGGTCAAATACCTGTCTTTTTGAGAGGTTCTTCGTTTAGGATGGACGCTGTCCTACCCGTAAGCAAAAGGTTAAAGTCACCAAATTACAGCATTTTACAATCTTCAGTTCTATAATAATATCAAATCCGCTGTTTCCACTCACTTCATTACAGAATAATATAGATAAAACGATAAAAAATATCCAAAGATATAAACATTTGGACTCTGTTTTCAAACAATAAGTGGGGAAGAAACTATGAGGGAAAATTGTAGCAGATGATCATAATGCTGCTTTTGAAACCCCTCTTTTGAAACCCTTTACCCCTCTTCGAACTTCGATATGTGAAAATCCTAAACTCAAGTCCTGGGAAAGGATGCAGGTACGGGTGTTTTCACCGTCTGGTCTTCGAAAGAGACTAAAGTGAGTGGTGGAAAAAAGACGCCAGAGCATTTTGCAAGTTCGTAACAGTATTGTTTGGATTGAATTTGAATATACACTGAACTCCCGATTATCCGTGTGCCGATTATCCGGTTTGCGGATTATCCGTGCAGTTTGAAACACGGCACATAAACAAAATATTACAGACTTTTTTATAAAGAAAAATTGAATTTATATGAAAGTTTTCTCTTATTACTTCTACTCTACTCTAATTAAACCGTAGCATTTAAAGTGTTTTGTTTAGACTCTGTTTTTTTAAATTTTATGTTAATTTTTGGTGGATTCTTGTTCATTTTTAACTTATTTACGGGTTACAGGGCCATTGTTCGATTATTCGTGTGTTTCGATTTTCCGTATAAACCCGAACATTAATTAGCACGGACAATCGGGAGTACAGTGTACTCTCTCTCAATTGGGTTCAACTGTGTGCGCGAATTAAATTTATTTTCTTCTTTTCCGCGCGTCACTGTTGCGTGTGTGTGTGTGTGTGTATGTGTGTGTGTGTGTGTGTGTGTGTGTGTGGAGAGAGGGGGGGGAGAACACTGCAAAACTTGTTTCTTTTTTTTTCTCCCAATTTATTTGCAATAAAGATAGAACGAATAACATTTCAACGAAGTTCAAAATCATAAACTGTGAGAAAAAAGAAATAAACGGAAATTTTCGTATTTATTAAGAAATTCTCCCGTGATCTATATTCGAAGAATTCGCTCTAATATTTATACATAAAAACAAAAGCCCCCATTTGAAAGAACTTTGCCATGCGTAATACCGGTCTCACTTACGCACTTGCCGGAAATTTCTATTATCCCTCCTACTCCTTTCTCGGTGCCTTTTTCTCCCCAATAATGATGTATTTTTATACCAGAAAATACGACTGATGTGCCAACTGGAAAATGGAATACGGATAAAACTATAGAAAATATTCAAGAAAACATTGGAATAGATATTTTACAATTCCTATGAATATCCTGTTTATATTCCACACTTATTTCCAGGGAAAAGTTGAATATAAAAGGGATAACTCCGTAGGGAAATTATGGAGATTTTTCCCCTACCGGCTAGTACATTATATATCAAAGTCAATGTATGTATAGGGGGGGAAGTGCTCATTGTTTGCTGTACATGAGTGGTTACATGGTGTCGTGGTGTTTAGGGTTGTGTATCAGAGGTGTGAAGGATTTTTTTTTTTTTTTTCCAGGTAAAACATGCAAATTTAGAATTTTTTCATTAATCGTAGGATTATTCATTTTTACTTTTCCATACTATTGTATGTTGAAAATGTTCTCCATAATAAGGCATTATTATTATTAAAAGCATTATTTACTATTAAATTACTGGTATTAAAGATAGAGAAATTAAAATTTTAAATAAATAAATATGTTGCATATTTTTTTAAATAAATTTTATTTTGTTTAACAATATCAAAATATGAGTCCGTTATATTGTACCTCGGTATTAATACTATAAGTGTGCCTTAAAAGTCATTGCGGGGGTGGGGGACTTTAAAGGATATTAAGGGCTTTTCTAAAACCCCATTTTCTCCATTATTTTCTGTGAACGATACTACAAATGAGTAAAGTTTCAGCCCTCTAGATCTCCTACAAGCTTCTGGGCAGTTTAGAAAACCTGTCGCCCCTACCCCTCCCTTTCGTTTGTCTCCAGAGAAGAAATCAAAAATCCGGCTCCTTCATGTTCTGTCTCGTGATCTGTATTATAAGTGTGCAAAAATTCAGCTTTCTGAGTCACCGTGGGGCTTCTAGGGGGAGATATGGAAAGGCAAGAGCACAGTAAACAATTACTATGCAGATTAATTTGCAAACTGAAGTTTAGTTTCTTCATACTTTATTTTAAAAAACATGAATTTAGAGTTATTTTTCCCTAGACTCCTTTTATGCTGAGTTACAGGATGAAATTAATTGGAATGTGGCTCAACTCTACTTTCTCACGGAAGATTCCATTTTTAAACAGTTTTCAATTTTTTTTTTCCCTGCAAATTTTGCAAGAAAATTTTTGAAAAATCTGTATCATTGGTCCAAATGATCCGAATGACGCTATTTCTCTTCTATGGTTACATCCATGGGCGCCCATAGAGAAGAAGAGAAGCACTTGTCCCCTCCCTCCTGGACGCTCAAGGTCTTCAAGGTCACGTATATGAACGCCAAGCTGGTTAATATTGTACATCTCATCATTGAGTTTGCCCTAGTGACATCAGTGATTTTCCCCACACCGCTGGAAAATGTTCCATTGGTGCCCATGGTTACAGTAAGGATGCACAAACGCTGGTCTTAGGGCACCCCGAATCTGTTAAATGTTGTATTCGGAACTTGAACTAATTAGAAACCCATCATTTAGCACAAGCTAATGATTTTTACTTAAAATTATTTACTTATTCCTTACTTACGTCTATGAACACAATTGATATTTCAACTGGCCTAAATGTCATAAAAGTTTCAGCATACCCCTATGAAAACGTGTTCCTCCTTCTACACTGAAATGGAACCCGCTGAATGGAATAGCCTATATTAATCACATAAGATGCTCAAAGGGGGATATTTCGTTATCCGGATGTCTCCAAATAACTTCTTACGCTTACACTCACGAAAATAGTGGCATAAATTAACTGAAGTGTGGCTCAACTCGACTTTCTCATACCACAATCCATTTTTAAGTAGCTTATAAAATATATATTTTATATATATATCATTTTTTTATCAAATTTTTTCAGACAAATTTCTGTAACATTGTTCCAAAGGATCCCAATTATGACATGTTATCCTTCATTTTAATGGACTTGAAAAAAATCTTTCGATTAATACCCAGTTCCACAGTTCAGGTGGATAACGTGCCCTCCCCCTCCCCCTCCGAGGGCGCTAATGAAGTCACGAACACAAAAATTGTATCAGGGCTATTTTTCAATGCAATGATTAAATCCATTCAGTTTCGTGATCATTGTGAGCCATCAATAACTCCTTTCATGCATAATCATGTGAAATTTTGACCTGTGCTACCATGTGAAGAAAATATAAAATTTCAAATACATTTCAAAATTTTTTGCTTGAATTTTAAAGAAAAATTATATCTGGTTCTAAATTTTTCGTTAACAAAGCCAAATATAAAGTTTCGGGAAAATCCATTTATTTTTGGGGCAACTACCGCTTACACAAGACATTAACCACACACAGGCGACGTGTCCGAGTGTCCGACAGACGGACACCGCTCCTAAAATAATCAAAACGTGTTCAGAAGGTCCTAAAACATATATTTATAACAAAATCGTAAAATCGATAATGTTCGTGTAAACAATACTTTCTCAGTGCTACGTATGAGAAAGTAATTGCGTAACAAATAATTATATATATATATATATCTAAAATTATATATATAACACTATAATTATATCTATAATTATATATATATAACACTCTCAAAATAGTCAAAACATGTTCAGGAGGTCATAAAGCATATATTGGCATCCGAATCTCGAAATTGAAAATTTTTGCGAAAACAATACTTTCCCTACACTATATATTGCGTAGTACATATAAGAAAGTAAAAATACGTATATCCACCTCGGCGGCAACTTGTATACTTCAAGATTTACCGCAGTCACTTTAATGAGCATCATTACTGGATTTGGCTGTAAATATTTCATTAGACTTCAACGCGATCTCGCCAAATGGGGGAGGATAAATGACCTGGACAGCCCTATGAAGAGGGAGTAAGTGCGGTAGTTTGGAAGGGAGACAAAATATTTTTTTACGTCTTCTTTCTCGTCGTAATGTTAAGAACGTCCATTTTCATTTATTATAGAAAAAATCTGATCTGGGCAACACATGACTTTCCTTATATAATGCAATAAATTTACTACTTTTACAGTTAAAAAAATGTTATTCTTATAGTAGATACTTATATTCTTTCCAAGATATTGCATTTTCTTCAATTAGTCGTCATTTTCATTGATTTAGCATCATTTTTATGAATTTGGCGAGATTTTTGTTAATTTGGCAACAATTAAAAATATCGCCAAGTTGACGACATTCCGCCAAATTCGTCGCCAAAATCTAGCCAAGCGTTATAGACGGAGAAATAAGTTATTCTTACAGCAGATAAATGACTATTGGCGTTCAAATACAGAAGAATTACTCAATCTTTTTTCATGAATGGAACGAGCTAGATCCACGAAAATGATGTCACCCAATTTATCGCATGGTATTACATATGAAAAGTGAACATGTTTCTCAATAGGAAATATTTTTTTTTATATAACTTTTTAATAATTTTTTTTAATGTGCAATATATCAAGAACGGTTCATGTTAGCGTTCTAAAATTTATGTCAATCGTTTTCTAATAAAAAATTACATAAGAAATGTCTATTTGCATAACTTTATTAGCGGTTTTGATTTTTTGACGATTTTTTCAAAATTTCACTCGAAAATTTAAGGGGGTTCTGAACATTTGATTGCGTATAAAAACAATAGGCTTTCAGTGTTTATAAATTGTGATTTTTGTACCAAATTTCGTTCGAATCGGTCCATTCGTTCGTCAGTTATCGTCTCCACAAACTCACTGACACACACACACAGAGAGACAGAGAGAGAGACACATCACTTCAAAAATGTTTGACTCGTGATCAGGGATGCTTGAAACGTGCTCTCCCGTCGAAAACTCGAATTCGAATTTTGAACCCCGTCACAATACTTCCCTTATACATTATGTATATAAGGAAAGTAAAAATAAGACCGTTGCATGCGTACGAGTTTCACCATTCCGCATGAAATATTTCTTTGTGACTTGCATATTGCGTTTCATATACATTAATAAAAATCTGACAGCACAAAAAATTTATATAAAAAAATTTCAGCAAAATAGGTTCAGTAGTTTTTTAAATAAAAATTAAAATAATAATGACACCCATATTATATGAAAAGATCACGTGACCCACTTCAAAATATAATAGGGCATCCATATTTTTTTCCTAGTGTTAAAATCGTGATTTTAAAGTTCTTTTAAATCTATATAGAATGTTGCATCCGTCCTAAAACCGCTTTGCGTATTTTCCGTGCATCTATATTCTGCGCCTACACAATTACAATATTTTCGAGTTTACATGATCATCCAACTTTGGTTATTTCTACAACGAAGCCTCATTTTAACGGATGTAGAATGTAAACAAGTGATTGTAAGATGAGTTGTATAAGAATTGCTGAATTTTTTTCACGCAAAATTATTTAACTCTGGAGTCTGAAATAAAAAGTGTATGAATGAAACATTCTCCGCTTTTACATAGAGAGCTTTTACAAAAGACGACTTATATTTCGATGACGTCATTTGAATAAAGTTCCCTTTTATTCGATGAAGTTTCAAGTGTTTAAATATAATAAAGTATTGTAGTACTGTGATCATTTAAAATATATCACAGCTGAATGGATCGCATTTTAGAGACGTTTAAACAAAATTTCATTTCAGTTGGAAAATGTTTCATAGTCAATGCTTTATGCATGATTGATCTTTCCAGTTCATTCCCGCATGTGTGCGCTCATTTCTGCGGAAGGTGAGAATGCCTCTAAAAGTAACTTCTCAATCTTTCTCTTTGTAGCATCCTGGAGATGCGGAAGGAGAAGTCCAGGGACGCGGCCAGGTCCCGGCGCGGCAAGGAGAACTACGAGTTCTACGAGCTGGCCAAGATGCTGCCTCTCCCCGGAGCCATCACCACCCAGCTGGACAAGGCCTCCATCATTCGCCTCACCATCAGTTTCCTGAAGCTCAAAGATTTCACAGCACATGGAGACCCTCCCTGGAGGAAGGAAGGGCCCTCGCTCAAAAGTGAGTACGACGCTCGGCAGGGGTGTAATTCGTAGCCTGATTTCATGCCAAATCTGGGAACCCTTTCTGGGAGGGAAGGTTGATTCGAAATTTTACATTTTTTTTTAACATAGCAGCAAAGGACAACATTTGACATAATAATGCATAAAAGGGTTTATTTATGGCTCAATGATTGCGAAACTTAATAGTTTAAATCATTGTTATGAAAAATAGCTGCGATACAATTATTTTTGTTCGTGACGTCATTAGCTCCTCCTTAGAGGCAAGTTACTCGTACATCCCCGGAGGATATATTGTCAAGTACAGTATTGATCGAAATATTTTTTTTTCAAACCCTTATAAGTGAAGGGTAACAATTATCAAAAAGTTAGGAGACTGTACTGATATTCCCAACCCTGAATGGAGAAGAGGGGAACTATTTTACAGTGGCGTAGAGGAACATGTGACGTGAGATGTAAAAAGGAAGAAGCAGGTCCGCAGTGCAGGGTTTTTCCAGACAATGCGTACCAGTGAACTGTAATTGTTCGCGTTCCTCGAAAATGGAGCAGGTGCAATGTTTCTGTCGGCGATTTCCCCAAACGCTGGCAGAATTTGATATTCGCACGTTGCTCTTCAAACACCATTTCCATTTTCGAGGAACGCGAACGACTACAGTTCACCGACACGTATTGTCTGGGAAAACACCTTCTTCCTTTTCACATATCGCGTCACAAGTGCCTCTACGCCACGGTAAAATAGTTCCCCTCTCCTCCAGGGTTGGAGATACCTCCAACAGTCTCCGATCTTTTTGATCCTACCTTGTATATATATATATATATATATATATATATATATATTTGAAATATGTAATAATAAGAATTATGTAAAAATAAAAAAAATAAAAAAATAACAATTCAAGTAATATTAACATCACCATAGATGCAAATTCACAGCCACAATGCCGATAAGAGAAAAGAACAGCACCGTCCCAAATTCGATGATTAATCAGAACTAAATTCATCTTCAGGTCTGAGTATTTAATTCTAATTAACCCAAACAAATGCCTGTTTCAGACTAAGCAATAGCACATCACTATAAATGCTTAAACTCAGAATACAGGCAACAAAAATTGAAATATATATTTACAAAAAGGGAGCCCTGGTAAAATAACGTTGCAATACATGTCGCCAAACACACAACTGTTAATAATTGTATCCCATTTAACAAAGCTGCTTTCGAAAGAACAATTATTTAAATTACACTCGCAAATTTATCTATTTCAAAAACCACGCCCTTTCCCCGTTCCCCTGTTGTACCCAGTCTCTCTTTCATTGTTCCTATTTTTCAAGATACACTAAATCACGGAGTTTAACAAACGCCAGGAACTAATTAAAAGGAAAAGCAGCAGTACAAAAACCTCTCAACCATGACTTCGCACCTATTCATCATTTTATCGGTGGCAGCAATAAGTTAGAAAGTAGCCGAGATCTCGTTTTAGCATTCGAATAGTACACAGGCGTGTACGCTTAAAAAGGGAGCAGTCAACTGCAGATAAGTATTCAAATTCTCTTCCATTTCTGGCAAGAGGTGGATTCCGATGAAAACTTCGCGTGTTTGCAACAAACGGAGACCACTTACAAAAGAAAGGAAATTTTAATCCCGAGTTTGAATACATTTCTTGTCAGTTATCGGTGGTTGGGTACTCTTGAAAAGCAATTTTCAGGTTACAATCGTGTCGGTATGCGTACGTGCAGTGTTTCTTTCAGGCATACCTCCGGGCCCCCCCGGAGACGTGTATTCGCCCCCCGGAAACATTTTATGTTAACCTAGTTTCTATTTATGTGGCACATCATTTAGATATATTTATATAGGATAAATAGAAAACTTGCCACCTCCCCCTAAAATTCCATCCGCTCCCCCGGTACGTGCGTACCGACACTTACGTATGCGTCGGCGTCATGCGTATGCGTCGGTATGCGTATCGTGTCGGTATGCGTCTGTCAGTCCTTCATCACCCTTAGACTGGTTTCGTACGTTTTAACACTCTTTAAGAGATAGCAGGATTAAAGCACACAGTATCACCAGGTACAAGGTCAAGCTGATAGGTTTACATTTACACATCGTTTTCATCTACACATTCACAACATACATCGCCAGCTTCATTATTTAAATATCACACGCTATGAGGAAAAGTGAAATTTCTAATACCTCGAGAATGGCTAGTAATTGTTAGAAAACGATGGTGCTTACCCCTTTTTAGTTAAAAATATTTACAAATTATTAACTCATCGCTTACATTCTTTGCCAGTTATCTATATAACGCACTGTCTGATCAGTGGCTAAGCGCAGACGACTCTAGGATAGCATTGCTTGGGAGGAAGGGGGGTATTTCCTAGGGAGGCAAAAGTTGATAGACTGTTGTATTAATAGAAATATAATTCGACAAGGAAAATTATATAAGAAATATAATAGCTCGTAAATCCTTGGGAGGAATTATAAAAATAAAAGCTTGATTGGATTGATTATGAATGGTCCTATTGTAGAAGTAAGAGAAATGGTATAAGTTGGGGGGAGGGGTCGGCATCCAATCAGAAGATCTAAACACCAGATATGCCATTTCCTCGTAGCCCTGTGTTCATCTGAGATAGTCAATATTACAGGGAACATTTTTAAAGCTTTCCTTCGCGACACGTTTTTCCAAAGCTTTCATACAACCAGTTGAAGCAAATTCCTTATGTCCCCTCACTTTGTATAATAAAATTCAAATGGCCAGCTTGACCAAAAATCGGACTCAAACCCTCCCCGCGGAGTCCCGCTATCTCGTTCTCCAAATCTTTCGAATATTGGCTTCGATTTGTCGCCCGAACACCCCCACCCCCGCGACTAACCTCTCTCTCTCTCACAGACGAACATACATTGACCGCTAGGGTTACTCTGAGGTCGATTTCCCGAAAAATATGGCCAAAAATCTTGGCGCTGATACTGCATGCTTACCTTTTCATGAACGCCAAGGTTATGGGAAAATTTATCATATGTCCAAGACAGCACTTTCTCTACAAATTAACAAATTTAGATGACACACGGATACAATGACACATATTGGAGCATTATTGTGAATCTATCTCTTTAAAACATAACATAACATAAAACCTAAACATAACATTACATAACATTAACATAAAACCTAAACATAACATAGCATATACATAACATGACATAAAACCTAAACATAACATAAACCCTAAACAGAACATATTAAAACATAACATAAAACCTATAGGGTTTTATGCTATAATGGGTTCAACTAAGCGTGCTTAAGAAAAAAAATCGATTCTTTTAAGTGATATCTCGCTCCCTATAACAAAGTAAAAATTTATAATATCTCGAGAACGAGAAATTTATAATATCGTGATAATTCTTAAATAATAGCATTCTTCCGTTCCTGGTAAAATAAAAAAACGCGCAATATCGCGAGAACGGTGTTAGATTAGAATATGTAATTATATATGGTGTTAAAGAACAGTGCAATGTTTGTGTGTGTTTTTTTACCCAGGCAAACAGACCTACCTAAAGATGTAAATTAATCTGTGTTAATCTGATTTAAACCGGAACCCAATGGGGGGCGGCAACCACAGGGACCATGTCATCCTTCTCCTAACGCATTATCTCTTTGATGGGTTTTCGGACCTACAGATTTAGCGTAAATAAATAATATAGTTACCCAAATCATTTAGTGAACAAAATTTTCCTATTGGCTACGAACTTGATCGAAAAAGAAAATATCCTCAACTAAATAAAAATTTAAATAAAATTGAAAAAAAAAAATAATAATTTTATAATAAACAAACACTTTATTTAAACTTTTTATCTGCAAACTTGATTATCTACAAACTTAATTATCTACAAACATTTTATTTAAAAGCTACTGACAAGCTTTATAAATCGGTAAAAAACTGAAACTGGATAGAATTTTTTTTTTTTTTGTTTTACAATTCGGATAATTAGAATACGAATTTCCTTATAACAGCAACTCAAATCTGATTGTGTGTGAAAGTTTCGTTGTTACACAGTGCATACAACTCAACTGATTCAAATAAAATTTTGTACAGAGCTTGAACTCATCATGACGAATTTCGAATTTTAAGTTTAGGTCTATACCAGAAGTCAAAGGTCAGATGTCTGTGGAAAAATATTAATTTCACAAAAATTCGTGCGCATAACAAAATTTTCTATTCGTTTGGCATAACTTGTACAATCGTACAACTACTAAGCTGTCTTGTACATTAATTATTTAATATTTAAAATAAAAATGTTTACTACTTTCATGAAATAAACTCATCAATTATTAAACCCGTTGCTAGATCATGCTTCACAAAGTATATAAGAAACGCACCAAATCCAAAAATGCTAATTTTTAAGAATAATTATTTTAAAAATAAAACGGTAGATATAAGAATCTACGCTATAAGTATTCAATTCATAGGTATCTATAAGATTATTATACAAAGGGAAATTTCCCGACATATGCCATGCAGCATCTTAAATTCGCTCAAATATGATTCAACGTACGTAAATACATCCAAAACATGCTAATTTTTAAGAATAATTATTTTAAAAATAAAACAGTAGATATAAGAATCTACGATATAAGTATTCAATTCATAGATATCTATAATATTATTATACAAAGGGAAATTTCCCGACATATGCCATGCAGCATCTTAAATTCGCTCAAATATGATTCAACGTACGTAACTACATCCAAAAAATGCTAATTTTTAAGAATAATTATTTTAAAAATAAAACGGTAGATATAAGAATCTACGATATAAGTATTCAATTCATAGGTATCTATAATATTATTATACAAAGGGAAATTTCCCGACATATGCCATGCAGCATCTTAAATTCGCTCAAATATGATTCAACGTACGTAAATACATCCAAAAAATGCAAATTTTTAAGATTAATTATTTTAAAAATAAAATGGTGAATATGACAATCTACAATATAGGGACTCAATTTATAAGCACCTATGATATCGTACATGCAGCATCTTAAATTCGTTCAAATAAGATTCAACGTTTTACATTATTTTCCGAATACGCCGATAACTGCGCCAACACAGCAGCCCTTCCAGATGCTTTCTTTACAAAAATCAAATAAACGCTCTGTATGAAAAAAAAACTCGGTTCAAAACCAACAAAATGGCCGCGGATGTTCCATCGTTAATTCCGGTCCAGCCCTTGCCGATACGGCTTCCATCAAGAGACAAACCGGAACGTGACCTGGGTACCTAGTACCGCAGGACCCCTCCGAATGTGAACGTTTCTGGCTTAAAAAATAAAAAATAAAAAAACATTGTGGTATATGCTTGATTCAGAGTACGTGTAACCGTAGAATAAAATGATAAGTTTCGGTTAGGTTTGAAGATATTTGTGTTGTTATTGAGTATGAGTTCGAGATTTTGTTAGGAAGAAGGCAATGAAAAGTAAGAGGGTTCTATAAATGGATTGGGAATTTATATACAAAGATTACAATTGATTATACAATCAAAATGAATATTCGTAGGAATGATATATTGATACATATCGAATTTTGAATTCGAATTTTTGACCCATCCCTTTCTCTATAAATTATACTTTGTATGTACGGAAAGCTAAAAGAAAAGCGTTTAAAAAAAAAATTTCAGAAATATTTTAAAAGAGCAATTTGAAACAAAAATAGTAACGCTGACGAAATCTTATAAACATATATTTTAATTTTAGAGTGATCGTGATATAAATAGAGATGATATATATAAACACACACAGAGAAAGACAAACAGACAGAATAGCTATGGGATGAAATAGCATAAACTTCTAAAGGTAGAATCTTGAAGCTCGTGGCACTTTACCTATAAGCAATGAAAAATCTAAATTCTTGGAATTTTGTTGGAAAATTTTATAAATCGCGGAATATTTTCATTCCAACTTTCTTCCAGTTATTACTGAAGAATGGCTAGACACATGCAATTCGTTTTTATATCTAATCCTGCATAGAAGAAAAAAATATTCTCAATTTCTTAATTAACCATATGGGTACACAAGAAACTGTTGGTAGGGTATTTCAATTTTTAGTAACAGAAGATGATTTTTTATTATATTTTATGAATGAATTTATTTAGTTTTTGATTTCATTGTGGTAACCGAGTTGCGAGTTCAATGCCGAAATCGTTGGTTGACTATTTACTTTTCCTGTATACATAGTATAATGTATAGGGAAAGTATTGTGATGAGGTCGAACATTTGAATTTGAATTTCCGACGGACGAGCACACTTCAAGCATACTTGAATTCAAATCAATCCAATCCGAAATGATCTCTCTCTTTCTCTCTCTGTGTGTGTGTGTGTGTGTGTGTGTGTGTGTGTGTGTGTGTGTGTGTGTGTGTGTGTGTGTGTGTGTGCAAGTATGTGTGCGTATGTGTGCAAGTATGTGTAAGTATATGTACAAGTATGTGTGCAAGTATGTGTAAGTATATGTAAGTATGTGTGTGTCCACGAGTCTGTGGAGACGATATCTCACAAACGAATAGAGCGTTTCGAACGAAATTTAGTACAAAATTAACTATCGGTAACTATTGAAAGCCTATTTATTTTAAACGCAATCGAATATTCGGAAGACCTTAAATTTTTTAATAAAATTTTGAAAAAAAATCATCAAAAAGTCAGAACTTTCAATAATATTGCATAAATTATAGTTTATTATGTAATGCTTCATTAGAAAATAATTAACACAAATTTTAGGATGCTATCTATCATGAATCGTTCTCAAGATATTGCACTTTTTCTTTTTCAAATAAATTTATCAAAAAATCACATAAAATTAAAATAAGTATTAACTATTGTGAAATATGTTCACTTTCATCTCTAAGATATATACTGTAGATAAAAGTCATTGGAGTGTTAAAGTACTTTCCATTATAAGATATTTTATAGAAAGACTAACTGTATCAAATATAAGTGTTCTTTTATATAAAGTAAGAAAATGTTATGTTTATATTTATAAATAAAAAAACAGCAAAAATGTTTTCGTAAAGAAACCGACTTTAGCTTCCCTGTGTTGAATATGTACTAACTGTGAAACAACATATACAGTGAAGAAGAAATCTGAGCAGACGGTTTTCAAAAACTCGCATTTTTCCCAATAACTCACATTATAGTAAATCTTTAAACATCTTTCAACTTGCATTAATTTCTTTCAAATCAACGGTCGTGCCATCTATCATACCTATATTCACCTCTTATTTAATTGTAAAAATCTGATGTAGGCAGCACATGACTTTCCCTGCAGACTCAGATTCATTTTCTCTTTATTTCTTTACTAATTCATTAAATTGAGTGTAATTGCACAAAATAACACTGAATTTGCACTTTTAATTCAATATTTATTTTTATTTGGTAACTGGACATTTTTATCAAAGGCGGCGTAGTAAAATTACTTACAAATTTTATGAAATTGGGTCCATTAGTCTTTGAATTCGATTGGATACATACATTTCACAGACAGACAGACAGTCACACACACACACAAACGTCACGCTAAAAATAGTTTTTTGGTTTGTTTGTTTTTTTGTCCCAAAACGTATAGATCCGCCGAAAACTCGAGTTGCGGTTTTCGCCACGATTCCAATACTTTCCCTATACATTACCATGCATTGTAAGGAAAATAAATTGACTACTTTTGTTCAAACAATAGTTATTACGAGTACATATATTAAGACAGCTGAAACAAACCTGATGAAAACAGAACCTGTTTCTTCCTTTCGTAAATTTGCTTCATACCCATTCAAAATGGAGCTTTGTGAGCGTAGCCCCATAGTATTTTACGAAATCCCTCTTCATAAAAACAATACATTCATTTATCGATTCTGCTCACTTTTAACTACCTCACCCTATCCGTACAGCAAAATCGAATGCAAATCCTATCAAGTCCCCTGCCTCATCTTGAATGTGCCCCCCCTCCCCTTCCATATAAACCCCTGCAGTTGCTCGTAATCCAATCCATAGAATCTCCCAAACACAATTAGCCTTACCGTAAGGCGATACCGTTGCTCCCCCAACTGAAATTCTTAGTAGCTCTCTTTAGTTGTGATTGGGAAAAACTTTAGCGAATCGATTCCCATTTCCATAAGTTAATCGATATCGAATGAGGGTTATCGATATAAATTAAAGACTGAAATAGAACACCTAAGGCTATCCGGGAGACATTTAGAATATTACCGATACAGTCAGAGGGATTGCAGGGGGGGGGGGGATTTGAAGAAGTTTTGAATTACACTTAAATGAATAAAAGAAGTACGGTCTCTTTAAGTAAAAATGCAGAATCTTGAGAAGTAAAAAGTTCAAATAAGGAATAAACTTTTTTTACAGTTGATAAATTTAAAAGAAATATCTTAAAATTCTTAATGTTGTGGCGAGTTCTAGTTGGCGTGAAGGATTCTTGCAAATTAGAACCTACATTGGACCGAATGAGAAAGGCACGTCTCTTGTGGTGAACATATTTTTGATTTAAGGACTAAAGACTGTGCATTATGGGAAAGAGCGTCTTGAAATTATGGGAGACAAAAATCTAGTTACGCCAATGGTGCTTAAGAACTTTCTTAGAAAAGCTAAATATTTAACAAAAGTTCTTGATCTGCATAGTTGTCCAATTTTTTTTTTCTGTTGTTGTTCCTAATCCCTAATTGGTCCAACAAATTTAGACCTATTCCATCAGTCCATGAACTTCTAAAAAGTCTAAAAACAAAAGAGGATTTGAAAACACCTCATCCAACTTAAAGTCAATACAGTTTAAAATATGCTCAGGAGAAGCCTGAGTTATCCTGCACTTAGTGCAGAACAAATTTGTTTTCTTATATAAAGTAATTCAATTTACAGTAGGACCATTTATGGAATCCATGTGATTTTCTGTTACAGACGACATGCACAGATACTACAAACAGACAAAAAAACAAACGTCAACCTTTATTATGAAAGAAAATAAATTCACAAATTCATCAGTTGCATATTATTTCAGAATACATCCAAAAATTCCGAGCTAGAAAGGAGAGGCGTGCACTCAAAATAGTTCTACTTGTGAGCCCCAAAACTGTAGCTTCACCACTGGGTTATAGAAAGATTTCTGCTACAAACGGCATACACAAATAAATACACACACACACAGAAAGACAAACGTCTCCTTTTATTACCTAAGAAGATAAATTCATCAGTTGCATATTATTTCAGAAAACAGCCAAAACTTTTAAGATAGAAAGGAAGTTCATGCACTCAAAATAATTTTACTTATAAGCCTCAAAATTGAAGTTTCGCCACTAAGTTACAGAAATATTTCTGCTATTTCGGACAGATGGCCAAACCTAGTTATAAGTGATACACATAAAACTATGAGCATCTAATTATTGATAATCGTGTTTCAATCTTCCCCCACACATGGTTATATGTGTGTGGCATAAACCTACCTACAGCATCACCACATCTGTTCGCCTTTGTACCACCCAGAGACTGGCTGAATCTCAACTAACTACCATCACCCTAATCTAAATAACTTCAGGGCTGCGAAAATGACTTTCTTTTCATTTCTTAAAACCGTTACACTTACAGATCAAAAAAAGCCTGGGCAAAAAAATGCTGCTGATTACGTTTCCGTGACCTCTCGTTCACGATTCCAAAATCTCGCTGAGCCTAAAAGCTTCGATTGCCCGGCCGGGGGGGGAGGGGGGGGGGTATCTGGAATCGAACGCTAATTTTTCCGAACTCATCGTCGGAATTGTTCAAGGGGAACACTTAACACCTGTAGGTATGAAGAACTATTGTTTTTTTTTTATCTCGAATTTGGAGTCATTTGTAACAGCTACTGTACGTACTTGGGAGATCTTTCGTCAGTTATTAAGGCAGAAGCAGTGACGCTAGGCGGCGCTATAATCGGTGTCATTCATATGCAGCGTTATAATTGGAGGAAGAAAAATGGATCGCCGATCATGAATTTTTCATGGCCAGGAATTAGATTTTAATTTCGCGAATGAAAGAGGAAATGGGATAAATTGCAGTTATGTATTTACATAATGAGTTAAATGGATCACGATGATGGTGTTCTGTCGCGATTAGTAACAGTTAAAAAAAATTCAGAATATAAGCAGTATTTTAATGCGAAATGTTTGTGTTATCTTCGTGAAAAAACATCTATGTGATTCTATAAGCATAGGTAGTTTCCCCAATTTTTAAACATCGAACCTGTGAAGTTCCATATTTTTGTCGCTAACATGTAT
The DNA here is from genome assembly GCA_951213105.1 of Amaurobius ferox. Taxonomy (NCBI): domain Eukaryota; kingdom Metazoa; phylum Arthropoda; class Arachnida; order Araneae; family Amaurobiidae; genus Amaurobius; species Amaurobius ferox. Next base: position 122,083,431 of record OX578152.1, read on the forward strand.
GCGAGCTCTTATTTTACAATTTCTAATCATTTTAAAAGTGAAGTTAACTATAAAATTATAAATTTAAATTTTGAATTCTAAATTTAGAATTTGTGTATATAAATATAAATCTATGTATATAAATATAATCTATGAATATAAAAAAATATATGTATATAAATAAACTAGCCTATTCCATCCACGCCTGGTAATCACTAAATGTGACACATGCACACTAAATAAACGTTCTGAATATCAAAAACCGGTTCCCTTTTAAGCATAAAACTGTTAAGCTCAAAACTGCGGTATACTTGACAAACAGCCAGCAGACGATTTCGGTATTGGAAACGTAACTATGTCACTATGGTTACAAATGATATAAAAATTTGTATCAAAAATAAAATTATAAAATATGAGAAAAACATATCGTCTGCTATAACTATAAATTAAAATGCATCAATAACGGTCGGTTATATATCAATAAAGATAAAGCTAATTAATAAAATTTGGAATTTTTTTTTCTGGACAAGATTGCATGAAAATTAAATTTTGTGTTTAGCCGTTCTCGGGTGAGAGCTGGAAGAATTTTGTAATAATAAAATTCCGAGATTCATAAATTTTTCGAAAAAAATGCAAGGATTTTAGATTTTACTTTCTAGGTTATTTAAACTAAGATTCTCTCTTTTATTGTCTTCACTGTACATTTCGTTTCACAGTCAGCGAACATTAAACGCAAGAAAGCTACATAAGGGAATTTGTTCGAAAAGAAGAGGAGGGGGGGTGTTTACTCATTTTTAAACATCATAACATTACATCGTTCTTGCTTTATGTAAAAAAGCACACATATAAGAGTGTCTGTCAATCATTCAGAAAAATCTGTAGGAGGTAGTACATGCATTTCCCTACACACTTAAATTAAATTTTTACTTTCCTTATATACATAATGTATAAGAAAAATATTGTGACGGGGGTCGAATATTCGAATTCGAGTTTTTGACGGGAGAGCAAGTTTCAAGCATCCCTGATCACGAATCAAACATTTTTGACATAATGTCTGTGTGTGTGTGTGTGTGTAAAATTCATTGCATTATATAAGGAAAATCCTGTGCTGCCCACATCAGATTTTTTCATTCTTTCTTTCATACAATTCCATACAGAGTTTTGCTTTAAAAAATAACAAATTAAATTAATACTCGTTTGAAACTGCAGCGCGTTTGAAATTTTAAAGTAATTATATTTTCATTTGACAACTTGACACATCGTAAAATGACACCAAGTTGCCAAAATTCCGAAAAACTGAGAAATCTATAGAACGGTTTATTTTAGAGAGTAATGTAGTTGAGTCTTTCTTATTCATTTTGCAATAAAAAATTAAAATTAGTAAAAAGATAATTCTGTCTTTTATATCATGCGATGTTTTTTTTTCATGCGTATGATAATCAATATCAGAATGAAAAAAAAACAAATAAATAAATAAATTAAAAAATTAATTATTGCTACATATGGCAAGTATTTAAAATAACAGCACAAGAAGATGCGAAAGGCCTAAAATATTTATTTAAACTGTCCATTTTGTAAAAATAAATTATGATCGTAAAGATAAGTAGAACTAAAACAATAAATAATATTCCTACTTATTCAAAATTATTTGACCATTAAAATGATTTTTATCTCCCTATATTTTGTACTCTATCGTACAACTATAAAAAAAAATACTGGTTAATTATACTCATAATGAAAGAACCATTAATTTAAAAATAATCAAAAATACATATACTAATTACTACGTCTTTCTATTGTATCAACTAATAGTCGTAGCTACTTTACTAATACGAGCGGCACCTAGATATAGTTCTCAAATCATTATGGCATTTTCAAGCGTTTCATCCATAAGAGTTTTATCTCCTTCTTTCTAACTTCATTCGTCAGACTTTAGATGGGCATTATTTTATAAAAATTTATGAAATCTATAATAAAAGATGTTTGTATGTTCGTCTGTTGACGGAGTAGCAAAATATTTAAGCGACACCACAGTTAAAAATTCGATACAGTGATAGTTCAAATCAGGTCCGAAGATACCTCAGAGCGATTTTTTATTTGAATTAATTTTTTATTTATTTGGAATTAATTAAGGGCTCACTTTTTACATGATTCTGTGTTCTGCGCGTTAACTTTGTGAAAACGATACTCGGAAGCAAGAGATCCCAAAATGGTCCTCGTAGAATTTTTTTTTTCTGTTCCCATGTGTTCCTGTTCTATCTTTCGCCCGTGTTGTTTTGGCTAATAATGTCTTTCGTATACCCGCCATTGGAAAAAATCTGTTGTGAACAGCACATGACTTTCCCTACAGACTCAAATTCATTTTCTCTTTCTTTCGTTAATAATTCATTAAATTGAGTTTCGTTGCACTCAATAACACGCATCATTAATTGAAATGACACTAAATTTGCACTTTTAATTCAGCTTTCGTTTTCATTGGGTAACTGGACTTATTCCCTAAACCGGCGTAGTAAAAGTGTGAAAAAACTAAAATATCTAGAGGATGGTTAGTCCTAGAGTAATGGGGTTGATCTTTATTCTTTTCATCGTTAAAAGTTACATGTAAAACAAGCATTTAATGGATATATTTGAGCATGCGTAGTCTTTTATTTCAGATTTTGACGATTTTTGCGGTCCATTTCGCAAAAAAAAAAAGCAGGTTATTTTTTTCCGAATCGTACCAAAATCGAATCAGCACCAGGGTAACCCACAAGCAACTTACCTACCAAATGTTGTAAAATTCGGTCCATTACTTTTTCAGCTAGAGTGGCAATTTTTGAGGCCCATTTCGCAAAAATAGGCGGGCATTTTATCCCGAATCGTACCAGAAACTAATCTGCATCAGGGTCATACACAAGTAACTTACCTACCAAATTTTATGAAATTCGGTCAATTTGTTTTTTAGTTAGAATAGATAAATACATTGCACTGACAGACACACAGACAGACACACACATACACACACACACACACACAGACGTCACGCTAAAAATAGTTTTGTCGTGTTCTAAAGGTCCCAAAACGTGTAGATCCGTGGGAAACTCGAGTTGCGAATTTCGACATGATTCCAATACTTTCCCTGTACATTACCATGTATTGCAGGGAAAGTAATAAATATTGAAGCATTGTTTTGAGTGATTTTCATACAAATCGGTTTCTTGGCAGTCTAAAATATTTTTTACAGAATTTCGATTTTGACATCATCGGAAACACGTTCTTTTAATGAGCTTTGAATCGAATGCATAAGACAATACTTTTATATTTAAATTTTTTAGAGAATACATCGAAGTATGCATATTTCAAGCTATTTCATTTTTGCTTTCCCTGCAATACATGGTAATGTATAGGGAAAGCATTGGAATCATGTCAAAAATCGCAACTCGAATTTTCGACAGATCTACACGTTCTGACACCTCTAGAATACGAAAAAACCATTTTTAGCGTGACGCTGTGTATGTGTGTGTGTGTCTGCCTGTCTGTCTGTGCAATGTATGTCTGTGCAATGTATGCACTCTATGTAAAAGACTAATTGACCGAATTTCTTAAATTTGATAGGTAAGTCCCTTGTGGATGACACTGGTGCTGATTAGATTTTGGTACGATTCGAGATAAAAGAACCTGCCGAAATGGCCCGTAAAAATTGTCTGTATCCACTCTAGTTGAAAAACTAACAAGCCAAATTTTACAAAAATTGGAAGATAGGTCACTTGTTGAATTCCCTGGTGCTGATTAAATTTTGGTAGTATTCGGAAAAAAATAACCTGCCTTTTTTTCGAAATGGCCCGCAAAAATCGTCAAAATGTAAAATAAAAACTTCGTATGCTCACATATATCAATTAAATGCTTATTTTATACTTAATTTTTAGCGATGAAAAGAATAAGATCAACCCCATTACACTAGGGCTAGTCGTTCTCGAGATATGTTAGTTTTTTCGCATTTTCGCTACGCCACCTTTGAAAATAAGTCCGGTTACCAAATGAAAACGAAAATTGAATTAAAAGTGCGCACTTAGTGTCATTTTAAATAGTTATGTGTGTTATTTTGTGCCATTAAACTCAATATAATGAATTATTGAAGAAATAAAGAGAATGTAAATATGAGTCTGCAGGGAAATTCATGTGGCTGTCCACATCAGATTTTCATTTTCTTGCATCGGAAAAATTGAAGATTCACGCGATTCTATTTTTTGGTATGAAGTGTCGTCAATCCATTTATTTTAGTGTAAAAGTTTTTAATGGAGCCATTTTCAAACGAAATCTCATAAAAAAGATAACTTTTTCCACCGCTACATATTTAAATGCTACATTGCAGTACTGCGAAAGCATGTCGAATACGAAACTGAAAAAATTGAATAGAAACTGAAATATTTTTTAATTAATAAATAACAAGAAAATTCTATTGGACTACTCTGTAATATAACATAATCCCAAAATTAAAAAGATTTTATTATTATTATTATTATTTTGTATAAAATCAATATTCCCTAAATCTTCAATCACAAAAAGTTTGTAATTCCAGAACCAGAAATCCTTAATTCCACTAGAACAGGAAAGTTAAAAATGGCTCAATCAGTGGCGTTACACCTTCATTTCCGTCACTTCCGGCGGCCAATTTCCGGTCGAGTCCGTGACGTGGGTCGAAACTGAAAGACAAGGCGTCCTGTAGATCAATTTTCTTTTAATGCTAATTGGCGCGGAGCTGACTCTATTGAAGTTAATCTCACAACGCGGAAGAGAACAAGGAAAGACAGGCTAAATAGACTGCATTAAAAAAAACTCCAGGGAAATAGTACACTAACTTTTATTGGACATCTAAATCGAAGGGCGACAAGCGTAAATATTTGGAGAAACTGGAGTTCCATTTAACGTTTTCATGTATTCATATTTGGGTCAATCTGTATCATAATCTGCATCACACAGAATAAATAAATATATTTTTGTTTGCAACTTGATTTTTTCAATTTTTTTCTTCTTCTTTTCTGGACTTCTTACACATTTTTTCAAGTTGGCAATGAGTTTGTCACGCCAATGAAACGAGTGTATTCAATTCATTTAAGTTAATTATACCACCTGTTTTGAATACCATTTGCATCCACAGTTTTATTTAAACTATCATTTTCCCCACATTGATCCGAAAATTATCATGCTTCTCCATTAAAAAGAATAATTAAGAAAAATCTTACATTTCAAATTATTCTTACATAATATATCTGACAAAATCTTAAATTCAAGTTAATCTATAAATTTGCCTTGTGGCACATAAATACGTACTTGAATGCGTATAATATGATACAGAAATTTAAAGATTTCCCCAATAATGCGTCCTTTTCTTTCATAATTCTTATTCCAAATTCTTATTTTATGTCACACACTTATTGCAACTATATTAAATTCTATCCCATGCTACTAATATTAACACTGCCAATACCTCCTATTTTTCTCTTCCATAACATATAGGGTCACTCATCTTAACCTCTACGTAATCTTTCTCATATGAAACTGCATCCTCATCACAATTTTGAAGCATAATAACGCGAAAACAGCATGTTTCCCATGTCGTCATTCCTCCCGCCATTACTGTACATTGCGTGAACCAACGCAGATTGCGCTGAGATCTCTTACGAGATGGACGGTGACGGAGAGCTCTGTCCAATGTAACAAATTGCATTTTAAGAGTGTCATCTAATGAAGTAGATTCTTGTAACCTGAAAGGTATCTTCCTTAGAATATCTCAACAACCATTACATATATTTCCATCTATTCTGTTCCAACCTCATCAATTATTAAACATCTCTGAATCCCCAAGTTCACTCAACTTTCTAACTTTTTTTTAAAGCAAAATAAAATATATCGTGCTTGTGCACCCATATATATCACCAAAGAGTAAGAAAACACATTAAGCTGCAATACCCGTGTCATTTTAAATATTTTAGCTTTCCCACCCATTGGAAAACCCAGGTTAAAATACTAAAATATCGAAATTATAACGACTCTGAAAATTAAGAACTCTATTCAAAATTCAATTATATACCCCATTAGAGCTTTCAGAGAGCTGCAAATTATTTCTTATTGTTTATAACTAGCACGTTTAGTTTTTGAGATATAAACATTACAAACTTGAGAAACGGAACATTTTCAATATTTTTCAACTTAACAAGACTATAAGAACTTTAAAAAAAAACATATAGATCGAGAAACTAGATTTCCTAATATATATTTTTGCCCTTTACTATTTATATCTATATCTCACTATGTATATCTATCCATTAGCTCAGATAATCAGGAGTCTACTATACTTCATTCGTAACTGTATAAATAGTTGATTAAAAGTATCAGACAAGTATCAAAAGTATCAATAACTGATACTCTTAATCAACGATTTATGATATTGCTAATGAAGTATTTTAATCTATATAAATAAAAATATGTCTATCTGTATGTATGTATGTGTTTTTTTTTTTTTCATTATCACGGGAGAACAACTGCACCGAATTTCATGAAATTTTTGAGAAGCTATGAAGTATAGACCCACTTAAAATTGAATCTCCGTTTCGAGTTTCTAGGACCATGGTTGTCGAATAATTAATAAAACACCCATAATTACAACTTCCATAGAAATAGCATTATGCAAACGATAATTTTTCCTCCAATTTTTTTGAAGATATCATGTCTCTTAGTAGCGGATTTAAATCCAATGTATTTATGCGACAGACGGTTTTTATTAGATCTTTTCCAATTTAAATCGTAAGGAAATGTATATCAATTGCATTCTGACTGGATTATATCCATTACGGACTTCAGGTTTAAAGATTACGAGTATTAATGATATTTTCAATTTATTATGTCATTTGCTTTATTTTGGTAAAGATTTTTGGAACTCATTGTAGTTTTTTTAATAATACGCAAGTATATCTTCTAACGTGAATATGAGTAGTGCGGATATATCTTCCCATACAGTTTTAGCGCTTTCATTTTGGCATATATTGATTCAATTTCATATTTTTTGTATTACAAACGGGACCAGGATGTTTTATTCTTCAGATCTGCTTGTGAAGATTATTTTATATAGCGAAAACAAGTATTCTTAAACTTCTTTTCAGGAGCATTAATTTAAATATTTTAATAGAGTGTTTAGAATAACAACGTCATTTAGAATACTATAGGAATTTGCACATGATTGTGAATTTTAAGTTTCTTTATAATGCATATTCCGTACGAAGAACGGGTATATTGCTAGTTTCATATAACCAGTGAAATATATTTTGTTTAGTATGCGAATAAACCTCACGAGCTTCTACACACTACCCATTACATAACCGATTACTTTCCACCAGGAAAACGCTGATACGCATTCATTCGTTTTAGTAAAGCCATTTTAACCCAGAAGCAAGGGTACAAAAATCGATTAACTTTCAACAGCTGACAAAGATTGGATAGAAACCCAGTAACCCTTTGCTTCGGAAGCAGCACATTCATTATTATAACTCGTGTCTTCAGCTTTTCTTTGAAAGTCATGTAATCCTGCGGCAGATAGCATGTCTGGATGCACAAAAGAAGAACACGGTTTGTGTTGCCAACGAAACAATAGAAGTTTTTAACCTGCGAGGGGAATAAATTGTTAATTGGATTGGTCGTGACTTGGCTCAATGGAGAAGCGTGCGTTCCAGCTTTCTTTTATGCAAACTTCGTTCCCTGTGCGTAGATTCAGTCCGAAATGGTTTAGGAACGTTTAATTGTATGATCTATGATTGGTGTGTGTTTTTTGTTGTTGTTGGTTTTTGCTCGTGGAATGGAATAATGTGGTTTGTTTGATGGGTTTATATTTGTTTTATATTTTGATACTTTACGACTTTTCCTGTAATGCCCGTGATGGTATATATGATAATTTTTACTTTCTTATACAATGTAATATAGCATAGCAAGAAAGTGTGCGGTTTTTGATTTTTAGTTCTAATCATTTAATTTTCAAAGATCCTCCAATTTTCGAAAGATTTTTTGAAAAAATCATTAAAAAATCAGAACTTTCAATAATGATAAATAAAAATAATCATTTTATAAGCAATTTTTTTTTATTAGAAAAATAATAATGTAAACCTTAGAAGGCTGGCATGACCCGTTTGTTCACAAGATAATTTACCAAACAAATAAATTTACCAAAAAAAATACATACATTAAAAAAGTAGCGATTATCATGAACTAGGTTCACTTTCATACGCAATATTATACAACAAATCTGTTAACATCATTCTCGTGCATCTAGTTCGTTCCATTCACAAGAGAAGATACTTTTGTAACAGTTTTGTATTTTGACGCCAAAGAATTCGTCAATGGTCATTTATTTCATGGGGTGTTCATTAAATGTTTATTGTATTTTGATGAGGATTTATAAGGATGAGTAAGTCATACTGTGTGGCCTAATAGGCAGCTAAAAGCGCCCAATTTCAATTAGCATGATGTTAAATCAATGCCAAAAACATTGTGTCTTTATTTCTGTTATTTTGTCCATTTTTACATTCTAAAAACAATAATGTCATATAGAAAAAGAAAGTCATGCTCTGCCCACATCAAATTTTTCGTAAATAATTAAAAATATATTAATTAATTTTTATTTTTCAAATATTACTATAACATTCCTAGATCATTACCTCCCTTTAAAAAAAACGCGAGTTGCTAGGCCAAGAATGAGTGTATTCAAGCCATGGAAGATATTTTTTTTAATTAATAGTGTGGATAGATTTTAAATTATAGTAAATCTTAGGATTAAACACTGAATCTATTATGATGCGTAGATCAAAGATGTTGAATAGCGGTTTCCCTGCCCCCTGCCTCCCCACACTGCACAATAATTCCCAACTTTATCTATTTCTATTAGAGGTCGGATAAGGCCTCTCTGACCTTATCGCTGAAACTTAAACAAAGTTGATGTCTCCCAGGCACGGGTCTAAACTAATACCAGGCGGTCCTGTCCATCCAAACTTTAGAAAAAGAGAGAAAACATTAATTGTAGAGGTCACACGGTGCTCGAGAAACGTGAGGGTTCCCGCCCCGACACAGGTGAGGCAGACTCGGTAGCAGTCTGTTCAGTTTTTGTTGATTTCGAGATGGCAACGAGTGTCTTGAAGTTTTGAAATGGTTCAAAATGGGTAAATCATGAAGGTAAAAGTAAGGAGTTAAAACTCCATATTTAGAAAACGCCCATATCGTTTGAAACAATTATTCAGGTGGCGCTGGGATAAGATATGTAGTCCTGCATTGCATGTATTTCCATGGCGAAAGGCCTAAAATATTTATTTAAACTGTCCATTTTGTAAAAATAAATTATGAGCGAATGCAAAGTGGAAATGAAACAATAAAGAATATACCTACGCAATCAAAAGTATTTTACCTTTCAATTTATTTGTACTCTATCCTGCAACGGTGAAAAAATAGTGATATGTGACACTTGTGTGTGACTCTGATGCTGATTAGTTTTGGGTACGATTTGGAATAAAAGAACCCGCCTTTTTTTGCGAAATGGCCCGTCAAAAATCTCGTCTACCCACTTTAGCTAAAAAACTAATTGAACGAATTTCACAAAATTTGGTAGATAAGTCAGTTGTGAGATATCCTGGTGCTGATTAGATTTTAGTGAGATTTAGAGAAGAATAATTTGCCTTTATTTACGAAATGACCCGCATAATTGCCAAAATCGAAAATAAAAGACTACGTATGGTCAAATGTATCCATTAAATGTTTGTTTTATAAGTAATTTTTGACAAGAAAAAGAGTAAGACCAATTCCATTACTCTAGGACTAACCGTTCTCGAGATATTCCGCGTTTTTGTTACTCCGCCTTTGAAAAAATGTTCAATTACCAAATGAAAACAAAAAAAAATCAATTAAAATACAAATTCAGTGTTGTTTTATACCATTAAACTCAATTTAAAGATTTATGAAAGAAATAAAGAAAAAATGAATTTGAGTCTTCAGGGAAAGTCATGTGCTGTCCACATCAGATTTTTTTAATTTATTTACAACAATGGATATTATAATACCTCCTTTTGCAGTGTGGCTACGTAGACAGTGATTGTGTGTTGTCTCTTATTATAGACCTAAGCACCGAATTAATTTCAGGGATGCTTGGAATGTGTCAATCAGCCGAAAATTGGAATTTCAATTCTCTACCCAATTACAATAATATTTGTCAATATATTATACTATCCACGTATATATGGATCGTGTAATACATTGAGAAATATTATAGTAATACATTGGGAAATTAAAAATTCCAAGCACATATCTCGAGATAGGCTTCAGAATGTATTCATTACAATATACCATTTTTATAGAAAAAAATTAATAATCCTTACACAAAAGAATTTGTATACATGGTATTTCATTCCATAAGTACATAGCATTATGATTGTAAATTCAACCCATTACAGCCAATCTTCCGTTATTTTGATCATGCATTATATCCCGCACGTCATCATCAATTCAATCTAATGGAACTCCGGTCGTCATCAAGCATTCCCTCCAAAGGGAATATCCATAAATACGTCATTACAACTTTCAATATTTTGGAATAAGTCACACTAAATGTTAATGATGTACATCATCGCGTGTGCATTGGAACCATCATTCATTGGGAACACCAGTTTCGGCAACAGAGACGTCAACATCTTGACAGCCGGAATGATTTTCACCGCTATCGCTATCGAGATCTGTTTGATTCCGAGGATCGCCGTTCCAGAACAGCTGATTGGACTCCATTCCGGGACCTCGGACTGGGGATTCCCGAGTCAATCTGCCGCGATCAAAGTTAAAATATCGTCTGCAGCGTTTGTTTCGTTTTATTGTTCTTTCAGTTAGAGTCTTCATCCGTCTTACTGACAGCAAAGATGGATTTGAAGAAAGAAAAACAAGAAGATCTGAAAGGATCAAGGTCTATTCAATAGTTGTCGAAACGTATAAAGTTGAAGTAATTTGTTTCGTTATTCGAAGATGGTTTTCGTGTAACGCCACTCCTCACAGCAGGAATATATAAAATACTAGCAGCATGCCCGTTCTTCGTACGGAGTATATAATATAATAAAACCTTAAAATTCACAATCATGTGCATATTCCTATAATATTCTAAATGGCATTGTTATTCAAAGAATGCTATTAAAATATTTAAATTAATGCTCCTAAAAAGACATTTAAGAATCTATGTTCTTACTATTCAAAATTATCTTCCCAGGAAGATCTTACGACTAAAAAATATCCTGGTTCCGCTTGTAAACAAATTTACAAAAAATATATGAAATTAAATCAATATATGCCAAAATAAAAGAGTTGTGTGGGAAGACATACCCGTACTGCTTATATTCTCGAATATTAGAATTAAAAATATCAGTAATCCCAATGTAATCTTTAAACCTGAAAGCCGTATTGATGTAATCCAGTCAAAAATCCAATTTCGGTAAAATTTATTTCATATACGTTTTTTTGTTATTTAAATTGGAAAAGATTTAATAAGAATCGTCTACCGCATGAACACATTGGATTTAAACTCGTTGGGAAGGTTTAACTGTGCGTTTCTAATTAATATTGAGACAATCCTTGGTCATTGAAACTCCCAACGTGGACTCAATTTTAAGTGGGGCTCTTCCAAGCCTACCCACCAAATTTCATCCAATTCGGTTCAACGGTTCTCCCTTGATGATGAGACAAACATGCAGGCAGACAGATTTTCAATTTTATTTACATAGATTATAAAAAAAATCTTTGTAAGTTACAATGTTTTACTAAATGCTTGAAAAAATTAAAAAAAAATTTTTTGCTATCTGGTTAGTTCTTGGTCAGTTAAAAATAAGTCCAATATTCAGCCTCGCTTCTATATATATATATATATATATATATATATACATATATATGTGTGTATATATATATTTATATATATATATATATATATATATATATATATGTGTATATATATATATTTATATATATATATATATATATATATATATATATGTGTATATATATATATTTATATATATATATATATATATATATATATATATGTGTATATATATATATATATATATATATATATATATATATTTATATATATATATATATATATATTTATATATATATATATATATATATATATATATATATATAATTGAAGATTTTTATGATTACTTGTAATATATATATACCCCAGAAATACCAAAGAAAATTGCTTGTAAACTGAAGGTAAAAGTAAAAAATTGCAAATCAGAAGCCAAGTGTAGCACGATGAGCTAGGCAAGAAGTTTGGAAAATCAATAAATGAAATCTAGTGAATATAAAAAGAATAAAATGAATATGAAAAGCATTTCTGAAACCATGTACGTTATCAAGGGCCATACATGTTTCATTAATGCTGATTCTACGTTTCTATTTACACAACTGTAAAATGTATTACAGAAATAATGTACATGGCCCTAATATATATATTTATATATATATATATATATATATATCTTTATATTATATATATATATATAATATAAAGATATATATATATATATAAAATTCAAAAAAAAAATAAAATAAAAGAGAGAGAGCGGTGTGCTTACGCGGAAGTAGCAAGGTCAAGGGGGATTGTGACCCCTTTTCCTGGTTGAAGCATACTTTCAGTCCCGGGAAACACTCCCAGAAACCACTAAATGCCCGAAGCAATCACCATCGCGAATGTGGGAAAAGCAGAGTCCCTAGAGGAACACTAAGAGCAGAAAGCGATATAGAAGTTGTAAATATGAAAATACATTGCGAAAATTGCAAAAATTACATGTCAATACTGTATCACAATACCCGTCACAATGCAACTCAAAGTCCAAACAGTATCTAAAATAAACACGTAAGAATAAACGCCATTATAGCGAGTACCGCAGTCACAGTTACAGTGTTTATCACTCATTTAAAGAATACGTGATAACCATTCATGGAAATAAGTATACTCTTCTGTTCTAAATTTTTTGTAATATGACATGTAATAATGTCGCAAAAAGTTTTTAGGAAGCGATTGAATCAATGCTTCTTTAATTAATTGACCTTCACAAGTGAGCCGATCCTGTTGATTAGAATTTAATTTTCCAAACCGATTAAGATGATTGATGATCAAATTTCGTTTCACACTCATACTTAAATTTGTGTGCCAGCTTATTATGTAATTGATTTTACAGTTGAAATTTCTACGTTTATCAAAAATTTTAAAACACAATTTGCCATTTTGATCATAATATAAGCATAGATCCAAGAACTCCACTTCCTTGTTATTATTTGGAACATTCTCTATTAGTTCTAGATTTGCTGGATAAAATGTGAAATCAAATCGGTCGGAAGGACTAAAATTTGCAATCAAAATGTCATCCACGTAACGGAAGAAGGGAATCTCGTTGAGTATGTGTGTTCCACTTTCGTATTTGTTTAAATAAAAGTCAGCCAACAAGGAAGAACAACCTCCACCCATTGGAACACCTTTGATCTGTTTGTAGAAATTACTTCCATTAAATAACACATTTTCGAACAATACCAACTCAATTAGTTTTTTATACTTCAATTGGTCAAAACTATAGTGTAGATCACTTGTCATATACGTATCCATCATAATATTATATAAGTCATTTAAGTTTATATTATTAAAAAGGTCTCTAAAATCAAAGCTTTTAAAATATAAATTGTCGGGAATTTGTTTCAATTTATCCAATACCTCAAAACTATTGGCAACCATCACAGTTCCAAAAGATTTAATCTTTTTCATAATAGGTGTCAAAAGTCTAAGAAGTAAATTATTTGCTCTTGTTAGATATGAATTGCATCCCACAGTAACGGGTCTAAACTTTACAGGAGTTTTATGTAATTTTGGGATAAGAACCAAGTATGGGAATTTTACAGACTTCATTTCAATTCCTATTTGTTTGTATAAGGCTTTAATACGATTTTCATTAGCCTTCAATGATAGATGGTTTTTATTATACATGTTCTCATCCTGATAACACTTGTTCAATTGCTCTATATAATATTTCTTGCAGGTGAAAGCATAAGTATTGGTGACTTTATCCATATATGTAATCACATAAAGATCTTGAAAATCCACCAAAAGTTTTTTGTCCAACTTGTTTTTATTATAATAATATTTCTTACGGATGCTGTAATATCTGTTAAAATCTTTCAAGACCATATATTTCCATTCGTTAAAGGTGGTAGTAGGAATACTATACTTTATAGCTAACCTATATATAAAGTCATCAATCTCCTTAGTGAATACCCTTTCAGCTCGTCGTGATTCGGGATATCTATATTTTGTTCCCAATTGTAGATATTGCCTCAAATCCAAATTTTCTGACAGTGCATATCACCTGTGACTACATGCTGATGATCTTGATTACATAATGCATGGTTTCCACATTTGCATACCAGATCACTATAATTAGCAATATTTTGACTGACCTGGTTATAATTAAATATTCTGCGTCCATTTGTTTTCACATATTTATACGTTAAAGAGATACAGATGTTTTTAATTGGCAAAAGGTAGTTACGTTGATGCAGGATATGTTTAAAAGGAATTGAATCAAAATCCTTATTGCAGAAGGTTGCTGTAAGATATTCTTTTTGTACTTGTTGCTTTGCTTCGTTATCCAAAGTAATATGATATTTGTTTGCATGTAATTTGAATAAGTCATAAAATATAGCAATATTAGCAGCATATATACTGTTGTCTTTTTCTTGTTCTTGTATGAATGGATGTTTATTCCATTCCAGCCATAAAAGTTTAATATATTTTTTCTTTATTCCGTAAATGATATTTTTAATCCAATTTTCCTGTATTTTGGTGTATTTACTAATATCAGTTATATGGTTGTTCATTCTGCTTAAATAATCAAAAAAATTTCCTTTAAATTTATTACCTCCTCGTTTGCCACGAGTAGTTTTATTCGTTTGTATAATGACTTCTGAAGGCGGATTACTAGCATTCAGGTAGTATTCCAGGTTATGGGATCGTCCGAAGTTGATTGAATTAAGTCCATAGGGGTATATAGTACCCCGTTGAAGAATATGTTGGTTTTCCCACCAAAGTCTTTCTTCTAGGTTAGTAACAAAATCTAAAATGGTCACCGTGATGTTCTGAAATCCATGTGTTGAAAAATGTTTCAGCTCCAGATTAGGATTTCAGAACATCACGGTGACCATTTTAGATTTTGTTACTAACCTAGAAGAAAGAAATATTGCTATATTTTATGACTTATTCAAATTACATGCAAACAAATATCATATTACATGCAAACAAATATCATATTACTTTGGATAACGAAGCAAAGCAACAAGTACAAAAAGAATATCTTACAGCAACCTTCTGCAATAAGGATTTTGATTCAATTCCTTTTAAACATATCCTGCATCAACGTAACTACCTTTTGCCAATTAAAAACATCTGTATCTCTTTAACGTATAAATATGTGAAAACAAATGGATGCAGAATATTTAATTATAACCAGGTCAGTCAAAATATTGCTAATTATAGTGATCTGGTATGCAAATGTGGAAACCATGCATTATGTAATCAAGATCATCAGCATGTAGTCACAGGTGATATGCACTGTCAGAAAATTTGGATTTGAGGCAATATCTACAATTGGGAACAAAATATAGATATCCCGAATCACGACGAGCTGAAAGGGTATTCACTAAGGAGATTGATGACTTTATATATAGGTTAGCTATAAAGTATAGTATTCCTACTACCACCTTTAACGAATGGAAATATTATGGTCTTGAAAGATTTTAACAGATATTACAGCATCCATAAGAAATATTATTATAATAAAAACAAGTTGGACAAAAAACTTTTGGTGGATTTTCAAGATCTTTATGTGATTACATATATGGATAAAGTCACCAATAATTATGCTTTCACCTGCAAGAAATATTATATAGAGCAATTGAACAAGTGTTATCAGGATGAGAACATGTATAATAAAAACCATCTATCATTGAAGGCTAATGAAAATCGTATTAAAGCCTTATACAAACAAATAGGAATTGAAATGAAGTCTGTAAAATTCCCATACTTGGTTCTTATCCCAAAATTACATAAAACTCCTGTAAAGTTTAGACCCGTTACTGTGGGATGCAATTCATATCTAACAAGAGCAAATAATTTACTTCTTAGACTTTTGACACCTATTATGAAAAAGATTAAATCTTTTGGAACTGTGATGGTTGCCAATAGTTTTGAGGTATTGGATAAATTGAAACAAATTCCCGACAATTTATATTTTAAAAGCTTTGATTTTAGAGACCTTTTTAATAATATAAACTTAAATGACTTATATAATATTATGATGGATACGTATATGACAAGTGATCTACACTATAGTTTTGACCAATTGAAGTATAAAAAACTAATTGAGTTGGTATTGTTCGAAAATGTGTTATTTAATGGAAGTAATTTCTACAAACAGATCAAAGGTGTTCCAATGGGTGGAGGTTGTTCTTCCTTGTTGGCTGACTTTTATTTAAACAAATACGAAAGTGGAACACACATACTCAACGAGATTCCCTTCTTCCGTTACGTGGATGACATTTTGATTGCAAATTTTAGTCCTTCCGACCGATTTGATTTCACATTTTATCCAGCAAATCTAGAACTAATAGAGAATGTTCCAAATAATAACAAGGAAGTGGAGTTCTTGGATCTATGCTTATATCATGATCAAAATGGCAAATTGTGTTTTAAAATTTTTGATAAACGTAGAAATTTCAACTGTAAAATCAATTACATAACAAGCTGGCACACAAATTTAAGTATGAGTGTGAAACG
Organism: Amaurobius ferox; assembly: GCA_951213105.1. Classification (NCBI taxonomy): domain Eukaryota; kingdom Metazoa; phylum Arthropoda; class Arachnida; order Araneae; family Amaurobiidae; genus Amaurobius; species Amaurobius ferox. The sequence goes on from OX578152.1 coordinate 122,100,286, forward strand.
AAATTTGATCATCAATCATCTTAATCGGTTTGGAAAATTAAATTCTAATCAACAGGATCGGCTCACTTGTGAAGGTCAATTAATTAAGGAAGCATTGATTCAATCGTTTCCTAAAAACTTTTTGCGACATTATTACATGTCATATTACAAAAAATTTAGAACAGAAGAGTATACTTATTTCCATGAATGGTTATCACGTATTCTTTAAATGAGTGATAAACACTGTAACTGTGACTTCGGTACTCGCTATAATGGCGTTTATTCTTACGTGTTTATTTTAGATACTGTTTGGACTTTGAGTTGCATTGTGACGGGTATTGTGATACAGTATTGACATGTAATTTTTGCAATTTTCGCAATGTATTTTCATATTTACAACTTCTATATCGCTTTCTGCTCTTAGTGTTCCTCTAGGGATTCTGCTTTTCCCGCATTCGCGATGGTGATTGCTTCGGGCATTTAGTGGTTTCTGGGAGTGTTTCCCGGGACTGAAAGCATGCTTCAACCAGGAAAAGGGGTCACAATCCCCCTTGACCTTGCTACTTCCGCGTAAGCACACCTCTCTCTCTCTCTCTCTCTTTTATTTTATTTTTTTTATTTATTCATTTATTTTTTAATTTTATATGGCAATAATTTTTAGAGCTGCATATGCGCCTAATTACTATATGCTTCTATATTTACTATTATCATTGCTCTTAGATTGTTTTTCACTTGATATATATATATATATATATATATATATATATATATATATATATATATATATATATATATATACATTTACATATATATATACATTTATATATATATATACATTTACATACATATATATATATATATATATATATATATATATATATATATATATATATACAGAGAGAGGGAGAGAGAATTTTTACCAGGTTATACTATCTATACTCGTGGCGAGTTATGCATTGATGTTTTTAATATTTTAATACATAAAGAATCACTATAAATTTATCATTATAAATGTTTGACTGGATATCTGATGAAAAATTGACTACAAAATCGCAAAAGACTAAAAACAAAGCATAAAATAAAAAAACTTTTTAAATTGCACGGTTGTATTAAAATGCACTATAAAGCAAAAAAAAAGGTTAGCTATCACTACTTTCTCGGTCATAGACGACTCTAAATAAAACCGTGAGGCGCCCCTAAAAGAATTGCATTTGGACATTGACTGAATTTTAAGGAACATCAGAAGCGATAATTTAACAAATGATACATGTAAGAATTCAAATCGTTTAAATTTTTCTTTAAACATTTTGATTTATCAATCCGTCATTCATTCTTATACGTGACAGGTATTATATATCCGTCATTCTTATACAGGAGCAGTTTGGGTACTACCCATACTGCACCGTGTTCACCCGAAGTACGGGCACGTTAAATAGTGGGTTCATAAGTCCTTCCAAGATATAGATTATAGATGGTAGGGGAAGGTGGGGACGGTCCCTGTGAATGCCGCCCCCGCTGGGTTCTGATCTAAATTAGGTGGTACTTACCCGGTCGTTCAAAAAGACCTTGCACTTTCGGGTAGGTTGCACTGACGGTTTGGGTCGAAGTATCTAGCTTTGTTCTCAAAAAATCTAGAACTAGATAGAATTTTTTTTTTTAATTCGAGAGAAAACTTGGAAATTTATTTGAAATTTTATATACTTTTTTTAACATGGCAACATAGGAGAAAATTTGGCATCATCATGTATAAAAAGGTTTATTGATAACTCGATCACGAGACTTTATAGTTTCATCCTTATACTTTGTATATTAATATTAGAGGTATACTTAGCCCAACCTCCCCTGATAAAAATATTAAATATTTAGTAGTGATATGAAATTTCATATAAAATGTCATACAAATTTTGTATAAAAAATTTCTTTATGATATTTTTATACATTATTTTGTTTTAAAGATTATTTAATTTAGCTGCATTTGTGATTATACTCGTAATCCATTTATTTACATATTTAATTTGAAACTATTTAAACATTCAAACAGCAGTACTGGGATACTTTTGTATTATTGCGTCGTCCACTGTTAGAATCAAAATCGACTAATAAGTAGTTACGAGTTAATATTAAGCATTAACTTGTATTAATTTTCAGAAATTTTCTTATATTCATTAACAGCTTTCCTACTAGTTAATGCTTACATTCAAATCAATTGTAATTATTATATATTAATATTGATGGATTTTCCTAATCAACTCTTAGCCTACAAATATAAATATGCAATTATTTGTTAATAATTTATATAGATTGAAATATATAACTATTATGGTTAATAAATGCCAATGATTAACTGTGTTTTTGGTGAGCCCTGCTTTCAAGACTGTTGCCCCCCCCCCCCCCTTGAATTTCACTCCAGCTCCTCTTGATTTTTGTCTCTGGTTATAGCCTCCCCCCCCCCCTCCTGTGTCCACATCACATTTTTTTACCGATTAGTGAGCATTAAAACAGGGTGAGTGATGACTGACTCCTTTAAGAAGCATCGCCCTATCCTCCAAAAGCAAGAATCATGCTTGAAAAATTCCTTTTGCATCAAGAAAAATAACACAGCGTGGTATCCTAAACAAAATTAATTATTCCCGATCGTCAGAGGCTTTATGTGGCGCATTAATTATTAAGATTGTATTCATTAATAATCCGGAGTAGAAGAATTTATTTCACACCGGCTTTCCGCTGCAATTATAATCAAATCTTTGAATTATGGATGCGAATATATATTTTTTTTTCGACTCTTGCCTTGAAAACTGTGCCTATGAAAAATGCAGTGCGATGCAGAAGCCAATTATAAGATTTTATAGATATCTCTTAATTATCGGGTTAAAATATCAAAACTAATAATTATTTTCTGTTATATCAGGAAATACGCCATGACGGGCATGTATTAAACAGTATGTAAATCTGTAATTAAATACGTGTAGAATTTTGACATGTTTGTCGGTTTTATTTATTTACCTATTTATACTTTTCCTATACAATGCATGGCGATGCATAGAGAAGCTATCGGAAAAGGGGGAAATTGGAATTCGAGTTTTCGATGGACGTTTTAGGCGCCCTTGAATACGAATAAACTATTTTTAAAGTAAAGTCTGTGCAATGTATGTATCCACTCCAACTAAGACTACCAGACGAAATGCCATCAAATTTTTTTGGTGCTAATTAAATTTTGGTATGATTTGATAAAAGAAGAACACGCCTTTCCTTCCATTTTTTATTTTCTCACACTATGCAATATAGTATGAAAATGTAGTTTTCACGAAAATTTTCGAATTCAAGGTTTTGATGCCAATATAAAGTTTTAAGACCTCCTGAGCACATTTTCACTATTTTTGGAATAATTATTTTTGGAGTGACTATTTTTGTCCGTCTGTCTGTTTGTCTGTCCGTATGTCTGTGGTCGATTTATTGCGTGATTGATAGCGGCCATACATATTAATGGATTTCACGAAGCTTTATATCCGGCTTTGCTATCAAAAAATCTAGAATTAAATACAATTTTTACTTTCTTTATATACATAATGTATGTATAAGGAAAGTATTGTGACGGGATAGAAAATTTGAATTCGAGTTTTCGGCAGGAGAGCACGTTTCAAGCATCCCTGATCACGAAACAAACATTTTTGAGATGATGTCTGTGTGTGTGTGTGTGTGTTTGTGTGAAAGTGTGTGTGTGTGTGTGTGTGTGTGTGTGTGTGTGTGTGTGTGTGGAGACGATATCTCACGAATGAATAGAGCGATTCGAATGAAATTTGGTAAAAAAATTACAATCCGTGAATACTGGAAGCTTATTATTTTTAAACGTAATTGAATGTTCAGAATCCCCCTGAATTTTCGAGTAAAATTTTGAAAAAATCATCAAAAAATCTAAACCTTTAATAAAGTTACGCAAATAGATATTTCTTATGTAATTTTTCCTTAGAAAATGACTGACATGAACTTTAGAACGCTAGCATGAACCGTTCTCGAGATATTGCACATTTTTCAAATAAATTTATAAAAAAATCCCATAAATTAAAAAAATATATATTAACTGTCGAGAAATATGTTCACTTTTCAGATGTAATATCATGCAATAAATTGGGTGACATCATTCTCGTGGATCTAGCTCGTTCCATTCACAAGAAAAGATATTTTGAGTAATACATTTGTATTTGAACGCCAATAGTCATTTATCTGCTGTAAGAATAACTTATTTCTCCGTCCATAACGCTTGACGAGATTTTGGCGACGAATTTGGCTGAATGTTGCCAACTTGGCGACTTTTTAAATGTTGCCAAATTAACGAAAATCTTGCCAAATGATAAAAATGATGCTAAATCGATGAAAATGACGACTCATTAACGAAAATTCAATATCTTGGAAAGAATATAAGTATCTACTATAAGAATAACTTATATATTTTTTTTTGCTGTAAAAGTAGTAAATTCATTGCATTATATAAGGAAAGTCATGTGATGCCTACATCAGATTTTTTTTAATTCAAACCAAAACCTTTCAAAATTCGTTCGAAATTTTATATTTTCCTAACATGGCGGCATAAGATAAAATTGGGCAAAATCATGAATAAAAGTCTTTATTTATGGCTCATTGATCACGAGATTTTCAATCATTGATAGTTTCAATCATTGCTGTGAAAAATAACCGCGATATATTTTTTTTTTCATGACGTCGTTAGGCCCCTTGGGCGATAAGTTACCCCCGGGGATGTACATTGTCAAATATAGTATCAGTGGAAAGATTTTGTCAAGCCCTTTAAACGAGAGATAACACGCTGTAGTTATAATCATTTGGACCCACTATATCTATTTTTCAAAATAATTCTTGAAAAATTTGAAAAGAAATGATAAAGTGGAGTTGAATAACAATCCAGTTAAATTTTATTAACACTTTCCAACATAGTTGAAAAGTGTTTATGACTTTGTTCATTCTGTCTGTCTGTCTGTCTGTTCGCACGATAATGGCCGTAAAAATGACTTTATCAAAGTGAAATTTCAGTATGTTGTTGAGACGGTCTGTAGTACATATGGGAATGAAAATGAATAAGATCACCCAATTAGTTTTGGATTGAACTAGGGTTGCAAAAGTTAAACACATTGAACCCTATGGGTCCTAATGTTTCAAACATTTTTTAAGTGAAGTTAATAAATTGTTTAGAAAATTTTAGGAAATAATCAAATTATCCCATAAAAAATATAAAAAAAAATTCAACAAAATAGGTTCAGTAGTTTTTTAAATAAAAATTCAAATAATAATGACACCCATATTATATGAAGAAATCATGTGACCCACTTCAAAATAAAATAGGGAATCCATCTTTTTCCCAATGTAAAAGTCGTGATTTTTAAAGTTCTTTTAATTTTATATTGAGTATTGCATTCGCCCTAAAACCGCTTTATTTTTACGTAATTTCTGTGCATCTATATTCTGCTCCAACGCAATTACACTATTTTTAAGTTTAAATGATCATCAAACTTCGATAATTTCTACAACGAAGCCTAATTTTAATGGATAGAATTGCTGATTTTTTTTCACGCAAAATTATTTAGCTCTGGAGTCTGGAATGAAAGTGATATGAATGAAATATTCATTGCTTTTACATAGAGAGCCAGACGATTTATATTTCGATGTCGTCATTTGAATAAAGTTCATTTATTTCGATGAAGTTTCAAGTTTTCAAATAATATAATAAATCATTCTAGTAGTGTGATAATTTAAAATATATCAGCGCATTTTAGAGATGTTTCAGTAAAATTGCATTTCAGTTGGAAAGTGTTTCATAATCAATGCTTTATGTATGATTGATCTTTCTTGTTTCTTTATAGGCCTATCATAATCGTCAAAATCTTAAATAAAAGACTAAATATGCTTAAATGTATCGATTAAAAGTTTTTTATACGTAAATTTTGATAAAAACAGAAAACGAATAACACCACTTTTCTTTACTTCAGTTGTAGTTATTTTCAATTTTTTTTTCCTTAAAGGTGGAAGTCTTAGGTCAAGGGCCATGGCTATTGATCTTTTCGAGCAACACCAAGCAACGCACATACTACAGGTAAGAAACAGTTTATATTATTGCCAGTAAATTCACAAGTGCAGATTAATGCCAATAAACTTGCAAGAATTTCCAATGATTTTACAAGCTTATAGTATTGCCACTACCATGGAGGTAAAAGTAAGGAGTTAAAACTTTATATTAAGGAAACGCCCCCATCGTTTGAGACAATCATTCAGGTGGCGCTGGGGTAAGATAAGTAGCCCTGCATTGTATGCATTTCTAGGGCGAAAGGCCGAAAATATTTATTTAAGCATAATAATAAATTATTAAGCGTAATAATAAATTATTAGCGTAATGCAAAGTAGAACTGAAACAATGCAGAATATTTCTACGTATTCAATATTATTTTACCTTTTAATTTATTTTTATCTCCCTATATTCTGTACTTTATCGTACAACTATGAAATAATACTGGTTAATTATACTCATAATGAAGGAATCCTTAATTTAAAAATAATCAAAAATACATACACTAAATCCTACGCCTTTCTGTTGTGTTGACTAACAATAGCAGCTACTTTAGTAACATCAGCGACACCTAGATATAATTCTCAAAGCATTATGACATTTTCAAGTGTTTCCTCCATAGGTGTTTTATCTCCTTCTTTCTAACTCCTTGGTAAATACATTCAGAAGAGTTGCTAATCATTTTCCAAGCTCATATTATTGCCAACACATTTACAAAAATTGCCAATAGCTTGTATTCTTGCCAAAAAAAAATTTTAAATTGTCAATAAATTTACAAGCTTATATTATTTCCAATAAATTTAAAATCTTGTATTATTATCGATAAATTTACAAGCTTATATTATTGCAAATGAATTTATAAGTATATAGAAGCATTTAAGTTCTACAATTTTTAAGTATCATAATTTTATTAAAAAAAAGTATGAACTTCTAATCCTAACGTTTTAAATTCTCCACTAGGGTCGCTGTAATCATTTTTATTCGATCAGTCATGGTCACTTTATTATAGATAGATCTAGCGTGTACACTCGTTGCTGTTGTTGAGACCCAGACCGTCCGACCTACCAGAAAGGTGTAAGGCAACTGTTTGGACGACTGGGAAGTGCCACCCAATTTAGACCGGAACCCAGTGGGGGAGGCATCCACAGGGACCGTACCCTCCTTCCCCTACCACCAACCTCTCGGAAGGACTTACGGAGCCACATGTTTAAAGTGATCGTACTCCGCATGAACACGGCGACAGTTGCAGCAGCGTGCAAATCCAGCGCTCAAACCACCGGGCTACCGTGCCCTAAAAGTGCCAACAACGTGTACACTCGTGAACCTTTTCTTACAAAGTCATTGGGATGTTTAAGGGCTTTTTATAGTACTTTAAGAAAATTAGAGGTGTGCATTTACACCCATTAACACACACACCCCTCCCTACACCTTTCTGGTAGGTCGGACGGTCTGGGTCATCAACATCAACACACCCCTCCCTCGTTTCTAAATGCTCTAATAGTACGCTGTAAAAAGAATGCTTCATTTAGAACTTTTAAAAATCAACGAATATTTGAATCTAATTATAATCAACAACCTGTCTAATTAGCAAACGATTTATACAACTGATGCCACATCTTTTAATTCAGCAAAATGTTTCAATACATTATCAGCAGCCAAACAAATTTCATTCCCAAACGATGTTTTTCAACGTACACAGAAACACATAAAAAGTATATCATACAATCCGTTTTATACCGTTGATCATTAAAATAATTAAGGCAACCTTATTACTGATTACCATAGAAGACTAATGCCCTAATTATGCAGCGCATTATTATGCAATCACGAAACTCCCCGAGATTCATACTGTACAATGCTAATCAAACAATTACTCACAGTAGAAATTTTAGATATTCCTATAGATTACGATCTGGAGTTCCGGATTCATTTTATTCGTTTATTAAAATTAGGCAAATGAATGCATCTGAAAAAGGCGTCAAAGGAACAAAAAATGAACACATAGGAGTGGTGTTATTGATAACTAAAAATGAAACAAAAAACATATATTATTGAGTAGGGCAATTAGTAATTGGATAGATTGCTTGAGGCTAAATAGTAAATTAATTTTATGCCGGCCACGTGGAAGGACTGAAATGATCAGTTCACAATAGAATTGTGGATTATAGCAAGTTTCTTGCTGCCATTGTAAAGATATCGAATGGCTGACGAAGGCATAAAAACCGCGAAACCGGTCCGTGGATGCTGGTATCTGTAATGGGAGTGGCTTCCGAATTGGATATGAGCTTGTATATTTTATACAACCAGATAAACAGGGTTGTAAAATATATCTGTCCAATACATGACTTCATAAACGAATTAATACATTTCGATATTAAAGGGAAACATAGAACACGAAGTTTGTAATGTTTATTGAAAACTGAAAGTGCTAGCTATAAGCAGTAACCGATTACTGTGCATCCTTTTGAAAGCCCTACGAATATATATGGGATGATAGTCAGTGCCTGATTAACGCACGGGCCTCCAGGGTCGCGAACCCGGGCCCCTAATTGTTGCAAAATTTAATCAGAAATAATATTTAAATCAATTTTAAACTGGTAATATTAGTTTTTATTTGAGATTTTTCTCTCAGAATTTTTACATAAGGTTTGTGTTTTTTTCACTTCCGGTTCAAAACTTACCTTGCAATGCGTACTTCTCAGGATTAGCTGTAAATAGAGCTTAGATGACAGCTGATATGGATTCGGCATCACATTTTTCAAGGGATTGGGAGATATTTTGTTTTAAAATTTAATTTTTTTAATGAAAGTTTGAAAATGCTCCTTGCGAGCCATTTGTTCACATTTTTGATTCATTTTACATTATGATCACTCAAAAGCACATTTTGAACAAATTTGGGTATTTATTTTTAAATCCCATAGAAAGTTAATTTTTTTTAAATATTTTTCTGCATTAAAACTTAATTTTCATCATTTAATTAGATTCTTATTCACTTTTAATTACTTTAATAAAGTCCGATTATAAAATGCATACCCAGTTTCATTAAAAAGTATGAAAGTTGAAAAGAACAGCAGTTACAGTAATCGGTTACTGCTTAAAACTTGAAAAGAAAAGTTCTTGCCAAATTTCATTCACAGATAAAAATTAAGACGCATGGAGCATTTTAAAAATGTAAAATCTTTGAAAATTCCGTTTCGAAAAAAATGCATTCAACCTTTTGCTTACGGGTGGGACAGCTCCATCCCAAACGAAGAACCTCTCTAAAAAAAAACAGGCATTTGACATACCCTATCCCAAACAGTTCGACCCCCTTTGCAGGCATTGGCGTCCATGGAAATCGCTGACAGAAACATTGAACCTGCTGCAGCTGGTGCAATGTTTCTGTCGGCGATTTCCATGGACGTCAATGCCTGCAAAAGGGGATCGAACTGTTTGGGATACGGTATGTCAAACACCTGTCTTTTTGGGAGGTTCTTCGCTTGGGATGGACGCTGTCCCACCCGTAAGCAAATGTTAAATGTGTAAAATAATGTTATATATTAAAACTTTTTTAGTCGATTTTTGCTCATTTCAACGTCCACCGTCCCCTTAATAGTTTTGAAAATGAAGTGTACACATCACTTGCTTCCGTATGAAAACTTCTTCATAAATTTCTTGTAGAGACTCAATTATTAACATTAACACTTTTAAGATTTCAGTCACATAAAACATCTTAATAGTTTTCGATGCATTTTTCATTTTTATTTTCTCTTTCCAGTCTCTCGATGGTTTCGCCTTTGCCCTCGGCGCTGACGGCCGCTTCTTGTACATTTCTGAAACTGTTTCTATTTATTTGGGGCTGTCACAGGTAAGTTCCATTAAACTACACATTTCGAAACACAAACAAATATCTTATTTACTAATGAACTGATGTTATACAGAATTCGCCTTTTTATATTATGTATTGTAAAGCTGTCGGATTAAATATGCAGGCATCTTTTGATAAAAAAACAAGTTTATTCCTAAACTGTGGAAATCATAAAATAAACTTCATCAACGTAATTTGAAAATAATAAATCAGAATGTACATGGTTCACCCTTCCTACCATCGTCTGCATCTACACACGCCATGCTACACCTACCAAGTCCTACCATCTCCTATCATCGCCCTTCGCACTTCGCCTTTTTATAACCTGGTTGCCAGCACCCTCTACCGTCCGCAATCTGCGCGGTTGCTATTTAAATTTAGATTCTTCTTCCCCCGGGGCAGACACTGCTTGAAAAATAAGAAGTCGAGAATAGAAATTGTTAATTCTCACAATATCTCTAAAGTAATTGTTATAAATCTATAATAATGAAAACACAAGTTTGATTGTCTGTTTTTTTATTGGAAAATGGAAAATCTAAGCGACCCACTGCCATGAAATTTGGTACAGAGGTAACTCGACTCCAGAAAGGAAACACCTTCTCAAGAGCTTTATTCAAATTCGGATTAGTTTTAAAGTTATGAATTTAATATTCAAAATTCGGCCTGTTCCAATACAGCGGCCAATTTGTATTGGTAGTGTCATTTATTGCACGTTTCTAAAATTAAAACTATTTCTGGATTATATGTACAGCTCAAACTGCTACTAAAACTAACATACATTCTTTAGGAACAACATACACCACAAAATAATAATGTTGACCGGTTTTAAAGGCAAGAAACAGACTTCTTCGTCACCAAAAACCGGTAGATGTCAAGTTTCTACAGAAACTAGCAAAAGTCCGATTATTTAAAATTTATTTTGTAGTTGTCGTTGCCCGCAATCTACAACAGGGATTCATTTATCCAACATATCAGCCTTTTCGTCTTTTGAAATGTTCAATGAATGAATTCATTGAATTCCTGCTTTATATCCCGAACAACGGCGGGTATATTTTCTAGTAAAAATGTAACCAGCAGTGATTACTAAATAACTTTTACTTAAAAAGTAGAATTTCTTTAATTCGAGCTCAAAAGGACGTAAAATTATTGTAATTCTAAATTACTGTAAACTATTGTAATTAACTGTTACTAATGGATATTTAAAATTAACTGTTACTGAGAGGGATTTGAAGTTAATTGTTAATAAATACTAATAGACATTTAAAATTAGATGTCATTAAGAAACATTTGATATTAAATGCTATTAGTGAAGATTTGAAATTAACTATTACTAAAGGACATTTGAAAGTAACTGTTACTAATGAACATTTAAAATTCACTCTTATTATTGTAATTATGAAATTAACTGCGTCTAAGAGACGTTTGAAATTAACTGTTACTAATGGATATTTGAAATTAACTGTCACTAAGAGGGATTTGAAGTTACTTGTTAATTAATACTAATAGACATTTAAAGTTAAATCTTATTAAGATGCATTTGATATAAAATGGTTTCAGTGGACGTTTGAAATTAACTATTACTAAAGACCATTTTAAATTAACTGTTAATAAATGCACTAATGAAAATTTGAAATTAACTGTTAATGAATACACTGGTGAAATTAACTGTTACTAATGGATATTTGAAATTAACTGTTACTAAGAGGGATTTGAAATTAATTGTTAATAAATACTAATAGACATTTAAAATTAGATGTCATTAAGGAACATTTGATATTAAATGTTATTAGTGAAGATTTGAAATTAATTATTACTAAAGGACATTTGAAAGTACCTGTTACTAATGTACATTTAAAATTCACTGTTATTATTGTAATTATGCAATTAACTGCGTCTAAGAGACGTTTGAAATTAACTGTTACTAATGGATATTTGAAATTAACTGTTACTAAGAGGGATTTGAAGTTAATTGTTAATAAATACTAATAGGCATTTAAAATCAAATCTTATTAAGGTGCATTTTATATAAAATGTTTTTAGTAAACATTTAAAATTAACTATTACTAAAGACCATTTTAGATTAACTGTTAATAAATACACTAATAAACATTTGAAATTAACTGTTAATGAATACACTGGTGAACATTTGAAATAAACTGCTAATAGAAATTTGAAATTAACTGTTTGTAATGGAAATTTGAAGTGAATCGTTAGACATCTGAAAATAACTGTTAATAATATTTGAAAATATTTATTACTAATGAACGATTGAAAATAACTGTTATTACTTACTACTCGACTCTCTCCAGGAAAGTTTTCGCCAAGCGTGTGTTTCTTTTTGACCGATGCCCTTTAAAAAAAAAACGATTTATTTGCAATTGGTACTTAATAGTTCAGAGTTTTAAGGGAACGGTGGACGTTGATTTTTTTTAATTTATTTATTGACTTAGAAACATGAAAATTTGTATACTTATTTCTCTTCATATTACTATATAAAATACCATTAAATTTTTTTCAATTTTGTTATAATTTTGTATTTTGTTTTTAAATTTACTTTTTTTTTATGAAAATTTGAAAATGCTCCTTGCGTGTCATTTGTTCACATTTTTGATTCATTTTACATTATGATCACTCAAAAACACATTATGAACAAATTTGGGTATTCATTTTTAAATCCCTTAGAAAGTTAATTTTTTAAAAATATTTTTATGCATTAAAACTTAATTTTCATCATTTAATTAGGTGTTCTTATTCACTTTTAATTACCTTAATAAAATCCAATTATAAAATGCATACCCAGTTTCAATAAGAAGAATGAAAAGTGTCTTCTTGCCAAATTTCATTCATCTCAAACAAAAATTAAGACGCATGGAGTATTTTAAAAATGTAAAACTTTTGAAAATTCTGTTTCGAAAAAAATGCATTTAACCTTTTGCTTACAGGTGGGACAGCGTCCATCCTAAACAAAGAACCTCCCAAAAAGACAGGTATTTGACATACCCTTTCCCAAACAGTTCGACCCCCTTTGCAGGCATTGGCGTCCATGGAAATCGCTGACAGAAGCATTGCACCTGCTGCAGCAGGTGCAATGTTTGCAAAGGGAGTCGAACTTTGTCAATGCCTGCAAAGGGGGTCGAACTGTTTGGGAAAGGATATGTCAAATACCCGTCTTTTTGGGAGGTTCTTCGTTTAGGATGGACGCTGTCCCACCCGTAAGCAAATGTCAAATGTGTGAAATTATGTTATATATTCAAACTTTTTTAGTCGATTTTTGCTCATTTCAATGTCCACCTTCCCCTTAAACATTTTCAACTCCATCTGGTATATTTTTTCTTTGTAACCTACGTCTGTGTTAGTGCTCTTATCTGTATATAATTCGTTTGTTTGTAGGTGGAGATGACTGGTAGCAGCGTGTTCGACTACATTCACCAGCAGGACCAGTCCGAACTCGCCGATCTGATCGGTATCAATTTATGTCCGTCTGCCGCAGCCTCACCTCCAGCATCGGTCGCCTCTGACGATGCCTCCAACCACGGATCTCAAACACCCACAGGATTCGACAGACCGCGTAAGCATTACAACTATAGTGCCTAGAATACCAGACATTATAATTACAACTGTATTCCAGACACTATAATTACAACTATAGTACTACAAGATCAGAAGTATTACAGCTTCAATATAGTATTACATCTTGTATACGGAAATTACTCTTGTTTAATATGGTTCTCAACCACCAGTCCACAGCTCCTGTCCAAAGATTCTTAACCTTTTCACATTCACACGTATCCCAAATTATCTTGAGCACAAAAATGCACTCAGACTACTGTTTGACTATATCTACAAAATAAAAACTTCATTAAACAGGGAATATAAAGTTAAATAAAGCTATCAGTCGGTGTCAAAGGCAAATTATCTGTTGAGAACTCTCAAAAGGCAGTATTAAATGCCTTAAACTGGAGATGTCTTTAGCTCAACGCTATGACGCTGGCTTACCACGCGTTGACTCCGGAATTAAACCCCGTCAATACCAACTTGGTGATTTCACGTTCTCGCTCATTGCGGTCATCTCAATTAGCACGAAGCATCCTCTGCTCAATTATTCCCACTTAATTCATCTATTACATATGCATTGCTAAAACGTACTGTACTCCTCATGAAATGGCGTCAAGACAAACTAGTCCTTCCAAGGTTCTTAGGCGTCTTTAATTTTCACCCTTTAGAGTACTCTATTTGATCAGTACTCACTCTTCAAAGTACTCACTTGTTCCAATGCTTTTTCCACTTTGGAAACAAATTTAAGCCTTCTTTCGGTATGTTATTTAGCGTCTATCTGTTTTGCTTTGTATACTTTTTTTTTTTTTTTCGAAATCTCCTTCTCTTCAGTCAAAACTTTATCGTAAAGTAACATGTCGTACAATGCTACATCTGAAAAGTACAGCGATGCCAGACGAATGGCATTTTAATCTTCGCCAAAAACTGCTTCACAGAGAGTGCTGTATGCGCGGGCGCGTTGTCACGCTGCAAATAAAAATCCATAATAATTTTCGAAATCTCGCCAATAGTGCAATAACTATCTTCCAAACTAACTGCACGACATATTTTTGCAGATTCAAAAGAAGGAAATCAGAAAAGATACTGTAAACGCGAAACATATATGGGCATTCAGAGTCACGCCATTCGGTTTGCATATTTAATAAAGGTTTGTATTTTACGACAGTTGCTTCGTCGCCAACCACAGAGGTTTCCAAAATTGTATCGTTCCACATTCTTTTACTTTCCCAGTAATACATGGGGTAATGTATAGGGAAAGTATTAGAATAATCTCGAAAATTGTAACTCGAGTTTTCGACGAATCTACACATTTTAACACCTCTAGATTACGAAAATACCATTTTTAGCGCGACGTCTGTGTGTGTGTCTCTCTGTGCAATGTATTTATCCACTCTAACTGAAAAACTAATGGACCGAATTCCTTAAAATTGGGTAGGTAAGTCCCTTGTGGGTGACCCTGGTGCTGATTAGATTTTGTTACAGTTCAGTATTAAAGAACCTGCCTTTTTTTTTCTTTTGCGAAATAGCCAGCAAAAATCGATGTATCCACTCTAGGTAAAAACTAATTAGCCAAATTTCATAAAATTTGGTAGATAAGTCACTTGTGGGTTTGGGTTACCCTGGTGCTGATCGGATTTTGGTACGATTCAGAATAAAAGAGCCTGCCTTTTTTTTTTTTTGCGAAATGGCCCGCAAAAAATAGTCAAAATCTAAAATAAAAGTCTACGTATGCTCAAATGTATTTATTAAATGCTTGTATTATACGTAATTTTTAAAGTTGAAAAGAATAAGACCAACCCCATTATTCTAGGACTAACCGTTCATTCAGTGTTATTTTGTGCCATTAAACTCAATGAATTAAAGAAATAAAGAGAAAATGAATTTGAGGCTGCAGGAAAAGTCTTATGCTGCTCACATCAGATTTTTTTTACTGACAGTAGCAGTTATTCAGTTATGATAAGCTTTTAAAGCGAATTCAGGACTTTATTAAAGTACGGGCCTCCAAATTGTAGCGGCACCCTAAATTTTGCATGCGATAAAAAAATTTAACCAGAAATAATTATTTAATTAATATAAACTGATGGTGTTAGCTTTTATTTTAAATTGTGAAAATACGATGTATATATTATACATCTTTTAAATTTTATTTTGAAATAAAATGTTTGTAAGTTTACAAAACGTGCAAAAGGACCTTTGGGACAATGGCCCGAAACTTTCGAATTGACTATGATGTTTTGCATGTGTTTAGTATGCCGTGAATGTATGGGGGTCCCCAATGAACCCTGTCCCGGGCCCCACTTTGACTTGATCAGGTTCTGAGTGAAACCGCTCCCCCGATGCACTGGGAGCTTGATTTTCGCATTATTTCATTTTATAATTAACATTTTATAAGAAAATATACATAGTTGTGCCGATTTTTAAAACTTTACAACTAAGTTAAAAAGTGTTTATGACTTTGTTCATTCTGTATGTCTGTCTGTCTGTCTGCCTGTCTGTCCGTTAGCACGATAACTGCCGTAAAAATGACTTAATCAAAATGAAATTTTAGTATGTTGTTCAGACGGTCTGTAGGACTTATGGGAATATAAATGAATAATATCACCCAATTAGTTTTGGATTGAACCCGAGTTGAAAAAATGAAATACATTGAGCCCTATGGGACCTAATTTTTCAAACATTTTTTAAGCGGATTTAAAATTCACAAATTGCTTCGAAAATTTTAGGTAATATTCAAATTGTTCCATAAAATATATAAAAAGAAATTCAGCGAAATATACTCAGTAGTTTTTTAAATAAAAATTAAAATAATAATTACACCTCTTATATGAAACGATCACATGACCCACTTCAAAATGATATATGGCATCCATCTTGTTTCAAATTCGTGATTTTTTAAGTTCTTTTTAATTCATATTGAGTGTTGTATCCGTCCTAAAACTACTTTATTTTTGCTTACATTCTGTACATCTACATACTGAAACAACGCAAATACAATATATTTGAGTTTAAATGATTATCCAAATTTGATTCTTTCTACAACGAAGCCTATTTTTCACTTATGAAAAATGTAAATAGCAAAATATGTAGAATGCGTTGTATTAGAATTGCTGTATTTCTTTAACACAAAATAATTTAGCCCATGGAGTCTGCATGGCTGATATGAATGAAATATTAATTGATTTTATAAAGAGAAGGACAATTTTTTTCGATGAAGCTTTAAGCATAGAGTTTAATTACTTGTAGCTCCATGGTCTTAATTTTTAAATAAAATAAATTATTATAGTATTGTGATGAATGAAATGAATGGGAGAAAGGTATGAATGAAATGCTGTTTTTATAGAGAGATCCAGGCGTGTTATTTCTTCTATGACGTCATTTGAATTAATTTCAGTTGTTTTCGATGAAGTTTTCAAATATAATAAAGTATCGTAGTATTATGATAGTTTTAAAAATATTACTGTGGAATGTATCGCATTTTAGAGATATTTAAACCAGGCAATTTATATTTCAATGCCGTCATTTGAATGAAGTTCATTTTTTTCAAAAAAAGGTTTAATTTTTCAAATATAATAAATTAATGTATTATTGTGATAAGTTTTAAAATATTACCGAGGAATGTATTGCATTTTAGACTTTTTTAAATAAAATTGCATTGAAGTTGGAAAGTGTTTCATAATCAATGCTTTAAGCATAATTGATCTTTCTTGTTATTTATTAAATTCTCTAAATGATTAAGTCTAAAATGTGCAGTTAAAATATAACTACTATTTGCAGTATAAATTGACTTGTTACTTTCCGAAATTAATATTTTTGTGGCCGCAATAACCACCAGTCAGTACCAGCATATCGGAATAAAAAACTATAATGATTATAATCTTAAAGAGACCAAAGTGACTACTAAAAATTAATAAAAAAAGAACTCAATTTATTCGAATATACAGTACCAGTTTACATCATTATATTTAAAAACATTAGAGGACATTATTCTCTTACTAGAAACATATTAGTTCATCCGGAGAGAAGTAATGCCAGAATCGTATTAATGGGTTGGACAACCCTTACATTCTAAAATTCGATTTTGAAGTAATATTACTTATATTATCCATATAGTTTTTAAATAGTGCAGTACCTGAGGAGGTCCTTTTCAATTGTAGTCACACACATCAAGAGTCTCATCACATATTCACATTTCACAAATCTCCATATCAAGATTTTATTTTTGGGGGGGCTTTCGTTCAAGATAGGAACCTTCTATGGCACTGATAAATACTTCAACTCAACAAAACTGCTTGCTCTCAAAAATCTGCACAGTCGCCCTCTACCCGGATTATATATATATATATATATATATATATATATATATATATATATATATATATATATATATATATATAAAATGACTTAAAAAAAGCCAAATTCCCTTCAAAATAAAATATTAAAAGATCATAATATATACAACATGTAAAGCGCCATGCTGCTATATACTTGTATACAACAAAATAAGCTCCTAAAAACTCCGTCACAATTTAAAAATAGTTTAAAACTAAGGCTTGTGAGAAGCTGAATAGAACTGATTGATTGCTTTTAAGGATTCTTTGTTATTGTTCTATTGATGATTGACTTTCCTAGAGTTTTGAGTGTCTAAATGGCAGACAAGTTAATCACATATATGGTACATTGTTATGTTATCGTGGAATGTCAAGTATAGATGGATTTTGGAAAAGTTTCGGTATTGAATGCCTGATTGTACTTTCAAGATTAGAAATTGGTTGCCCGTATGGGCTTTGATGTAAAAGTTTTACGAGAATGGGATAAGTTTTTTAGTGTGAAAATTGTGGTGAATTTTTAAAAGTTAGGTTTTACTCACTTTTTGAAATGACAAAATTGCTATTTGGTTTTTTATTGAAGTATACAAAATAATCACCTTGTAAATGATTTTATACATTAGTTGTTTTATGGCTTTATTTAGCATTGTATTTATGGCTTTTTCGCAAATTGATATTTGGTTTTTATTTGAAGTATATAAAAATAACCACCTAGTTAATAATTTTATACATTAGTAGTTTTATGGTTCGAGTCAATATAGTTTTCATGGCTATTACAGTCAGGTTTGGGGAAAGATATTGTATTTGTCCATTTCTTTCATAGTGTTTTAATATCGGTTTGAAAATATATAATATAACCACTTAGTTAATGATTCCATACAATAGTTTTAATATGCTGAATTGGGATTTTATTCCTCCCCCCCTTTTTTTCAGATCTTTTGGAAAGTATATGTGTTGTTAAAAGTGATTTTTAGGGTTTTTTATATAAATGACTTGATTTTTAACGTGTAATTTGTTTTTTGGGGTATAGGTGAGTGTCTTGTTGATAGTGGTTTGAAGGTTTCGGCTACTGGGAGTGTTTCGCAATGGCAGTAAAAGCTTTAACTGGAGAGTTGGGGGTCGCTATCCCCCGGCCGTCACTTTATGATTACTCTTTTAACATCTTTATGGGTAAAAGATACTTGTCCTTTTTAGGAGTTTATATATATACAAGGTAGAATCAAAAAGTTCGGAAACTGTGGTGATATCGCCAACCCTGATTGGAGGTGAGGGGAACTATTTCACCGTGGTATAGAGGCATATGTAACGCGAGATGTGGAAAGAAAGGTGTTTTTCTAGACAATGCATGTCAGTGAACAGTAGTCATTCGCGTTCATCGAAAACGGAAATGGCGTTTGAAGAACAACGTGCAGATATCAAATTCTGTCAGCGTTTGGAGAAATCGCCGGCAGAAACATTGCACCTGCTGCGGCAGGTGCAATGTTTCTGTCTGTAACGCGAACGACTACAGTTCACTAACACGCATTGTCTGGGAAAACCCTGCACTGTAGACCTGCTTCTTCCTTTTCACATCTCGCGTCCCATGTGTCTCCACGCCACGGTAAAATAGTTCCCCTCGCCTCCAATCAGAATTGGAGATATCAGCACAGTCTCCGAAATTTTTTATCCTACCTTGAATATATATTATATATATATTATAAATATATATATATATATATATATATATATATATATATATATATATATATATATCATAAAAAAGTATTCATGTATATGATTATATAATTAAAGGAATGCCTATTAAAATTGACTAAGTATCTGAATTTGTACGGCGCTTTGCTGCCTTACCCTTTCAGAACTAATATAAATATCCAAATGGAACCTATGAAGAAAGACTGAAAAAGATCGAAAAATGAAAGTGACGTACCACAAACTGGCATGCTTTACACCGCAGGAACACTCCCGGGAGCTGGTACATCAATATTGAAATTTAACAAACCATATTTCATATGAAAGACTGGAACGAAAATACCACTGAAGTAATCCTTATCACAAAATTACACACCAATACCCAATTTTTTAACTCAATGCCTTCATTGCCTTATGTTTTAAAACATAACATCACATGAAAACATAAATTAAAGAGCATCATATAAATACAATACCTAATCACCACAGTTAGCACATCACTCATCACCATTACACTCTATAACCAAACACCTAATGATCTCACTATTAGAAGCAAGAACAAAGCCCCTACACTATCAACTCAACCATCTTTATTTATACTTCTTATTTGCGGGTATCGTTCATAACACTCAGTTATGGTTTTGTGGTAAAAACTCCTAGCAATGTCATACAAAAACCCTGGTGGATACCCTTGTTCAATTGCTTCAGTTAAGTACGCCACTTGCAATTATAATGGTCGATGGTTCTAGAATTTAATTTTTTACTACGTTTTAATGGGTTGAGTTGATAGAGGAGGGTCATTTTTCTCGCTTCTAGTAGTGAGATCATTAAGTGTTTGGTTATAGAGTTTAATGGTGATTAGTGATGTGGTAACTGTGGTGATTAGGTATTGTATTTACTTTATGTTCTTTAATTTATATTTTTGCGTGTAATTAAATGAAGGCAATTTTTCTCGTTTGAGTTGAAAAATTGAGTATTGGTGTGTAATCTTGTGATAAGGATTACTTCAGTGGTTTTTTCATTCCAGTCTTTCATATGAAATATGGTTTATCAAATTTCAATAATGACGTACAGGCTCCCGGGAGTGTTACCGCAGTGTAAAACATGCTCAACCGGGGAGTAGGGGTCACAACCCCCTCCCCCAACCAATTTGTGGTACGTCACTTTCATTTTTTTATCTTTTTTCGGTCTTTCTTTATAGATTCCATCTGGATATATATATATATATATATATATATTCCAGAAAATTCTAGAACATTTTTAACTCCCTCCAGGTATGAATAAATCCTCCCTCATTTATTGATGTTTTAAATTTCTGGCATTACAATAGTAACTAACTTTTTTCTTTCCAATTTCAGCCCCCATGATGACCTTACCGAGCGGCAGTGCCGGACAAAGCCTGCAGCGATCGTTTTGCGTCAGGATGAAATCGACCCTCACTAAGAGGGGCTGCCACTTCAAGTCATCTGGGTACAGGGTAAGTACGGGTACCTTAGTATTGATATTCTTTATCAAATTGCCATGTACGTATGTATGTCAGCTTCTATTGTGTCGGGAGGGGGGGTGACTTTGGCACTTAATTTAGCTTGTTGGCAGGAAGAATGGGTTTTCCAGGAATCTAGTTTTGATTACGAGCTGTAGTGTTGTTGTTGTTGTTGTTTAGACCCAGTGGGGTGGGGGTCCGGGTCCTGTGTCTGCCCTCAGTGCTTTGCAGCTATAGACACACACATCCTGCAGGTGTTATTTTAGCGTAAGAATGGAATCTAAAGTAAAATCTTATTGCTACCCGCGGCTACTTCCTTTGAGAGTTTTTAAATGAAAACGAGTATTTAAAAGTTTGAGGTAAAAATGCTTTAAAATTTTGAGCAAATCATTTAAAAAAAATATCTGAATGTCATGTTTACGGTGACAGCTCCTTTAATAAAGCACCTCCAGAGGCCGTTGCGGAATCAAAATGCAAAGCAAACAGGAGAGTGCAAGGTTTTTGAAACTTACATAAAGTAATATGGGGGTATTTTTATTACGATCATTTTACATAATAAAATGGTGGGATCAAGTTGATATTTCATTGCCGTTAAATGGAGAAGCCATAGGTGGAACTAGGAGGGAGATTAGGGAGTGCTAAACAACCCAACAGTTTTATTAGCACCCCAACGATTTTTTGGCATTATACATTACAACTAAAATGATAGGGACTGAAGGGACTTTGGCACACCCAAGGGAGCTTCAGCACCCCAAAATAAAAATGTTAGCTCCTCCTATAGGGGGAAGTCCGAGATTCGTCATGGCAAAATTCGCCTAAGCCCATATTTTGCCATCGTCCTAAAAATAGAACAGCACATATAATCGGTTACAACCATAGACGTAGTCAGGAACTCGGAAAGAAGAGAGGGAGGGGGATATATTTCTGCATTTTGTTGCTCTATATGGACCTTATGGAGAACTAATGTTGATTTTCTGCCAATGGGGAAGGGGAAGTTGACTTTCAAAACCCTATTTATCGACGTCACTGGCATCCTTACAAATATGAGTTTTGATTTATTTTTAATGTTTGTAAATTTTCACAGAATTAGCAACTACATCTTTATCATTTAATAAATAATATTGAGCCTAAACTTTTTTAAATGTTTTAGTTTTGCGTTCTGTTTTAATTTATGAAGTGAACAACACTTAAATTCTGTTAATAAATATAAAACAAGTAGGTAATAGTCTATATTATTAGACTGTGTAAAACTAAAATTGTCGAAATATATTTAGAAGCTATATTTGAAACAAATATTAACATATTTGCTATCGTCCATTCATTTCGGATAAGGCAATATGGATAAGGCCATTATATAATTTTGATAAGTCTTTTGATTTTATGTTTCTTGTAGTTTAAATATGTGAACTGAAAAATTCGCACAAAATTTTATTTTGCTCTAAAATATCCCAAATTTTTGTTAAAATGTGGATTCAATACTTATTTAGATTATTTCTATGTCACGCGAAATGAATTCAGTGTCACGCAAAACAGCCTGGGATCAAAAACTCACTCCGTCTGTAACCTAAAGTTCTTTTTATACATGCTAGTTCAAGACTGTCAAAAGTTACTGAATCAAAAAGTATTTCGTAATCTGTATATTCCGTTTCAAACAGATTTCACTGTATATAGCCAATTTATCAGAAGGAATAATTTCTCTTCATAGTGTAGACATTTAAAAATTTATATTTCCGCTCCCTAAAAGGGAATTGTCGTGTTAGTTCCAAGTGTTTCATTCGGGAGACAACGGGGTTGCCTAGAAGGCATTCTATTAAAATATTTTATTTAATTCTCCTAAAAGAGTATAATAATCTTTGCTCTCGTTATACAAAATTATCTTCACAGATATCTTCGCAAATTATGTTCTTGTTATACAAAATTATCATCTCATTCGTGAGGGGAAAGGGTCAGCCCCATACCTTCAGACCAAGACCGTCCGACTCATCCAAAGGACATGAGCAACCATTTAGACGGCCGGTTGTGTGTGTGTGTGTGTGTTGTTGTTGAGACCCAGACCGTCCGACCTACCAGAAAGGGTGTGTGTGTGTGTTGAAAACCTGGACCGTCCGACTCATCCAGTGGACTTAAGCAACTATTTGGACGGCCGGGTGAACTAAACCATTTATAAACTAATAAACTTATTCCAACTGGCGTTTCATTCTACAGTTTTAATTTCGATGTGCATTTTAAATTGTAATTATTAAATAATATGAATAAAATGTTTTACAGTGCTTGCTCTACGGCCACACATTTAACTGCCGTAAACCTTAGGGTTGGCTGCGTGGTCTGGGCCTTCTACAGTGCTTGCTCTATATTGAAAGTTCTATTGCTGAACACAAAATAATTTTTATAGGAAAGTTGCAAGTTATTTCGGATTTTAACCTAGTTCCGCCTTATGTGTCATCATTTATATCATTATATATATTTTATTTAGTGATTGACGGTAATTCAAAATGACATTTTGTGGTTTAACTCTAAAACACATGTAGTAGGAATACGAAAGGAAAGCAAACGAGTAAATTCAGTAATTCGGATATTGTTTTGCTAGTGCTGCCATCTAGTGTAGGAATTTGGTACAAGAAGAAATTCGTATATAATTACTATTTCAAAATTTCGTTAAAGTCGTAGTATCACGAAGCAAATATAATTATTCAACAAGCATTGAAATAAATATGCTTAGATTTCAATTGTTTAAAGTTGTAATCAATCCTTTTCAGACTCAAACAACATCCCCAATACCCAATAGGAAGATTTTACAAACTCCTCCACATTTTTGTAGTGCTGCCATCTAGTTAAATATTTCAAAACTAAATTCAAACTTAAAATTGTTATGTTTATTTAAATTCATTTTTAATAATATATTTAATTAAATCATATTTCATCAATTAGAGTTCTCTCCTTTTTTTCAATTTAGCAAATGCTTTAAATGTAAAATATTGTGAAGTATCCTATTTTTGTATTTATAACAAATTAATATAAAAACTTCGTATTTTGAATAAAAGCTCTTGTTCATAACTCACCACGAGCAGCTTTAATAGAGGTAAATAATGAGAAATATCGGAAAAACTCTAAACAAAAAAAATCATTTAGCTATACGAAAAATCACAAATAATCACTGAGCTAAATTTATAACAGTTACATTAGAAAAGCGAAGCTGAATATTAGACTTTTTTCTTAACTATCCTACAACAATGAAATTTTTTCGGGCCACTTCGTAAAAAATTCCGTTTTCATTTTTCGAAGATCCGCCAAATTTTAATAGATGAAAATGTTCTACTAGACTAATCTGTATACCCAATTTCAGCTCTCTAGGACGTAGGAAAGTATGTTGAAAATGTCATCAAGAATGTTAAAACTGACATCGGTCATTATAAGTTAAATAAAAACTTTTTAAAATACGAAAAGAGCACGTTTAAATGTTCATTTTTCACATTTCAATGTTACGAAGACCCTGAAAGTGACCCAAATTTCTTAATAGTCACCTGCATATGTACATAAGGGATTTTCTTAATATATTACAGAGTGCATTTATATATTTTTTTAACATTTTAATTTGCATCCCCACAGGTCGTGCTCGTTCTTTCCCATCTCCGACCACAGTACAACTTCAACTCCCGAAAGCAACAGTCACAACAACCGCAGCAGACGATTATGGGGCTGGTAGGACTAGCTATCGCCCTTCCACCCCCTTCAGTGAACGAGCTCAGGCTGGAGTCCGATATGTTTGTTACTAGGCTCACATTCGACTTCAGGGTGTCACACTGCGAGCCCAGGTAAGACAGGCTGTCACTTTCGTTAAATCAAGCACCATGAATCAGTCATACATACAGGGTAAAGTTGCAAGTAGGGCAAAACAATTTTGAACTATGTGTTATATAATCAATAAATCAACTATGTGTTATATAATTAATAAATTGCAAGTAGGGCAAAACAATTTTGAACTATGTGTTATATAATCAATAAATATCTATGTGTCATATAATCAATAAATACACTTTGTGCGAAAAATAAGAAAACTAGAGCAACGTAAATAATCACAAGTAACACAATAATGCAGCTGTTTCGGGGATACGCTGGATCTCCTTCGTCAGTGCAAGAGGACCCAAAAACCCGAAGTCTAAAAAAGGAATGGGCTGCCCATTAATCTTTTGGACTTCGATTTTTTTTATGACAAAAAGAAATCGTTCGAAAATTTAGAACTTTATCGAACGTCTTATTCCCATGAAAAAGTAACAGGATTTTAGTATTCAAAGTTAAAGTATTAAATTTGTGTTGCTCCTTCTATTATTACAGATTCACGGATACACGCATACCCATAGCCCCAAAAACGATCGATTGGCGTTCATGAAAGACGAAAACGTATAAAATGTATCAATCTTCAAAAATTCGATTTCGAGTCAAGACACAATTACTAACCATATATATAGAAAACCAGAGCAACACAAATAAGTACAAAAAACACAATAATGCAACATACAGCTGTTTCGAGAATCGCTGGATTTCCTTCTTCAGTGCAAGAAAACCAACAAACCCGAAGTTCAAAAGAGGAAGTTTCTGCTTCGGATTTGTTGCACTGACGAAGAGGATCCAGCGTATCCTCGAAACAGGTGTAGGCAGCATTATCATGTTATTTGTACTTATTTAAGTCGCTCTAGTTTTCCTTATAGAGCTTTGTAACATGACGTCACCCGTTCTTCATTGTCTGCTTCAAAAGCGTTTGTAGGACACCACGTGATCATTCTTTGACTTGGTCCGTTTGATTTTATAAGAAAAGCGTGAGATTTGAAGGAAAAGTTTATAAATATGCCAAACTTTTATGCTGCTTGGGATGTGGTAGTCGAGGTGATAGAGATTCTGTTTCCTTTTTCAGAATCCCCTGTATTCCCAAAACAGAAAAACCCGGTAATATTAAATTAAAATCGGGAAGACGTGAAAAGGGATTTCAGGGAGGATTTGATAATATTGACAACTTCAAAATTGAAGTTCTCATATCCTTGAAAATTCAATGTGTGATAAACATCTTATAACAGGTTAAGTTTATTATTTTCTTATAATGTAAAATAACTTATGTATTCGTAAAGTATTAAGTTTGAAATGTTTCTAAACCATATTGGGCGTAAGTATGGTTGTAATAGGCAATAATGTAGCTCGGGAAAAAGTTAATACATTCTTAGAATCTAAAATATATGGATCAATACCATTTATAATGGAAATTTTATTTTTATAACGCTCTGCCACTGCAAAATGCATGTTAACACAGAGATCAAGTCTTAACTGTCTATCCTACACTCCCGGTTGCTATGCTGTTGCCAGGGCTGAGGCCACGTGATGTGGAATACTCTATGCGTAATGTATTTTATTATTTCAATTTATTATTCGAGATGGCAACCGTGAATTAGAAATGAATATTTGGCTACACCATGACGAGATATCTTTGGGCTTTCGAATCGCTCAAAGATGGGCCATGCCGCCGACAGCTCCTGTTGA
Source organism: Amaurobius ferox (assembly GCA_951213105.1). NCBI lineage: Eukaryota > Metazoa > Arthropoda > Arachnida > Araneae > Amaurobiidae > Amaurobius > Amaurobius ferox. The sequence continues at coordinate 122,126,760 of OX578152.1, forward strand.
TAATTGTATATTATAAATAAATGCACATAAGTAAACCTTGTCATTTCTATATAAGTGCAAACATAACACTGTGGGAACTAGGTCAGTGGTAGTGAGGTATTGGTTTGTAAAGTGGCCGTGCGCTATCAGATGAGACTGACGACAGCACCCCTAACGACAAAATTTGGAAGTTGACATTCCTATCTCACACACTATGAGAGATACAAAAAAAAGTCAATTAGAAAGTTGTAGAGTATCACGAAATGAGTAGAAAACGTAATTTCATTTAATAGCAAATCGCTATTTATGTAACCTACAATTTATAAAATATGTCCTTCGTCAGCCATAATGCATGTTTGTATGCAGGAAAGAACGTCCTATTGAACGTTGCATAATAATAATAATAATAATAATAATAATATATGAAATTCCAATGATAGATTAGATATAAGTTGTAACTCAAATGACCAGAATTTAAAATACAAAATAACTACATATAAATAATAAAGGATTATCTATCAAGAGGAGAATAAAATGTATATATCCAGTCATCTATCATATCATCCAGTCATCTATCATCCATAATCTACAAATATCAATGGTGAGATTTAAAAAATTGAAAAACAGAAAATGAACAGCCATTAAAGCCAAACTCGTGGAAGAGCACTAGGCTTAAAAAAGTTAATCATTTTGAACAGATTCTTCCTTAGGGACTAGTATCTATTCAAAATAGCCAAAAAAAGATTGTTTCTGAAAACGGAGATAGATAATATCTAAAAACTCCATCTATACTGGGCAAAATATATATTTATAAATATATATATTAAAAGATTCATAAATACCGAAGCAAACTAAAAGCGTTAAGTATACTCTATTTTATACTTCTGTTTAAGTTGTTGACATATTTTAAGTTGACGTTTTATTAGTTACAACTTCTCTCTATTCTATAATTAGATTTTCATATATTTTATATATATATATATATATTATTATTATTATTATTATTATTATTATTATTTGAATTTTTATTATTATGTGAATAACATCGAAGCTTGGGGCTTTTGTGACGGAAATCGAAACATTACGAAAAGTGGACTTTACACCTTGAACATTTATACGCCAGAACTTTTTTTTTTTTCCTGCAAAATATATACTTAAAACTACTATTATTTGTTATTATTATTATACTTCGCGTTGCTCTTATTTCATACTATTGTTTTATCGATAATAGATTTTGATATCTTTGTGTCATCGATCATCGTTTATATTCAGCGTACTATTTTAAGTATGAATTATTCGAATTTTAGGGTGTCTGAGCTCTTGGACTACACGGCGGAGGAACTGACCGGAATGAACTTGTACACCCTCTGTTACGCAGAAGATGTAGAGAAACTCAGGAAGTGCCACGTAGATCGTAAGTATCCCAATTCTTCCATGTTTCCTTCATTTATTAAAATCCAGTTCCTTGAAGATCGCGCTCCCATTGCAGATAATTGCCTCTATAGACGTCTGGAAACACGCCTTTGGGCGGATTCTATAGGTTTTGCCCCCTTGTAGGACCTGAGTTCAGTCTTTAGGAGAGCAAACATGGGAAATTTGGCCCTTTTTTATCCCTTATTTTTCATATTCCGACCTCGGAGTTTGAAGCATGCCATTGGCCTTTCTAGCTTGATTTCTCAGAATTTTTTTTTCTGTTTATGATTTTTTTTCTCCCTCAACTACTGGGCACAATTTTATGATATATTCAGACCATGTGTGTGCACATTTTAACATGATATTTTGAAGGTAAGTGGTTTTTTTTTTTTTTTTTTTAGCAAAAATTAATATTGTAAAATTTTAGTTAAAGATCGTAACTTTGGGGAATCATAGTAATACATTTTTCTGGAGTAAATAAAAAATAATGTTACGATGCATCCTTTAAAATCGTAGGTGTACGCTCAGGATACAAAAATGAGTCCAAATTTCTAGATAACTGACACGTTTATTCACAAGCACAGCGTAAACAGGAACAATATACAGTAACGCAGCACTTAAATACTCCACTCATTTCACAAAACAGCGTAACAGCAGCTACTATTCTCAAAACATTGACGAATATCACAGTTCAATGTAGCTCATATCATGTCAACTGCTCACCAACTAAGTGATGACTCCTTTTAAAGACTCTGCATAGAAACTGCTGGAAATCTCTAATATCTCGTAGAATACTGGTTATTTCGAGGTGTTTCTCGAACATTCGGAAGGTCGCCAAATAGGCGATAAATCGCCCAATCTGGAAGCCCTTCATCGAACTTTGGCATGTGACAACTCTAGACCCACGTCATGGGAAAGGATGCCTGTACGGGTGTTTTCTCCGTCTGGTCTTCGAAAGAGATAAAAGTGAGAAGGGATAAAAGACTCCAGAGCATTTTACAAATTTATGACAATAACGTGTTAAAATGTGTTTAAATATTTCATCTTTCAACTATGAACATTTTGGGCTGATAGTGTTTATAGTTTCTTAAATATGAAATTAGCAAATTTAACATGGACAAAAGAAGCCGATTTTTATATCTGACTGAACGTAGTAAGATTGGATTTGTTGGTCTTCTTGGAAAAATTGTAGCACATTGAAAGTTTTCTTGTCAGTACAGATGTCGTCTGATTCATTTTAACGAGCGTTACACAACATCAACATGCAAGCGTAAACGTTATATTTACTGCCAAAATAATAATTACTGCATAACATTAAGTACTGCGGAATAAAATGCTGTAAATGAATTTTCCATATTTTAGCAGCAACTGAATGGCACTATATGCAGTTACTAAGTTTATTTTAAAAATCGATATATGATTTTTCTAAGTTTTATACTATGCCTATGGGTCATTGTAAGTTTTTCTAGTTAACTTTTAGAATTATTAACAGAAATATATAAATGACAGTATTTCATTATTTTGTGATCTATAAATGTGAAAAAATCATCTACATTTTTCCAAACTTTCTACTTAAAACCATAGAATCTAAATTGAAGAGAAGTGTTCAGATTGCTGTCTGATTACCATTTAAGGATTTTAAAGGTTAAAAACGAATTTGCTCAAACTTTTGCAGTTCGGTACATTTTGAAATATTAAATCTATTTATGCACAAAATAAAACTTATGGCGTTATTACACAGGGCAATTTTAATTTCGGCAATTCCGCCCGTCAATCATTTAGGCTCCTCCTCTCTCATGCCGCCGATTTCATTCCAGTAAGCATTTTTTGGGGTTTGTTATAATTTGAATTTTTTATATCCCACAGGTGTCTGTAATTTGGTAGAAGTTCTATTATTTTTTTTCCATCTCTAGATTCCAACGTAGTTGAACTGCTTGAGATGTGCTTGCAATTGCAATCGCTATCTTTAATGCAAATGAGAAGAAGAAAGGCAGAGAGGAGTGACGTCCAATCTCGTTGTCCTCTGATTGGTTCGCGCTCAGAAATTGAGCCATTTTTATTGCAGAGTTCTAAAAAATGGCGGCCATTCGGCAGCAAGATATCTTCTTATTGAAATGTGGGGTGTTGCTGGAAGAAATTGCTCCTGTAATAGCGCCTTCCGTGTTTCACAAAAAGATAGGGATTCGTATTAAAATAACAGTAAAACTCTCATCCATGTATACACTCAAGCTCAGGCCACAGGGAGAGTCGCGCATCCATTTTTAATGACCTCGTTTGTGTTTCAGTGCTGCAGAAAGGCCAAGTGATGAGCGGCTACTACCGACTCCTAAACAAGAGCGGAGGCTACACGTGGTTGCAGAGTTGCGCGACCATCATATGCAACGCCAAGAACGCGGAGGAGGAGACCATCATCTGCGTCAACTACGTCATCAGGTGAGTGGGAAGAAGATCACGGATTTAGAACTGAAAAGAGCATGGACACGTGACGTCACACGCAGAATTTTGACCTTACGTTTTCAAAACAAAAAAATCTGATGTAGGCAACACATGACTTTCCTTATATAATGTAATGAATTTACTACTTTTACAGTAAAACAAATAGGTTTTTCGTATAGTAGATACTAATATTCTTTCCAAGATATTGAATTTTCGTCAATGAGTCGTCATTTTCATTGATTTAACGTCATTTTTTATCCATTTGGCGAGATTTTTGTTAATTTGGCAACAACTAAAAATGTCGCCAAGTTGGCACCATTCCGTCAAATTCGTCGCCAAAATCTCGCCAAGCGTTATGGACGGAGATACAATAAATCAGTAGTTTGTATCGAGTTTTGACGCTACTCTTAAGGCTACTTCAGTAAGCAAACATACAAAAAGGATATACGTCAACTTTGGTTAAACTGTAAAATCAAAGCTAACCAAAAATAGGTTTAAAAGTCCTTTAAACATCGGACATCACAATGTCCTTCATCAGTGGTTTCGCCACTGAGGAAAAGCATAGTGATGCCTGAAAGCGCTTTGGCCGTGTCATTTTGTACGTTGAGGAAAGAAGATTTTATTAAAGAACTTTTAAAGCTATTTCTGGTTGGCTTTGATTTTAAAGTTTATATTTTTATTTTATTGTACTCTTTTCAGAAGAGGTTTGACCCTCTTAAGCGTAAAGATTGGTGACTTCAGTCCATTTTAATTATTCAGAATAAGTATATGAAATGACTGCTGTACACCCACATCCTCAACTTATTGTGAAAATTGAAGTTGTGGCAAAATTCGTCTTATAAAAGTAGTTATGTAGTGACTCCATTTTAAAAGTAGTTTGCAGTCGCTACTATTTAAAAAAAAGTAGTTGTCGTTAACTACATGTGTGATAATGTATAGTTGTAGTTGTAGATCGCTACAATAATAAGGTAGTTCTTCCAACCACTGGTAAAAATAATACCCTTCTGTCCTTCCGTTTCTGCGCATTCTACTACGGAGACTGTTTATTAACGCTCGTGCCCATGCTCTATAAAATTGTATTGTGGTGCTGTCCATAGCAATTTCTAATGTGTGCCATAATAACTTCCGATGCGTGCCACTAATGTGTACGGTGTGTTGCAGCAATGTGGAGTACCCCCATTGTGTGATGGACTGCAGTCAACTGCCGAAGTCTCGGGAAGTGAGGAACGATGACCCAAGCAGCTCAGAGTGCGGCACAAGCCCAGACGGAGGCCAAAGAGGTACCATAAAAATTATGTATTAGACTATAGACTATATTTTACTCCAGTCATTGACAGGAATACATAAAATCGTGGCAGTCATTTTGCTGCGATTGCATGTGCCGACTGTTCTAGCCTGAAATACACGAAGCGAATCCATAGTTAATGTCATCTTCAATAGATGCGTGATCCAATTTTGGGAGCCCCACTCCTGGGGGCGAATATTAAAAGTATGGAGTGCATAAAGGGTTGGGTAAAAGATTCCGTTCCACCCGTCCACCTACAGCGTTTGCACCCCTAAAATCCCCTGACACAATCAGACCCAGCACAACCTCCTGATCCATATTGTAAATGAATATATGATGTCTGATCAGAAGACGCATGCGAGTTCTTTATGCCACTTACTTTAAAAAAAAATAATTCTAAATCCCTAGTTATAAATCCCAATTACTTTTCAACTCCAAAATTCCCTAACAAAATAAAATAAAAAAAAATACCCGTCCCACGAACGGTGAAATTCCCTTTATTTCGAATTAAGAATATTAAATTTATAATGCGCACAAAGCGACAGGTATTATCAAAAGAATTAAGCAATTTTAAGAAATATTAAATTTTCGTCAGTTTGGCGAGATTGGCGGATGTGGTAGACGAAGTGTATCTCGCTCAGAGACCCGAAGTGCATCCCATGGGGTGCTAACCCAGGGGCATGGCTGACTTATTTTGCATGGCTCTGCGCATGTGATGTGACTGGAATAGCAAACGCGCGCATTTTGTTCTCGGGCTCTCTAAAGAGACCAAATTTGTTAACTGCGAGTGTTGTACTACTCCACCGACGTCATTAAATCTCTTCGGACGCCACTGAGAAAAGTGTACACAGCACAATTAAAAATATCTGCGCTAGTTGTTTACGTCTGAATATTGCCATTTCAAAATTAACAAACACATTTCAATTGCAATAATGCGAAAACTTGCTGTGTTTTGGTAATGAATCTTTCAAGTCTTCCCTGACGTCATGATTGGCGAAATGCTAAGTTCATCGACGTCAAGCTGACAACTTTTTGATGAGTTGCTGGACCGATCGGCCAATCTTATATTAAAGAACCCTGGTGCATCAAGTTCGACCCTCGATGGGTTGGTTGATTGATTAGTTGGTTGGTTGGTTGATTGGAGTTTTATGACACAAAATCCAACAAAGGATCGTTGCCCGTTAGATGTGGATCTATTTTTCTGTGTTCTCTATTTACAGATTAAAATGGTTATGTTTTACACAGTAGCGTCGCCAGAAAAAAAATGTGAGTGAGGTTTTAATAACAAAATATTTTGTTTTCCATTTCTCCAAATATCACTTCTCCAAACTTCAATGAGTTCCAATAGGTTCCTGGGTGGGGTCATGACCCCTAAAACACTACCCATGGCGACGCCACTAGTTCTGCATCTATCGTCTAGTATATTTTAATTAAACATTTGACTATATATTTACAATATATGAGGGGATGTGGTTCTGCAGAGGAATACAACATTATCCATGCATTCAGGATCTTAATGAAAATTTAATATTCTCGTCAAAGAAAGCACATGTATCTACTAACAGTTCAAAAATTGCATTTTTTTGCTTCAGACCCATCTTCCGGTGATATCGAGTCGGACCACAGACCCACACCTCGACCAGAGAACAGTGCAGCTGGCAGCGGCAGTGGCAGCAAGAGCATAGAAGGAAGCAACGTAGAAGGACGACCCTACGAAAGTCACGTGACGGATCTCGACGCCGAAGGAAGCAAAAGGGATCGAATGACCAGAGGATCAGTAAGTGTAAAATAATGGCATTTGCATGATTTAATTTAACATATAGGACGCTATTCAAAATATTAATTATTTCAGGACGGTCACTGAATCCTATAATAATGCCCTTCCTAATACGACACAGCTACAGTCCGAATGGATAACCTATATATATCCTCAAAAAGAATCGTGTAAAACAATGGCATTTGCATAATTTAATTGAACATATAGGACGCTATTCAACATTGAAATTATCTTAGGACAGTCCTATAATAATGCCCTTCTTAAAATTCTATAATAATGCCCTTCTTAGGAATCCTATAATAATGTCCTTCCTAATGTGGCACAGCTACAGTCCGAATAGATAACCTATACATATCCTCAAAAAGAGTATAGTATCAAATAGAACGCACGCCATCCCAGAAAGCGGTCGACCCGTTCAATGTTTTATGCAACTCAAATTAGACAGTCGGATCCGAAGATATCTCTTAGTCCAACCTTAATATATCTTAGTCTCGAATTTGTAACCTATAATAGGCCCTGGGTTTGGCCTCAACAGCTGTTGCTACAACATCCTCACGAACAACACAAGCAGTCTTCAAGTCGATTTTTGTTCCCTAGGTTGTCAATGTTGAGCCAGTGAGTTTGTGTTGTGTTTCCCTAATAGCGATTATTGCCTGCTTCGAATATACATAGAGTGTGATCATAAACTTCCCAAGCGCAGTACGCTCTGAGAATGTCCAGCAAACTGGAATATTTTCAAAAGGCGCAAGATATCATGTTATACTAGTTGCCTCCATGGCATCCAATTTTGTACCTAGAATGATTGGAATGTATCATGCCCCCATGACGTCCTCTAAATAACACGCATGTTAACTCATAAACATTTTCTGAACTGTTTAATACAAAACTAAACGCCATCTGATGGGGTCCGAATCACATATTCTTTCTTCAGTCCTCTTCGAATTTCATTGGTTATTTTTTTTTTCTTTGATGTTTGCATGAAACCTATTCATATTATATAAAATGTTGTAAAATGTTATATATATCAGAAAAAATAATTCGACGCATTTTATATTTCCAATCCTATTGAACAAATTTCTTGTTTCTAGGAAAACTCCTCACCAAAATACCCCGGCGTGGTGTACGTTGACTCCCACTTCGACCGAGATTCCCTCGTCGATTCCACAGATCCACCCAGCCATCCAGACGCGCGTCATCGGAAAAGGAAAACACTAGCTATGTCCGAAAGTAGCGACACTACGAAGAGTCCTCGCCCTGCAAGTTCTTCGTCCACTAGTCTCGAAGTCCTTTCAATGGACAATGGTTACAATGAGGTGTCCAGCGACATAGGGGTGGATGACCTTTCCAGAGTTAATTCCAGAGCTGCAGCGACTTCCAGTAACTCTCCCGACAAAAGCGAGAAAGTCACCAGGCCATGGACGAGGTCTCCAGCCGCACCGAGTGGGTACGATGGCAACTGTGCTAAAAGTTCTAGTGCTATGTCTGTGAGGGACTTGGAGGACGTAATGAACAGGCATCTTCCCCAGCACAACGGATCCCCCTCAGGGGGATCTCCAGATGTTCTGCTGCTCAAGTCTTTTCCACCAACAGCAGGGTCCCCAACACAAAGACCCATCCAGTGGATTGCTGGACCACCAGCGCCTCCTTCGCTACCTGCAACAACTCTGCTACGACAGATATACGTAAGCAGAGAATCCGTGATAAGGTCAGCGGGGGCGCACGCCACCCGTCACGGTTGCTATGGCGATGCAATTCAAGGAACTCTTCCTACACCACCTGGAGGCCAGGGTAATGAGCCGCCTTACAGTGACCTTATGCTGCAGTCTTCAGCAAAATTATCAGAGTCCTCACCATCATATAGCTCATCTGGAGCGACTTACTTGGACAATTGTAATGCCATGACTCCTCCGAGTTCTGTATCGCCAAGGGACAATTTTAACGAGGCAGCAGCTGTTGCCGCCGCTGCTGCCATGCCCCATATGAGACACTATGTGACAGCCGCCGAAGCAAACTCGCTACCCCATTTGCCGCTCAAGCCGCACCAGCTATTCGTGCACCCTGGTAACCTGGATCACCCAGGTGTGCCGTATGGACAACAAACTCTATCGCCAGACCCGCACCAGTCGTTGTATCATCACCCAAGTAGCTTTCATTTATACCACCCGCCTCCAGGTGGATCAAAAACTGCTCTACATTCCACAAATAGTTCGTCGTGGTTCTGCCAGCCTCACTCGTAAGGGAGAGTTAGACAAATAAACAGTGATTTATATTGTATATCGGCTGTAGAACTTTGGGCCGAATATTCGTGATATCCCCAGACTTCTCGGACTCTGTAGAAGCTTGAGTAAAAGAGATTGATTTGTATAATTTTCAGAGAACAGCACCTATTTGATACCGGTCTTTTGCTAGATTACATTTTAAGCGCACTATTTTTTTCCACGAAAAAAAAGGGTGTCAAAATATGTCTTTGCTTATAATTATTCTTTTAGTTTCGCTACCCATAGTATAAAACATCTAAATTATAATTTCCTGGCGAGTTGTCGAATTTTAAAATGTCATTGATTAAAAGTTTTCAACAATTAATGCAAAAGATACAAAGCTGAGCATGCTACTTATCAATAGTCAACAATCCATATTTCATTTTACAAATAATATTCTGTTGCTTATAAAAACATATACATTTATTGCAAAATTAAAAGCTCCTTTCACTGAAAAATTTAATTTTAAACAGCTATCTTATAATTCTCTAACTCATAAATCTTATCCCTCTCATTGTCATTAATTTAGTGACAAATGAACCGATTTTTGGCATATGAAACACCCGTTCTCAAAATATACATATCAGATATGGCATGCATATTTTCTTGATATATGCATTAATATGCTTGATATACAGAGTTCCATCTTAAGTCCGTATGCATATCTTTACTTTCGATTAAAGTGTTCTAGAGCAGCAGAAGCAAGGTCCACTAAATGGGAAAGGGATCACGCGCTATCGAATGAGAAAATTTGCAAGCCCTCTAGCGACGAATTGAAGAAGTTAGAATTCCTATTTCGAAAACAAAACAAGATAGGCAATATTTTTTTGCAGTTAGAAGCTTAATCAGCGTTCTATATTTAGTATGAAAAAAAAACGCGATTTGCACGTAACATGTACACAGACGACAAAAATGAGGTCAACGAATAAAGAGAATTGTTGTATTTATCTGCCATTTTTTTTTTATAACATTTATTGTTCACTGCAAAAAAAAATAAATCTAAACAAATTAAAATGAGCTTATTTTCCATACGTATTTCTCTCCATTTCTTTCACAAGTACTTTAGCAAATTAAACAGACATTTGAATAATTATTGCTTACTCATATTTTATAGTCTGTGTATATGTTGTGTACAAGCCGTACGTCTTTTCATACCAAATAAGGAACGCTCGACAACTATGCAATTGAAATATTTCGCCTACCTTGCTTCGTTTTAAAGATAGGGATTCTCAATTCGCCGCTAGAAGCGCTGCAAGCTTTCTCGATCGATAGCGTATAGTCGCTTTACTATGTTCAGATACTTCAGCACTAGAAAACTTTAATCGAAAGTTTATAATCTCCACTACGTTATATAGTTCCTCTATTTAAAGCTATTAATCATTCTAAATAAATAAAAACGATGTTTCAAATTCCAATCAACAGATCCCTATCAGTAAAATTCAAAATTACCGTCATGTTATTTCATATATTTCAATAATAAAAATATTCTAAATAAATATTCAAAATGAATTCTGTTTCTATAGAAATCATCTAGTCAGGGCTGTTTATACAAATGGTGAGGCCCCCTACAGGCATTTATCACCCCTTTATATTGATTTTCCATCTTTTTATAAATTCTTCATGCATGCTCCTCCCTAAATACAAGTATAGTATATTGGAGGTCCGGCCCTCCCACCCAAGGGGTGCGTGTTTTCCCCTTCCATGCGCGGCCCTGATCTCGATAATGTAAAACATGGACTATGATAGGTGTCCATAAATGAAGTTTGCAACTTCCTGCTGTATTGACGCGAAAACGACGATGGATAAGAACTTACAGCAAGTTTTACAATGTATACCAACTGTGTAAAAGTTTTTTTTTATCCGGTAATAGGCGGCGCCAGGTAACATGCAGCAATACGTTACTAGCAATTCTAATTGCACATGTTACAACTAGAGGATATTCTAGACATCCTTTTCTAACAAGATGGTGCTCCTTGGATGGTTTCTTTGCGGGCGGGTCCCTGGCTTGCCGGTGGGGGTTCTCAACGTCCCCGTCGGCGTTCCTATCTGGGACTGGTAGCTGTTGGCCTCGCTCGGAAAAGTGTGGTCTGCTGTCCCCTTAGTGTCCTGGGTGGTGAGCGCGCTATGTGGCGTGTTGGGATCATCTCTTTTTCCCGGCCAGGTATTCTGATGCTGTAAGCTTGTTTCGCAAATTAGCCCCCGATCTGGGCCGTGGAAACCCAATGGAAGAAGGTGCTCCTACCCGACAGTCCAAACAGATACCTTACACCTTCTGGTAAGTCGGCCGGTCTAGATCGAAAAAACAAAATGGTACTTCTGTACATAGGTCTTTAAATGCTGTTGAGACAGACATGTAGGCTCCGTGAGACGACCACCCTGTTCTCTTAATATTACCTTACGTGATTGTTTTTCCATTGGGGATTTATTAAAAACATTGCCTACCAGACAAATGTGACATCATTGAGCTCAAGGAATATATCACTGCAGTTTTTCTTCATATAACACCAGATATTCTGTTGTGCGCATGTTGAACCAGATAATCGTCCAGACGTCCTCCGAGCAATCCAAGGAGCACATGGAAAGGTTTACTGACCATGAAAAAACAAACTTTTATAGTAGCTGTACATTGTAAAAAACAGTGTTAGTTCATATCTATAGTGCTTCCGGATAAATAAAACATAAAGTTGTGCATTTCATTTATGAACAGGCAGCTTTTTTTTTTTTTTATCAAACTCAGTTTTCCCCCTAGAACTCTGTTGTCAAGATAACGTTTTCAGTGGATTCCACAAGATACTAAAGGATTATGATATCCTGTGGTATCTCAATGGATACCACAACTAAAGGATTGTGGTATCCTGTGGTATCTCAAAGGATGCTACAAATAAATAGTTGTGGTATATCAAAGGATACCACAACTAAAGGGTTGTGGTATCCTGTAGTATCTCAAAGGATACCACAACTAAAGGATTGTGGTATCAAATATACATGTGGTATCCCAAAGGATACCACAACTAAATACAATATGTCACATCCTCGCAACAAACCGAAAAGATACCGATAAATAATCCAAACAAAAGCGACGTTTTGAACACGCCCTATGAGTACAAATCAATCTCTTTCCCCCTGCGGCTAAAAGGTTTCTAGATTCTGGAAGTCTGAGGATGTATATTTGTGTGCCACGGCTTCAGTCGACCCGCTGGAGCCCCAAACCAGCGAAAGAAACTTTATATATCTATGTACGGAGATTTCTCTTACATTCCGCAAATTCTGTCAGTTGATCTGGTGAACCAGAACTCCTTTAGTCGGTGGACGTTACACATATCTGCTTAAAACCTTAAACGATACCTTCCAGAAACTTCTGCCACTCAGTGGCGGATGTACAATGATGATGAGTTGGATGCCAACGTTTGATAGGAAGTTTTTAAGTTAGGAAATTCTCAGAAGGCACAACATAGTGGCAATAAACCCTTGATTAAAGTCATGAATGATGAAATATAATTTTGTTTTAACGTGCGAATCAGAAATGACTTCGAAAATGAAATCATCTGTTTCACAAGTATGCTTGAGAAAAAAAATTTATTTTACCCGAAAGGAAAACTATAATAGTGAAACAGAACGATCGAAAAATACTATGGACGAAAGACTTGAAAATACCGAGATGCTTTGAGGATTATAACCGAGTGTTCGCTAGAAGGGATCTCCTTCCATCTGTTCTCGTATGCGACTACAGGAAAGCGTAGGGGTTTAATATACAAGTTGTTCCAGCATGGTTGATATCTTATCGAATTTCGGCAACTGGTTATAGGCACAATATATAGGCACACGTTTATACGATTAAAATTAAACGCGAAACTCTTCCATATAATTCTTTTATCTGTGTGTGGTATTTTCATGAAAAAAAAATAAGGGGCCTGAATTTTTGTAGGGTCCCTTGAACAAAATATGTTCAAATTCAAATTTATTAATACAGCAAACAAGACAATACAGTCGAGCACAGACAGAGAAACACAACATAAACACATAACACAAAATTTTGTTACAATGCGACATAGGGTCGTTAAGATAAACTATAATAAGAAGAGGTGCAACTATACAATAATTAACGAAAGCTATGCTCAAAATAATGACTTATAATAATGGAAAATTTCCGTATCCGTATGTGGATTACACCATATACGGATTATTTGACATTAAAACTGTTAGGTGACTTTACAGATGTCAGTTCATTAGGTAAAACACTAACATTTTTTAGGGCTGACCAAAAGAAGTTCTTATGCAAAATTTCACGATTATCTTTAGGAATAACATAGTTGAAGACCCAAACCACTCGACTGACCCTAGGGTTTGTAGTAACTGTTTGAGTGACCGAGGAATAACATAGTTGTAAACATGTTGTTGAATAACATGATGCAAGAACAAGTGGAACTTGTGTACCAATTGATTCCTGAGTAATTTAATTAGAAAAAGAAAATTGCCCTGTACGGAAACTAGTTAAAAGAAAAACAAATCGGTACAATCATTTGAAATATTCATGAAATTATTTATAATAGAAGTAGCGTAAAAGAAACTATCAAAATAAGCTAAAAGTGTAAGCGTAGAATTCGGTTTTCAATAAACTCTGACTCGTGCTGGCAGGAGCAAACTGCGAATTGAAACCAGGCTTTGCATAAAAAGTATCTCAGCAATTTTATTTGCAGTTGACCCCGAATTAGTAACTGCACGGCGCAACATTACTTTTTTTTTTTTTTGGTCAAGGGACCGTATTAAAATTAAGACCCCCAATTTTTATGAAAATACTTCAAATGGAAAAAAAAAAATTTCGCATTTAATTTTAAGATACTTTCCAAATTGAAAGTATGTGTTTAAAACCAATAACTAAAGTTTGTAAAGCAAGGTCAGGTATGCAGCTGTATATTTTTGATTATTTTCAAATTAAAGCTCCCTATTTATGAGAAAAGTTTTTTTCTTTAGTTGTAAAACAGGTTACAGAATAAATCGAGACAAATAGATAGAAACGAAAGTTGTGTACGTTAAAGTATCCTTTATCTTTTGAGATATGATTTGCAATGTACTAACAACTTGCTACAGCGAAATTAACTGTTTAAATGAATAGTATTTAATGTAATATATGCCTCGCGTGAGGACAGAACTGCCACCTAAATTATCTCAGACGATATTTGCGTTTTTCCAACATGGGGTTTCAACTCCTTCCCTTTACCTCCATAAATCAAATAAAAAAAATAGCTGAAAATGTCACGGTGACAAATGAGCAAAAAATATTACTATTGAGTAGATTTGGAATATTCCAAATCTATTTACATTATAATGTATTTGCATTATTTGTCATTGAAAGAGTGGATTCTTGTTTTGTGGTAATCTTTTCATATTCGTTGCGAAAAATTGAATACAATACTATGCAGCTGAAAAGTAAACAAGAATTCACAGGACCCCGCTGAAAAGTATGCAGCTGAAAAGTAAACAAGAATGGTGGCCAAAATTATACAAGATCGTCAAATAAAAAAAATCACTAAACGCTATTTTAAAAATATTTTCTTTGTATAAAATCCTAGAAAGAGCATGGGTATTATTTGGGAACATTGCAAATTAGTTACAATTTTGATAACTATTAATTAAAATTAGTTACACTTAAACTAGGTGGCGAAAATCGTACAGTATATGGGACAACGAAATATTAAATCCACCCTAATTCTGACGTCCAGACCCACGTGGAAGATTTAACGAGATTTAATGCGCATTTAAATTAGACCGGAAATAGAAAATATTTTATAAACTGATTTGAATATATTAAAGTATTTCCTATACTTTACAGATCATTTCTTTTTCAGAGTTTCTTAATGAAAGTAAAATTAATATTCCCTTTTACCTTTATGATAACGTCCACTGACTAAAACTGAAGTGAACGATTCAGGAGAGATTCGTTCACTACGATTCACAATTTTGACTTTTACATTCGTTTTTATTTGCTGTGGCAAAAAGGCCAGAGTCAAATGCCGTGTTTTGTATGCCACTATCTCTAATCAAAATAGCGCTTGTGCTACAAACATTTGTATATAAATAAATAAATAAATAAATAAATGTATATATATATATATATATATATATATATATATATATATATATATATATATATATATATATATATATATACATATATATATATATACATATATATATACTATAATGAAACTGGTTAAATGTTGCTAGAAACTGCACACGTACTAAATATGTGCCTTTGGATGTAATTTAAACGGAAAATTGTAGAATTGGTTTTTTATGAATTTCAATTTTTAAGTTATTATGAAAATCCTGTATTGAATGCTCAAACAAAATCACTTTGAAGAAAAGGTGGTATTAAGATAACAATGAAAATTAATAAAACATTTAGTGTTTGAAATAATTCATAACCGTCTTTCCCATTACACAAATATAACCTTGCCAAATGATAAAACTTAAGGAATGACATTCCAAAAAATTCAAAATGTGCTTAAATTAACTTAAAGCGGTTCATAAGAGCAATTTCTTGAATGTACTGCAAGCATCTTAAAAAATTCTTATTAAATCCATTTATAGAATTATCGAAATACCACAATTACAGTAAAAAGAAATATTGTCTATATCTGAATTTTCCAAGAACTAGATTGATCCCAGAACCAAACACCTTAATAAATATAATTCACTCAATCGAACATTGTTTTGCTATTCATAACATTTTTTACAGCAACATTTATTACAGCATGCTGTAAAAAATGTTACACGAAGTTTGAGCGTAATTTGATTTGATAAGGTAATTGGAAATATTTTTACATTTATGTACAATATTTAGATTTATAATTAGAAAATATTTGCAATTATTTTATCAAATTCGAAAAATAGAATGGTAGCTTTATAAGAATATGTGTCACCAAAAACAGCGGGAAGGAAAAAGAATTTAAAATAAAACTAATTGAACTGTTATCTAAAAACTCAACATGCAAAAATAATTTGAAATAAATTAAATACTTCGTTAATAACAGCATAAACAATTGCTTGAAAGTATCAACTGGTTTCGGAGACAAAAAGCAGCCTCCTTCTTCAGAATAAAAAGACACCAAATAAGTAATACCCAGTAGACACTTACTGCATGGCATATATCTTTATTTATAAATTAACTACTTTAAAGTACAGAATTCTACGCAAGGATTTGACATATCAAATCAAGCAATTGCAATATAACAAATATTTCAATAGAATTCAAGAAATTGCTCTTGTGTTTTCTTTACAAATGTGAAAACATTTTAAAATAATAACTTTCAAAGACAGTAAAATACATTTGTTCTTATTCAAGCAATATTTGATACATCAATATACAATCTAAATTTGTAATTGAAATACAGATAAAAAAATCCAACACAAATAAGTACAGTTTAATCCAAAAAAATTTCAAAACCTCTCTTCAGATTAATCTAAGACTTTACAGTCGCTAAACCTGTCCATAGTAAGAGTTTCAAAAGTTGGAATCATGTTCCCAGTGCAGCAAGCAACATCGATGGACCTGCTTCGTTGTTCTTTCTTCCATCTGCGGTGAACAAACAGCTGCTAACTTCACGCTCAGCAAGAAAAGAACATGTGCCACTATTTGTAGTACCTCTGTGGTATCCAAGTCACTCACACCATACAGCCGACTTGAAATTTATTGAAGAATGAGATTAAATCACTGACTTCTACTATGACTAGACAGAGCATTGCGTGTCGGAATGTAAATTGAACGCCATATTACTTATTCCCACTCACACGTGTACAAAGCAAACTTCATCCGCGAGCGATGCATTGTGGGCATCGGCAGAAGGTAAGGACTAGAGAGAACCACTCGGCCTTACACGAGCGATTTCTAAATATATGCCAGCTGAAAAAATAATACAGATTCGGATAACACCCCTCAATTTCCAAATCGACTGTTTTGAATCAAATTCATTCCCGCAATCCGTTTTCTTGCTTCATGCCAATTGTAGAATGCGGGAGTAATAGGTCTCAAATAAGCTCCTTTGATACACCCTAAATAAGCGTGCTGAAATACTTCTAGAAAAAGGAAAAAGTACTATAAAAAAAGAAAGAAGTTCCTTAAAGTTAGAAAAGTTAGATTTTCGTTTCCTTAGTTCATTTTTCGGATTTAGTCTTAAGTATTTTTCCCGCCATTTTCTGCAATTGAAGTTCACAGCTATAAGCAGATCAAAGAGAAAAAGTTCCTTTCGTCTGCTGGAATAAATTGATTTTGAAGCCGAAATAAAACTTCATACTATTTTCAAAACTTTACTCCCAATTAAAGTCAAATTTTCAGAGCGCACTTTTAATATTTAAATAATTCTGTATTCCAAAAAATTTTTAATTTATCTTTAAAATCCACGAAATTACAAAATCGCAAATTTTATAGTACTTAAATATCTGGACCAAAACTCTGAGACATGTTCGCAGAACACCTATGAAAGAAAGTGCCAGAATCGTCTGCTCGATAAATTGATTTAAAAATGAGGAAACTTCAGTCGAATTGCGACTTTTAAATTCATAACGTTCAAACTAATTCGAATTTAAAAAGAAAAAACCCGGTGAGGTCTGTCGCCCCAGAGAGTTCAGTTACTCCTGTGCCAAATTTCACGGCTATCAGAAGCTTCGATTTTCCGCCACGGAAGACACACACCAACAAACAGATTTTACTAAGAATAATATATTTCAACTTCTAATATTTCAACTTTCTTAACACCTGTGGTAGCGGCAGAATAGTAGAGCATCCGCTGGTAGCGAATTATGTACAGTTCAGAGTTGAGGTCAGTGAGGATTGGCCTATAGATGGAAAAATCGGTCGACTCGCGCTGGTTGCTGTGCTGCAAGCATGATTCCAATCAATTTTGTTTCCGAATTATTTCTATAAAAATGTTCCATGTGGCTCTCGCTTTTGAGTTGAGCTTAGTTTCGCCAGCACAAAAACCCTCATCTATCAAGTCACGAAAAGTTCAAGCAAAACTCCCCTTTCCCCGGTGCTATGGTTTGTTGTACATTTGTCATTCGATTATTTTTTAATTGCATTTCATAGGTTGTGTTGATTATTTTTTAAAAATGCTCGCATGTGTCAATATGCGGCCAGATTTTAATATGTGATGAAAAAATAAAGCACTATGCGTATAATGTGATTTGTGTATTTCATTTTCGTCGTGCAATTCAAGATGCATAACAGGGCAGTAGCCAAAGACAACATAGAAGAGGGGCTGAAGGGATGTTCAAAGAGGGGGGGGGGGGTCAACAGTCTTAAAGAAGGGGATCACCAAAAACACAATCATTAGCATTTATAAACCATAATAGTTACTATTATATATTATATATAATAGTAACAAATAATTACATATTTATATTTACAAGCTAAGAGTGGATTATTAATATCCATATAGCTACTATACATCAATATTAATATATAATAACTAGGGGCTCCGCCCCCTACTAGCTACGCTCGCCAAACCCTTTAGCTTATAAAATATATATATGCTACAGGCTAAGTATGAAAAGCAGGCATTGTATAAAATGCCTAGACATTCTATAGAATGCGTGACGTCTTCAGGCAAAGTATGATTGTTTTATTTTAATACTAGCCGCTTTCAGCGACCAGCCTGTTCGCTACCCTTGGAAATTCTGACCGTGGCAGCTGGCGCCATAACCCCGTGGAGTTAACAAAGTTTGTTTTAGTTTAATGACGTTAAAACTAATAATGAAATTTTAAGATGAAAAATAATGTTCTGGGGGGGGGGGGGGGGTTCTTAAAAATTGATTTGTAAAGTGAATGTATTCTAATGTTTGTAAACTGTGAGATGCTGAGGATTTCTGTACCTGTAACCCTAGGAAAGGGATCCCTTTGATATATACTCACAGCCGGAATCAGCTGTTCCTATGTTTTTTGTAGAAGTATGCTCTTCTATTTTTTGTTTTACATAAATGAAATTGTATCCGTTTGTCTGCATTTTCAGTATTGCATCGCAAATGACATGAAAGTATTTTTGAGACTGATGATGTTGAATGTGAATTTAGTATTTAGGAAATAACGATGCTGCACAGCGAGAAAAAGTTTTTTTTTTTAAAGATTGTCCCCACCACCACCCGATGCATAAATGCACCGCAACAATCTCCATAACTTTGTTTTTGTTTATTTTTTTATTTCTTCAGTGTAAGTTTTTTCATTGTGGTCCCAACCACCACCGGATGTATACAATACATCACCACAATTCAATCATTTAAATTTTATAATGACCATATGCAAAGCTCGTAATTCCGTCATTTAAAATATGACGTTTATCATCATAAGTGGTTAATCCCATTTCAATTTGCTTAACAATATAAATCTGATGGTCTTTACTTGCAATTTTAAATTGTTCAACTCTATTATATCTTCGCCTTGTTAGACAGATATAGTAATCTTGATGACAGATAAATTTTTTCACAGCTTTCTTATTCACACCTTTACTCATAATCTCACAGTTCACAAACATTAGAATAAATTCATTTTACAAATCAATTTTCAAGAACCCCCCGCCCCCTAGAACATTATTTTTCATCTTAAAATTTCATTATTAGTTTTAACGTCATTAAACTAAAACAAACTTTATTAATTCCACGGGGTTATGGCGCCAGCTGCCACGGTTAGAATTTCCAAGGGTAGCGAACAGGCTGGTCGCTGAAGGCGGCTAGTGTTATAAAAAGAGAAAGAGAAGTTTAAGTTCTTTAAAGAACAATAATGAAGTTGAAACGAATAAGCCGCTTCAATCAAATTCCAACTACTAACACAACAAAGTGAAAGGTTTGGGTTGAGTTGTAAGAAAAAATGACGTTTTTCAAAAATTAATAAACGCATTTCAAGCAAATTGAAATTTAAAATGAAAAGTACAGGCATAAATATCGAATGTTCCATTCGATTTCGCTATGCGTATCTGACGCAACCTCGTCAGAACCGTGACGTCATAATCTCGCCCACCTCCCCTCCACCATAGAAACACCGTGCGTCTGCGTGCATGTGGGTGAAAACCAGATTCCTTTTTTTTCGAGGTTTGGCTGAAAAATTGAAAATCATTTATTCCTTAAAATTCGGATCGTGAGCTACTTTTTCTTATTTCTCGACCGATTGGACTTGTAAGAAAGCCTGATCTTTGAACTTTCTAAAAATGCAATGTAAGTTATAAGTCGAAATTGTCGGTACTTTTCCCGACGCGAGGATTTAAAAAAGAAAGTTCGTTTTTTTTTAACCGAAAGTGATTTTTGTTCTAAAATCTTCAAAAAATATTAGAATTTGTCCCTGAGATTTGAAATTGATATATTTTTACTCGCAATTGTCTGCTCTTTCAGGTCGTGTGATTTGTTTTTTTCTACGACGTCTGAATGGTGGAGAAAAAAGGGGGAAAAAACGGTCGAAATCTCATACAACATTAAATAACAAAAAATATAATTCAAATTTTAAAAATCGGTTTTTACGTGTCACCTTCCTCCTCTCACCCCCCCCCCCCCCCCGGGTCTCCGATTGCCAAATTTCGTAGCTCTGCGACGCGCGGTCGCTGAGCCTATAGTGTATAAGACCGTGTACAAGCCTATAGTGTATACACACAGACATTGCCTTTTATTATATAGATTTTACATACTTTCCCTAAGCATTGTATAGAATACCTAGGCATTGTATATGTTACCGGCAAAGTATGAAATTATGCATTGTATATGTTACCGGCAAAGTGTGAAATTAGGCATTGTATAGAATGCCCAGACATTTTATACAATGCCGAAAGTGCAACGTCAAAGTATGAAGCACTTAGATCTTAAGGTGTGCTCTATAAGCTACAGAACACCTGCTGCATAAATAACTATTGATACGTACGACCTTCAACAGCCGCAGCGGGACCGGATTCTGTGATGTTTTTTTAGCGAGCGAGTGTAGCGAGTTAAGCCCGCGAAGCGGTCGTAGACCCATGTTGGAATTGCTACAGATCAACTGTTTCCCAAACGACGAAAAAAGGACGACAGAAGATCAACAAAAACGCGGAAAACGTTACCAGAAAAGAATGTTGCGAATTTTACCTTGGCGACAAAAGACGCGAAAGGAGTTGACAGAATGGAATGTTCTCAAAATTACAGCAGGGATTGCAGAATCTCACTTAAAATCACCAAAAATGGAAAAGGGACTATACTACATCTATTCCCATCCCAGTCTAGCTTGTAGCAACAAGCAGTTCGGCACTGGTCTTTTAGTAATAGTTATTCTGTAGAAAAATCCAGTATCTTACATATTGTACTTCTTACATTTTCCCATGCGTCTTTTTAATAAAAGCCTTTTTCACACTTTGCCGAAATAGTATTTGTCACTCTATATACTGTCTGGGTATTCTATGCAATGCCTAGGGAAAGTATGTAAAATATTAAAATAAAACAAACATTTCATACTTTGCCTAAAAACGTCACGCATCCTATAGAATGCTTAAGCATTCTACACAATGTCTACTTTTCACATTTTGTCGGTAACATACAATATTTTATATATATATATATATATATATAATTTTTTTTAACAAATTTTTCAAGAAAAATTTACGTATCGTTTGTCCAAATCATCACAATTATGGCATGTTACCCTTCATTTTAAAAGGCTTGAAAAAATATTTCGATTGACACAGTTTAACATTGTACCCCTTCGGGGGTAACGCGTCTTCCCCCTCCCAACCCCTAGGAAGGCTAATGATGTCACGAGCACAAAAATTAAAGCACGTCTATTTTCCTTTACAATGATTGCAACTGTTCAGTTTTGTGGTCATTGAGCCATAAACAACCGCTTTTATTACATAATTATGTCCTATGCTGCCACGTTAAGAAAATATAAAATTTCAAATCAATTTAAAAGTTTTGAGTCGAATTTCCCAAAATTCTATCCAGTTCTGTGTTTTTCGTTAACAAAATCGAATAAAAAGTTTCGTAAAAATCAGTTAGATGTGTGGCAGCTCTAGTGTACACAAGAAATCGGCCACATATGGACATCACTCTAAAAAATAGTCAAAACGTGTTAGTCCTAAAACATAAATTGGGATCCAAATCTCAAAAGCGAAAATTTTTGTGAAAATAATACTTTCCCTATACTATATATTCTATAGTATGAGAAAGCAAAAATTTAATACATGTAAAAACTTATTGAGAGATTCGTGCAAATTATAATAGCGTACAATTCACTTTTTATTTACAATATAAACATAAATTTAGATTAAGATTGAACTGAAAATGTAATGCTCAGGGAAAAAATTGTGCTTTTGACAGAGGAATAGAGGAAATCCTCTTATTTCATATCAAATGCACTTCTGCCAGCCTGGACAATGCAAAACTGCACCCTGAATAAAAAAGTTTATCTCCTCATCTAAAATTTTCACAAGTAGCACTTTGAACATAATGTTAGAGTAAAAGAACTCATTCTTACTTTTGCATTTCATGAAATCACCATCTTTATCCCGAACTTGCTTCAAATTTAAATAGCGTGAAGGGCGATCTATACCGCTGTTCATTGCCGGCACTCTTCTTGGATTCGAATGGACGAACACAAATACCGTCATTTATTGTCAAATATTCTATTCACGGGGTATCGTCTGAAACCGTTTCTTTTACGACAGCTCCACTCGACGTGTTGCAAATGGCTGCCGTCTGCCTACTTTTACGTTTATTCGAAACTGTCGTGAATAATTTGAACCGTAAAATTGAGATATTCCGGCCACGAGACGAAACAGGGGAAGTTCCTGATTCGACACAATTTTTCAAGGTCGCAAACGAGTCGCTACAATTTGGACTGATGCGCAGTGTGCGTCTTGGTTAACATTTTTTTGTTTACGTAGTGAAGTTTCGTCACCTTTCTAACCAACTTCTGAAATCTATCTGCTCAGTCGATCCACACTATACCTTTTGTTGTTTGTTTGGAGTCGAGCCCCTGATCGGACCGATCGCTAGTTCTGAACACAAAACTTGGGTTGAACTTGAAATACATTGTGAAAACGTTTCTGCCAAGAACAGAGCATTGCAGGTACTTTAGATGAGGATTCAGCCAATTGTAAAATGTTCACTTTTAATTCAGATCGACAATGAGAACTGATTCACAGACAGTAAAACTAAAGATAGCTAGATAGAACATTCGATCAAGCGGTATTGTACAGTGCCGCAGCAATCTGGAATCTGGGACGAAATAATTTCGACTACGTCTTCTTTCCTATTATAGAGCATGCGCACGTGAAGTCACACGAATAATTTTGCCCTTATGTTTCCAAAACAAAAAAATCTGATGTGGGCAGCACATGACTTTCCTTATATAATGCAATGAATTTACTACCTTTACAGTAAAAGAAAAATAGATTATTTTTATAGCAGTTATTTATATTCTTTCCAAGATATTGAATTTTCGTCAATGAGTGGTCATTTTCCATATCGTCATCATCAATGAGTCTTCATTGGTTTAGGGTCATTTTTATCCATTTGGCGAGTTTTTCGTTAATTTAGCAACATTTAAAAAGTCGTCAAGTTGGCGACATTCCACCAAATGTGTCGCCAAAATCTCGCCGAGCGTTATGGACTAAGAAATAAGTTATTCTTACAGCAGATAAATGACTATTGGCGTTCAAATACAAAAGTATTACTCAAAGTGTCTTTTTTCATGAATGGAACGAGCTAGATCCACGAGAATGATATCACCCAATTTATCGCATGGTATTACATATGAAAAGTGAACATGTTTCTCAATAGGAAATTTTTCTTTTTCATTTTATATGACTTTCTGATAATTTTTTTTGAAAAATGTGCAATATCTGGAGAACGGTTCATGTTAGCCTTCTAAAATTTATTTCAATCGTTTTCTAATGAAAAATTACATAAGAAATGTCTATTTGCGTAACTTTATGAGCGGTTTTGATTTTTTGACGATTTTTTCAAAACTTCACTCGAAAATTTAGGGGGGGTTCTAAACATTCGATTGCTTATAAAAACAATAGGCTTCCAGTGTTCACGGATTGTGATTTTTGTACCAAATTTTGTTCGAATCGGTCTATTCGTTCGTCAGTTATCGTCTCCACAAACTCACTGACACACACACATACACACAGACATCACCTCAAAAATGTTTGATTCGTGATCAGGGATGCTTGAAACGTGCTCTCCCGTCGAAAACTCGAATTCGAACTTCCGACCCCGTCACAATACTTTCCTTATACATTATGTATATAAGGAAAGTAAAAAGGCTACTTTATGAACTTACAATTGCTTAGCCTCTAATTTTAAGACATATCTAAATTTATCCTCTTTGATGAATATTTTTAATGAACCGGAAAATAAAATATTCACTTTCATTAAAATATACACACGAGTTTTTTTGTTTTTGTTTTTAAGAAAAATCGTAATGTACCTTTCTTTTCTCGCTCGCATATACATTTCAGAATTTGCTAGTCAATGTATACATCTTTAGAACGCTAGAGACTACGGTAAAAATGAGTAGTAGTGTACATTTACTTAAAATCACTAAAAGTGCACTTTAGCAAATGAAAATTATATATATTGTTATTCAAGTATTCTAAATAACATATTTTCATTCCGAAGATAAATTTCGATGTTTAATGTGATGTTTAGTTTCAATTTCTATTTGCCATCATCGTCAGTTTACCATTCCACGCTATGGTAAAAATAATGCCCTTACGTTTCTGCGCATTCTACTGCGCGGGTTGTTTATTTACGCTCGTGCTCATGCTCTATATGCCATATGTATGGAGGAGTGTAGTGCGGGTGGCGCCGCGAGCACTAGGTAGTGCGTACTAACAATATAATACTATAAAAATTGGCTCAAACTGCTATCTTAAATAACCTGAAAATAAAATATTGCGCGGATAACAGCATAATTTATAATTATGTACCTTATATCTCAGAGTTAAAATGATCGTTGTTGGAAAAGAACATTTACAGGTTTGTGAAGACATATTGGTCCGTCCGTGTCTAACACTGACTCAAAATGCATAATATTGCAAATTCACATGATGCGGCGAAAGGTGACAAAACCACATTAATAGGGAAGAGGGTTAAAGAAAGTTGAAAGCGATATTACTTTCCTTATATACATAACGTATAAGGAAAGTATTGTGACGGGGTCGAAAATTCGAATTCGAGTTTTCGACGGGAGAGCACGTTTCAAGCATCCCTGATCACGAATCAAACATTTTTGAAGTGATGGCTGTGTGTGTGTGTGTGTGTAAAAGTATGTGTGTGTGTGTGTGAAAGTATGTGTGTGTGTGTGTCAGTGAGTCTGTGGAGACGATAACTGACGAACGAATGGACCGATTCGAACCAAATTTGGTACAAAAATCATAATCCGTAAACACTGGAAGCCTATTGTTTTTATACGCAATCGAATGTTCAGAACCTCCCTAAATTTTCGCGTGAAATTTTAAAAAAATCGTCAAAAAATCAAAACCACCAATAAAGTTACGCAAATAGACATTTCTTATGTAATTTTTCATTAAAAAACGATTGACATACATTTTAGAACGCTAACATGAACCGTTCTCGAGATATTGTACATTTTTTAAAAAAATTAATAAAAAGTCATATAAAATAGAAAAAAAATATTTCCTATTGAGAAATATGTTCACTTTTCATATGTAATACCATGCGATAAATTAGGTGACATCATTCTCGTGGATCTAGCTCGTTCCATTCATGAGAAAAGATACTTTGAGTAATACTTTTGTATTTGAATGCCAATAGTCCTTTATCTGCGGTAAGAATAACTTATTTCTTAGTGCATAACGCTTGGCGAGACTTTGGCGATGAATTTGGCGAAATGTCGCCAACTTGGCGACTTTTTGAAATGGTGCCAAATTAACGAAAACCTCGCCAAATGGATAAAAATGACGCTAAATCAATGAAAAAGACGACTCATTGTCGAAAATTCAATATCATGGAAAGAATATTAATATCTACTATAAGAAAAACCTATTTTTTTGCTGTAAAAGTAGTAAATTCATTACATTATATAAGGAAAGTCATGTGTTGCCCACATCAGATTTTTTTTATAAAGTGAATAACGCAAGGCTCGTAATTAATCTCTAAAGTTTCTAAGTACACAATAGTTAATTTTACACACATAAGTATTTACTCTCCCGGCCACTCAAACTGCTGCTGTAAACCCCTGGGTCAGCCGAGTGGTCTGTTCAACGCATACGTATTTGCGATGACATTACAACATTTTATCACATTTCAGTTCATCCCCCTCCCCCGATTCTGATCCACTATTAACTATCCTACAACTTAGGGGGAAATATGGATTTTTTTTACATTACACAAAAAATGTATGCTTTTTTTTCTTTTTTAAATAACTCACTGTAGCATTGAAAATGCCTACTGAATAAGTAAAATGTTTTTACATAGTTAGTGTATAAAAAAAAACAGTGGCATGAACAAAGAAAATCTTTTGGGAAGGGCTGGTTCATTGAAACAAAAGATGTTCAGTTTATAATTTAATTAATTAGATAAATATGAATAGAAAAATTATTTTGGAACTTTATTGCCTAGAAAATAGGGGGAAAATAAAATATTTTAAAGAAAATAATCCTTCGTTTTTATGTAACTGCAAAAACATGACAGTACTGTTTAATTAATTCGAGATTTTATCAAAAATAAGATGAGTGGAAAGGGATGTTTAAAACTTACACGAGAATATAATCTATACACGCGAAATCGCATCTAAAAAAAAACAAGAAAGATCAATCATGCGTAAACATTGATTATGAAACACTTTCCAACTGAAATGCAATTTCATTTAAAAAATTTTAAAATGTGATACATTCGGTGGTGATATCTTTCACATTATCACAGTACTACAATAATTTATTGTACTTAAATATTTAAAACTGTATCGAAGTATAAATCATCTGATTCTCTATGCAAAATCAATGAATATTTCATTCATATAACTTGTATTCCAGATTCCAGAGCTAAATAATTTTGTGTGAAAAAAATTCAGCAATTCTTATGTAACTCACCTTACAATCGCTTCAGATATTTGCATTCTGTATAAGTTAAAATTAGGCTTCGTTGAAGAAATAATAAAAGTTTAGGGATCATTTAAAATCACAACTATTGTAATTGCATAGGCACGGAATTTAGATACACAGATAATACACATATACGTAGATAATATATGTGTGTGTGTGTGTATGTATTCAAAGTATTGGAATCGTGCCGAAGATCGGAAATCGAATATTCGAAGGATCTACACGTTTTGGGACTTCTAGAACACAAAAAAACTTATTTTTTGGAAGACGTCTGTGTGTGTAAGAGTGTATCTGTGTATGTTTCTGTGTGTCTGTGGGGATATTACATCCACTCTAATTGAAAAACTAATGGACCGAATTTCATAAAATTTGGTAGGTATGTTTTCTGTGAGAAATCCTGATGTTCATTAGATTATAGTACGATTAGTAATAAAAGAATTTGCCTTCTTTGCGAAATGGCCGGCAGAAATTGTCTTTATCCACTCTAGCTAAAAACTAATGGAACAAATTTAACAAAATTTGGTGTATAATATTTCAATGACCTACAAATGATTTATATACCAAATTTAACAAAATTTGGTACATAAATCATTTGTAGGTTATTCTAGTACGATTCTGGAAAAAGGAACGAGCTATTTTTGCGAAATGGCCCGCAAAAATCGTTAAATATAAAAATAAAGGACTACGTGTGCTCAATTATATCAATTAAATTCCTATTTTATACGTGATTTTTGACAACAAAAAGAATAAGACTAACCCCATTACTCTAAGACAAGCCGTTCTTGAGATATTCTAGTTTTTTCGCGTTTTCGCTACGTCAGCTTTGACAATAAGTCCAGCTATCAAATGAGAACCAAATTTAAGTTTAACGTGCAAATTCAATATCATTTAAAATACTTATGGCTGTTATTTTGTGCAGATAAACTCAAATTATTATTGAAGAAATAAAGAGAACGTGAATATGAGTCTGCAGGGAAAGACATGTGCTGCTCACATCAGAATTTTTAACAATATTACAACAATGATTTATAGAAGTGAACGGAGATTATTTGCAGTTCATTTCGAAAAAAAATGTATGATCTATATTGAAAGATCCACCAAATTTTTGTAGAATAAAATGTTCAACAAATTTAAGCTGTGTACCAAATTTTAACACTCTAGGACGTCGGAAAGTGCATTAAAAATGCCATCAAATAAGTATATCATAAAGAGTTATATAAAATTTTAAAAAAAATTGAAAAATTGCTATCTACCAAATTTATTTTAAAATGTGAAGCCTCTCTCATATACAAAATGATGAAACTCTTGGAAAGATATTTATTATATAATATATCTCTTTTTAATACTTTACAACAAAGTTGAAAAGTGTTTATGACTTTGTTCATTCTGTCTGTCTGTCCGTTAGCACGATAACTGCCGTAAAAATGACTTAATCAAAATGAAATTTTAGTATGTTGTTCAGACGGTCTATAGGACCTATGGGAATATAAATGAATAATATCACCCAATTAGTTTTGGATTGAACCCGGGTTGAAAAAATGGAATACATTGAGCCCTATGGGACCTAATTTTTCAAGCATTTTTTAAGCGGATTTAAAATTCACAAATTGCTTCGAAAATTTTAGGCAATATTCAAATTGTTCCATAAAATATATAAAAAAAAATTCAGCGAAATATATTCAGTTGTTTTTTAAATAAAAATTAAAATAATAATAACACCTCTTATATTAAGCGATCACGTGTCCATGATATGAAACGATCACATGACCCACTTCAAAATGATATATGGCATCCATCTTGTGTCAAAATCGTGATTTTTAAAGTTCTTTTTAATTCATATTGAGTGTTGTATCCGTCCTAAAATTACTTTATTTTTGCCTAAATTCTGTGCATCTACATACTGAAACAACGCAATGACAATATATTTCAGTTTAAATGCTCTTCCAAATTTGATTATTTCTACTATTAAGCCTATTTTTCACCTATGTAAAATGTAAACAGCAAAATATGTAGAATGAGTTGTATTAGAATCGCTGTAATTCTTTAACACAAAATCATTTAGTCCATGGAGTCTGCTTAGCTGATATGAACTCATTGATTTTAGAAAGAGAAGGACGATATTTTTCGATGAAGTTTTACGCATAGAGCTTACTTACTTGCAGCTCAATGGTCTTAATTTTTAAATAAAATAAATTGTTATAGTATTGTGATGAATGACATGAATGGGGGAATTATTTATGAATGAAATGTTGCTTTTATAGAGAGAGCCAGGCGTGTTATTTTTTTATGACGTCATTTGAATGGATTTCAGTTGTTTTCGATGAAGTTTTCAAATATAATAAATTATCGTAGTATTATGATAATTCTAAAATTATTACTGAGGAATGTATCACATTTTAGAGATGTTTAAACCAGGCAATTTATACTTTAATGCCGTC
The DNA here is from genome assembly GCA_951213105.1 of Amaurobius ferox. NCBI lineage: Eukaryota > Metazoa > Arthropoda > Arachnida > Araneae > Amaurobiidae > Amaurobius > Amaurobius ferox. The sequence goes on from OX578152.1 coordinate 122,156,423, forward strand.
ATTTGAATGAAGTTAATTTTTTTCGATGAAGGTTTAAGGTTTCAAATATAATAAATTAATGTAGTATTGTGATTAGTTTTAAAATATTACCGAGGAATGTATTGCATTTTAGACATGTTTAAATAAAATTGCATTGAAGTTGGAAAGTGTTTCATAATCAATGCTTTAAGCATGATTGATCTTTCTTGTTTCTTTCTGGAGAATATCCCAAAAGTCAGAATTTAATTGAATTTGTTTTTTTCCCTATATTAAATAATATTTAATTAAAAAACTATTTAACATATTTTACTGAAATTTTTTTTATATATTTTATGGGATAATGTGAATATTTCCTAAAAATTTCGAAGCAATTTGTGAATTTTAAATTTGCTTAAAAAATGTTTGAAAAATTAGGTCACATAGGGTTCAATGTATTTCATTTTTTCAACTCGGGTTCAATAAAAAACTAATTGGGTGATATTATTTATTTATATTCCCATAGGTCCCACAGACCGTCTGAAAAACATACTAAAATTTCATTTTGATAAAGTCATTTTTACGGCAGTTATCGTGCTAACGGACAGACAGACAGACAGACAGAATGAACAAAGTCATAAACACTTTTCAACTATGTTGTAAAGTGTTAAAAAAACAGTGGCATAAACAAAGAAAATCTTTTGGGAGGGGCTGGTTCACTGAAGCAAAATATGTTCAGTTTATAATTTAATTAATTAGATGAATATGAATAGAAAAATTCTTTTGGAACTCTATTGCCTAGAAAATAGGGGGAAAATAAAATATTTTAAAGAAAATAATCCTTCGTTTTTATGTAACTGCAAAAACATGACATCACTGTTTAATTAATTCGATATTTTATCAAAAATAAGATGGGTGGAAAGGGATGTTTAAAAATTACACGAGAATATAATCTTGGATGAGTCGAACGGCCTGGGTTTTCAACGAGAATATAATCTATACAAGCGAAATCGCATCTAAAAAAAATAAATATTTTACAAAAATATTAATTGATAATGAAACAACATACTGCAAAGAAATGAATGTCGTGCATTTTTTAATTCACATAATTTAAAGCTAAACATGGATGGAATATGTTATTTCAACATTGCCTACGAATATACTATACCCGCGAAATCTATACCCGCGAAATCGCGCCTAAAAAAAGAATCCATATTTTATGAAAATATCGATTAATAATGAAACCTACTACAAAGAAATGAATGTTGTGTATTTTTCATTCTCATAATTTGAAATTAAACATAGGTGGAAACGGGTGTTTTAACATTACACGGCAATGTAATCTATATATGCGAAATCGCACTTATTTGAAGCAGTCTTCGTCAATAAAGTGAACATGATGCAACTTAGTAATGGTACTACTGGTAGATTCATATACGGAAAAAACAAAACTACGGCCGCAAGTTCGATTGAAATTCATTTTAGCAGAGAATTGTTATTGAAAAATCCCCAACTTTAAGGAATATTTAAAAAAATGACAAAAGCCGGGAGAAGCCATCAAAAACCGGAAAAAACCAGTAGAGTTGGCAGCTATGAAAATGGGATTGTGTAATGTAAAGCAAAGATTTTTCGCAGAAAAAAAATATATGGGTTTTATTCTTCGAGGATCCGCCACATTTTAATACATTAAAATGTTGCATTGATCTAAGCAGTGTCATAAATTTCAGATCTTTAGGCCGTAGGGAAATATGTTAAAAATGACATCAAAAAGAAGTCGAAACAGACATCCAGACATCGGTCGCAAACATCGGTCATGCCAAATTTAATAAAAGCTTTTAAAAAGTTTGATTGGATATCTGATAAATAAATTTTAGCTATTCCAAGAATCTTGGTCATGCGAGATTCAAAATAAAACCGTGGGGCACCCATAAAAGAATTAAATCCCACAATGGACAATTCCGGCCTCTTTTTTTTATTCGATTTGAAATATTTCAAAACGGACAACAGTATAAAAATTTTTATTCTCCGAGCTGTATTTCATGTTTTATTAGCAGTCAAAGTTCGCCTTTCTGACTCTGGCGGGAAAACGGTCCATTTCGGCGCGCACGGCATGTGACGTCACAAGGTTCTTCCGCGGCTCCCGTCATTGGAGAATTGATGCATAAGTTTGGTTATATTCGGAAAATTCCGATAATTATAATTGTTTCTTCAGTCCCAAACTTCCGAATAGTTATAAGTATTGTATCACTTCAATGTGCCCGACTGCTAGTTTTACATCCTCAGATAAAATATTTATATCTGTGCCAAAAAATGTTTTTTGTGAAAAATTATGTGAAGCGCAGGAAGCCAGATTGTAAACAAAATTCTCCACTGTCATTAAAGAGTGTTCGTTACGTATGCTATTAAGTTTGTATTGTTTTAGTAAAATACTTTTTTAGTTAATACTATGAATGCAGAACATGATAAAGGAGAGAGTAAATAACAATAAAATAACTCACTGGCTTTGGTTTAAACAGTCATAACTATTAAACAACTCATTCTTATGCTTCAGTTAATTTTTAACAAAGTCTGAGTAATAATACGAATTTTGCTATCTATCAGAATCAGAACAATAGAAATTTGAAGATACAAAGTATATTAATTACTATATAATATAAATATTAAAAAAAAAGTATAGCTCATATTAAATTATAACTTTAATTATGAAAAGAATTATACATAAAATTATTAAATTTCATCCAATTCAATTGAATTTTTTACATTAGAGCACCTATTTTGTTTTTTCAACATTGCATAGCAATAAACGAGTTTTGAAACGCTATCTATTCCCAACCTGTTTCGGATCTTTGAACGCACCAATGAAAAATTAGAGAATATTCTCTCTATTGCAGCACTGCTTAAAGGGCATGTTTAGAGATGTGCAAGTAACTTGCAAAAGTCTTTAGAAATATCACATGCTCTTGCACGTTAAACATGTGGGTCCGAAAGTCCTTCCGAGTGGTTGGTGGTAGGGGAAGGAGGGTACGGTCCCTGTGGATGCCTCCCCCACTGGGTTCCGGTCTAAATTGGGTGGCACTTCCCGACCGTCCAAACAGTTACCTTACACCTTTCTGGTAGGTCGGACGGTCTGGGTTTCAACAACAACATGCTCTTGCTATACTTCTCCACCATTTATTAGCATCAACAGTCTTTATCACTTTATCTGGTCCATGTTTTTTTTATACAAAAAAAAATTGTAGGAATTTTAAAAGATTACTATTGGAAAATCCAGGAATTGGAAAATCCAGCTATTGGAAAATCCAGGTTAAAGCTATCGAAATTAGAATCACTCGATCCAAAACCCAATTATATACACTTGCAAGACTTTAGAAGAGCTACAAATTCTTGCTCATTGTTCATAGCTGGCACTTTTAGTTTTTGAGATATAAGCATTACAAACTTGCAAAATGAAAATTTTCAATCTTCTTCAAATTGTCAAGACGATTACTCGAAAACTAAGTCAGTAAGGTTCAATATATTAGCTTTTTTTTTCCTCAAAAAGTAGATTCAGAAACTAAATTTACTAATATATATTTTTGTCGCTTACTATTTATATCTATCTTTTGGAAGTTTGAGTGAAAGTAGGAAAAATTAAAAAAATCCCTTGCTTGGATAGACGTTTTAAGTGTTTTCTAAAAAAGTTGCGCAAGTATTAAAATTATTTCATATATTCGTAATCTGGACCAACGAACAAGAAAAAAATATGTACATTTTTATCTATCACGTTCGGAGAAATTGGCGTCCAAAGTGTTTGCATTTTTCGTAATGCTCCGATTTCCACCACAGATACCTTAAACGAAAATGTAATTCACATAATAATAATAATTATTATTATCATTATAAGCATTCAAGAAAAGGGTATTAAGTTTACATCTCGAGTTTCAGCTGTCACAAAATATTTATTATTTCTGAAAGAGAGCGACATCACAGTAAAATCGATCTTGGGCAAATTGTCTGATTGCCCTCTAACAAAACCAGAATCCATGTTTACAATAAAATAAAATAAGGAACAAACTCCAGCAGACCAAGAACAAATGGGTAAAATAATTATAAACAAAATTAAACGCCAACTACTTGCAAATATCCCAGTAGAAACAGCACATAGTAGAATGTTGCATCACAGGTCGAACAGGCATTGTGACGTCACAGCCAATCACGGGCCGTTTTGTGTTTGAGTAGATTTTGCGCTTTTTCATTTCTTGATATTTAAATAAATAATTAAGAGATTTTCGCTTGGATATTTGAAATCAGAAAAATATTCTCTCTAAATATAAATTGGTTTTAAGATCTTTTAAAAAAATCGGAAATGCCCATTGGACATTAAAAGAATTTTAGGGAACGATCGAAATGACAACATAGAAATGACCTATATTAGAATGATGGATAGTTGAATCAAAATTGTCGAAGAGAAAGTTAAATGAATTGAATATAATTATTTGACGTAATCATAAAATGTTTCCAAAAAGATGGGCCAAATTTTACGAGATGGTAGTACACAACAAACCAAACATTTTTCGTCATAGTTTACAGGGTCGGAAATGAAACGTAAAGGCGCCAGTCAATAGGTGCTTAATGGTGAAACCGATGAGATGAAGCGAAAATACAAGAATGACTTAGAAGTTATAAAATAACATTTAATAAACAATAATTACATTAATGGCTCAAATGAGAGACCGCCAACCTGAATGCACGTCGCATAGCGGATACGGAGGGATTGGCGAATTCTCTCGAAAAGACCAAGCATGTCGCGCACTTCGACAGCAGCGGCCGAAATTCTGGAAACGAATTCCTCTTCAGATTCAAGGGGAGTGTCATAGATGAAACTCTCGAAGATATCCCCACAAAAAAAAGTCAAGACACGACTGATCGGGCGATCGTGGGGGGCCAAGCTATGGGACCACCTCGCCCAATCCATCGGCCCTGTAACGCCTTTACGTTTCATTTTCGACCCAGTAAACTAGGCCGAAAAATGGTTTGTTTGGTATGCACTACCGCCTCGTAAAGTTTGGTCCATCTCTTTTGAATCACCCTGTATATCCTGGACAATGTTAGATGTTCGTCTATGCTAATAAAGTAATAGATTACAAAACAAAAAGAGAAATGACAACACAGAGGCCCTAGTGGGAAGAATTTTTATTAAAAATAACTAATGGGCTTTATAAAATAAACATAAGGACAACAAGATTTGTACCATATGTGTTTCTTATGCATTGTGTACATTTAGAAAGTGATTGTTTGGTCAAGTAAGCATATCTGTCAAAACTCATTTTCAAAATATATCAACGCTTCTCTCACCATGTATTAAAGATAAAAGTTAAGAAAATTCTCTATGACAACTCCTAGATTAGATATACAAAGGGAAAAAAGTGGCTGAAAACAAGTGCATCACCAAAAAGTTGCAACAACTCGTGAAGATACACAATAGAACACATTTATTTTTCACTGGGAATTATATCAATATACAAATCACAGTAGAGCCATGTTTTATGCAGTATAGAGCAGAGTAAGTTCATGTGTAGCATAATATTTGAATTTGACCCTCACAGATTATAAGTTCAAACGCAAAATTCGTAATAACTTGGCTCATCGAAATGGATTCAAATGAGACAATCTTTTTTTCCCTATCAAACAGTTGACAGAAAAAAATCTAAAACAATGGAATTTTGTTCGAAAAATTCATAAATCGTGAAATTTTTTATTCTAACATTCATTCAGCTATCACTCGAGAATAGATACACACAAAATTAAGTTTTTTGATGTACCATTAGTGAGATATTTTAATTTATATACTTACAGCAAATGATCTTTTAATTATATTTTATCAATGAATTTAATTATATTCTTTTATTCCATTGTGATAACTAAAGTAACCAAGTTACATTTCAAATACCGAGATCGTCTGTAGGATATTCTTCAAATCAAACTACTGAAGAATAATGCTACGATTTTAGCTTAAAATGTCTGAAAACATTGAAATTACAACAACGTACAGTGATTGAAGAAATATTGTTTTACATACCGCTATTTTCATGTTACCAGAATTATAAAATGTGCCCCCTCTCCATGCCTATTTAAGGATACTAAATATCAATCAAATTTTACTTAAATAAAAATTGAATATAAAAGGTTATAATGTAAGAAATGATATACACCATGTAAATTCAAAGACATAACTTTCAATAAAGTTAAATGTTAAAAGATGACGAGAACCTAACATTGGATTTACAGATTCCTGCAAAGTCTGTTCAAGTCCCTAGGTTCAGAACGTCTGCAATAGATAGTTTTCGTTGTAACGTCACATCTGGCATGGCAATTAAATTTGCATGCCTGATGTGCAAGGCAAATTGTATGATCATGTTTTCTGTCATACCAATGGACATAACAATCTTCAGAAAACATTTTCATTAAATAGTTTATAGCAGTTTTGGAGATATGATAACCCATTTTTCAAGATGGGTATAACTGTCTATATCCTTCCTCTACAATTACATAACCATGCTACATTCACCATGTCATCTTGCAATGTCCTTGCAAATTTTCAGTTTTGGGAGAGAGAGTTGTACCCCTTATCCCTCCCCCTAGTTTCAAATATGACTGACAGGTGAAAAAGTTCTATTAATAATAACCAGTCATGGAGATAAGAAAATTCATTTTTATTCTACAGTCATACTGTTATTTCATTATGTCTTTGCTGTGTATGAAGTATAAAAACTTAATTCGTAGTTTGTTTTTTTATTTAGTATAAAAGGGGGAAGGGGGAGAGGTAGAGTAAAATATGATTATATATATAATACATATTCTTAACATCACTGCAGATAAACCCGTCTAACTTGCACATTCCCAGGGGTTGTCGAGATATTAATAAAAAATACAAAATTAAAAATTTCATGGAAATAAAATGATTTTTTTTTTTTAATTTTATATGAAGAAAATTATATCATGTTGCTTAGTGACAGAATTCAATATTTTGGATGTGTGGAACAATCAAATCTGTTTATATGGCAGCCAATTCTCATTAAATTTATGTGATTTAAATAGCAAAGAAATTGATAGAAAAATTTAAATTAAAATTTGTAATAAAAACTATTTTCATTTTTCGTGCTTCAATTAGGTATTTTAATAAAAAGATCCATTTTTCAGCTTCATCCTTTTAACAATATATGACAAAATTTTTATCTTACTCGATAAAACAGATTCCATTTGAAATGTTATACCATTCTTCTACTCGGTTTCAGCATGAAATATTATGTGCAAGATATAAGTTAACGGTAATTTTTAATAAGTTAAAAGTAATTATTCTAATAAGTTAAAGATAATTTTTTTTTTAAATATCTCACAATATACTGAAAGTAAGATTAAGTAATTTGTATCCATCTTTTCTAGAATTTATTAGGCTACAAAACAATGTATTTCATGTTTCATTTTCTTTTTAAATTTCTCATTATATACTGAAATTAGGAAAAGCTCAAATTAGTCAAAATAGTATTAGCTAGTAGTATTACTAACAGTATTAGAAATACTTTAAAAATAAAGACAACCAAAACAAGAAAGATCAATCATGCTTAAAGCATTGATTATGAAACACTTTCCAACTTCAATGCAATTTTATTTACAAAAGTCGAAAATGCAATACATTCCTCGGTAATATTTTAAAACTTATCACGATACTACATTGATTTATTATATTTGAAAACTTAAACCTTCATTGAAAAAAAATGAACTTCATTCAAAAGAAGGCATTGAAATATAAATTGCGTGGTTTAAATATCTCTAAAATGCAATACATTCCACGGTAATATTTTTAAATCTATCATAATACTACGATAATTTATTATATTTGAAAACTTCATCGAAAACAACTGAAATTAATTCAAATGACGTCATAGAAAAAATAACACGCCTGGATCTCTCTATAAAAGCAGGATTTCATTCATAACTTTCTCCATTTCATTCATCACAATACTATAATAATTTATTTTAATTAAAAATTAAGACCATGGAGCTACAATTCAATAAACTTTATGCTTAAAACTTCATCGAAAAATATCGTCCTCCTGTTTATAAAATCAATTAATATTTCATTCATATCAGCCATGCAGACTCCATGGACTGAATTATTTTGTGTTAAAGAAATACAGTAATTCTAATACAACTCATTCTACATATTTTGCTGTTTACATTTTACATAGGTGAAAAATAGGCTTAATTGTAGAAATAATCAAATTTGAATGAGAATTTAAACTCAAATATATTGTCATTGTGTTGTTTTAGTATGTAGATGCACAGAATTTAAGCAGAAATAAAGTAGTTTTAGGATGGATACAACACTCAATATGAATTAAAAAGAACTTTAAAAAATCACGAAATTGAAACAAGATGGATGCCATATCTCATTTTGAAGTGGGTCATGTGATCGTTTCATATCATGGTCACGTGATCGTTTCATATAAGATGTGTAATTATTATTTTAATTTTTATTTAAAAAACTACTGAATATATTTAGCTGAATTTTTTTTTATATATTTTATGGAACAATTTGACTATTACCTAAAATTTTCGAAGCAATTTGTGAATTTTAAATCCGCTTAAAAAATGTTAGAAAAATTAGGTCCCATAGGGCTCAATGTATTTCATTTTTTCAACCCGGGTTCAATCCAAAACTAATTGTGTGATATTATTCATTTATATTCCCATAGGTCCTACAGACTGTCTGAACAACATACTAAAATTTCATTTTGATTAAGTCATTTTTACAGCAGTTATCGTGCTAACGGACAGACAGACAGACAGAATGAACAAAGTCATAAACACTTTTCAACTTTGTTGTAAAGTGTTAAAAATTGGCCATAATTAAATCTTTTATTAAAATCTCCTTTTACGAAGTACTAAAAGCGCTTTCGGGCATTACTATGCCCTTCATCACCACTGATGAAGGGCATAGTAATGCCCAAAAGTGCTATGGCTGTGTAATTTTAGTACATCGTAAAACGAGATTTTAATAAAAGACTTTTATACGGCCAAAATTTTTTGGTTGTCTTTATTTAAAGTATTAATTATTTTGAAGTATTTCCATACAGTTTTATTAGTCAAAATTAAGTTATTTCAAAATTTAAAAGGTGCATTATCCCATTAACCATGAAAGCAATGAAAGTTACAGGTGCACATTAAATGTGCAGCATAGGCATAGCCGGTAGAGCTCAGTTCAACTTTATTTTAAAAATCAAATCCCAAACTGTTTATTTAAGGTGCAATAGAGCTCAAGCACATCCAAACCTAAGTGTAAACCTAATTTTTCTATATAATTACTACTACTTTTAAAAAATTTCCATATTTTACGCAAGAAGACAGTTTAGTTGAGATAATAAACAAAAAATGTATAAAGTATCACGATACGAACAGAAACAGAAGAGTATAAATAGAAAAATAGAATAAAACACCTCTTTATACTTTAATTACTTATGTACCTTACATTTTAGCACAGTACTCTTAAGTGCCAACCTAACATGTTTTCATAATTTTCAGACATCCTGTATGACAGATTTAACTGCTAATCAATAAAAAATGCCACATTTTACTACACAACACTTCTTACAAAACGATGGAATCCATTGATAAAACAATGTTTTACTCTAGTGATATTTTTTTAAATTCAAATTAGCTTGAATTATTTAATGTTGAAGTGCAATTTTGAACAATTTTCACACAAATCAATTCTTTAACGATGGAAAATATTATCACAGCTTCCCTCTGAACACCATCGGAAAAACAAAAAATGCTCTTTCCAAAGAGTTTTAAACAAATTCAAAGACAATAAGTTCAACTTTAAAATATATCAAAAAGCATGTTTCTTCGGCAATTTATTTGAAGATTTGCATGATTCTAATTTTTTACATGAATATGAACTGATATCTTGATCAGCATTTGAATAAAAACATTAATTATGTTATTTGTAAATTTATAACAAATTTTTATCCGAGACAAAAAAAGTTAATTTTGGAATGAAAGGGGAAAAAAAAATTATAGCAAGAACTTCTTTCCTATGAAATATAGCTTATATTATGTGGTAGCCACTAACCAGATAGCTAATAATTTTCAAATTTGGCTAATAAATTTTTATATAGTAGTCACTTTGGTTAGTGACCAAAATGTTAACTAGACTCTCCAAACACCACTGATGGCAGAGAGCATATTATAAAATCTTCAGAGAATCAAAGTAAATCTTTTGGAAGCTAGATTAAAGATAAACATTTAATAATTTATTCATGTTTCAAATTTATATTATTTAAATTTATATTATTCAAATCTGTGTTTTGATAGGAGTTTACATTTAAAATGTTATTTAAAAATATCAAATTACTTCTAAATTATATTGATTTAAATCATTCTATTGAGTGAGCATATATATTGTACATTATTGTTAGATTTAATTGATATTATATTAGTAACTTGTGCTTAAAAGTCAGCAATTATTAATACACCAAAATTAGCTAGTAAAAATATGGAGTCTCTTAACCAGTGGCTAGCACACTTCAAAACCATAATATAAGCTATAGGCAAGGTGAGTACACTTTTCCTTAAAAAAATTTCAAGCACTTTTCAAAGACTTTCAAGTACCATGTAATTCTTTTTCAAGGATGTCAATCAATCCCTCATTATGAAGTTGTATGTATTTCTGGGACGAAAAATAAATAGCAAACTAATATTATTGTTTCTTATTAAAGCAGTTGATGGAATTTTTGGAAAAAAACGATGCTGTTTAGAAATTTTTGGGGAACAGCGGAACAGTTAGAGAAATTTCTAGAGAAAGCAGAACTTCTTGGAGAAAAAAACAATGCCACGGATCCGTGGAACATTTTCAAGGACTTAACCAAGAAAATGGGAATTTTCAAGTACTTTCCAGACCTTGAAAACGGTAATTTAAAATTCAAGCACTTTCCCGATTTTCAAGCACCCATGTGCACCCTGTATAGGAAATGTGGCATTACAACTGGAGGCATGGCTCAATGCATGATTTTCAGCAAATTTCAATCTTCAGATGAGTGTTAGCACACGAGACTGGGAACGTGTTGGTTTTGGTGAAGGACTGTTTTCTGAGTGTCAGAAATTTTTTTATTCTTTTTTCTAAATGATTTCCTGCTTTAAATCCCAGGCAATGCTGGGTAATTTATTCCAGTTCAAACAAACAAACAAAAAAAGGAAGATAAAATTAGGAAATAAATTTAAATTTTAGCACTAAAAATCTTAATGCATATTTTTCACAAAGCATGTAGTTCAAATATATACCAGGAGATGTACATTTTCATAAACTCTATATACCGGCTTTGACATTATTTAGCATTTTGTGGCTCCATATTTTTTTTTCTATCAGTTATACTGTTAATTTTGACATATTTTGCATGCTCCCAGATAAAAATTGACTTGGTTTTCAAATATCAATCACTGCAAAACTTGACAGGAAGCTTTTTGAAATGTGATGTCAGTATAAAGTCACACCTTTCTCACCAGGTGAATCCTTAAGAATGGAAAATATAAAAGAATAGAAAATTTTATTTAAATATGCCAATATGTAGAAAATGCTTCATCATAAAAGATATTATTTAATTTACTTCTTTAATGAAAAAATAATATAAGGAGAAAACCAAAAATAAGACCTTAATCCCCGAAGAATCAAAGAGCCCAAATAATAATAACTAGTTTTTAAGGACCATGAGAGGAGGACATTTTAAGGATCTTATTACAAGAGAAATATTGAATTTTATGTAAAACTTTATGTGAAACAGAGATTATTTTGCTACTCTCAAATACTCTATATAATATAGATTTAAGGTCTAAAATCATTACAATTATTTAAGCAAATTTAAATGTTATTTTTGTACATAATAAATTCAGCTAGCCAAGCACTGTTGCTTCATCACCAAGTTAACTGCATATACACAAAAGTACCCTGTAAAACATAACTCTACCATATCCGAATTACAATAACTTAATAAGCATTTCATATTTGATTCATAAAGTATCTATCAATGATGAAAAACATCTCAAAGAACAAATAAAAATGAAAACCGTACATATATATATATAAATATATATATATATATATATACTCTATATAATATAGATATATCCTGAACACACAAAATAAAACTAAAAGATATACACATCTAACAATATAGAAGAAATTTATAAAATGAATTTGCAATATATAAAAGACCAGTTTGCAAATTTGCAAAACAAATAACAAGCTAGCATGTGATTGTGCATGTGCATTATACTCAATTTTGTAACTGCTATGTTCCATTATAAAATTGCACATAGTTCCTCACAGAAAATTTTATTTTTACTGATTTGCCTCTCAAGCAACCACTTTTTGTGATCAAAAAGTTTTAAACCTAGTTGTGTTACATATTTTTGAAATCTCAAACATATCACTTCTTTGACAGGAAAGTATAGACTTTGGTTTAAATTATTTGATAACAAAGTGTAATTGTGAAAATGCACCTTAACAGAAAGCATATTAGTATTTCGTCAAAGATGCGGTTGGAAAAAAAATATATTAGTCAATATTCTATTTATATAGAAACAAGATTTATGAAAAAATTCTCATTACAGTTATTTAAAAATAATCTCAATTTATGCAACAATGTATTTGCAAACAAGTTCACTCACAATTAAAAAAAAAAAATGTCCATTTCTTCGATGTAACAAAATAAAATTTAAAACATATATACTCAGATGTACATGCGAGAAGATATTTTCTGCTCTGAATATATCAAAAGTAAAAATTACAAGTCAATTGTAATAATTCAGGAAAAGTCTGATTAAAGTTCATTAGATTCAAATGTAAATCTGTTAATCTGCAAAATCATTTAAATACATTGGAGTTTTATTATTAGGAAAGCAGCAATGGAAACAATTGAATAGAAGCAAGCTGGTTCTACTTTAACATTAACAAAAATTAAAGCACTCTGGTTATTTTTAAACTAAAAAACTTTCATAAATATCAATAACTTTGATAAATGAGTAACCAATAATTCATTTCTCAAAATACTTCTTTCAAATAAATTCTCAAAACAGTTGATAACACTGGCTCTTGGCAAGAAACTAACATACAATTTTAAAGAGAATTTACACAAAATTAAAAGCATAATACACAAGCATGTTTATTCAGTTCTTATAAAGAGATCTTATTCTGAACACAATTGTGATTGAATAACCATGTAAATACTACATTACAAATGTTGTGTGCACTCACTTTTATACTTAAATTATGCACAATACTTAAGTGAGCGTATCTGATTATATATTGATAGCACAAAACTGTTTCAGAAATTTCTCTCTAAGTGTAAGCTTTTTAAAAACTCATTTTTGTTCTTTATTGTATAGTTACATGATTTAAACTAATGTATTGTTTAAGCAAAACTAACAATTTTAAGAATATACAATGAAGCTATATGCTCTTCTATGAAGACTGGATTAAAGAAAATACTTGCTTTGTGATCATTTGATAAATATGAAATCACATGATATACACTGATTTTATACATGATTAAAATTTGTTAATGTATAAAATATGTTTAAATTTCTTAGATGCACACAGAACCAAAAATAATTGAAATAAAGGACCATAAGACAGTCAAAAATATTAATATATTTTTTTAACATGATAAATTATTCTATTGAAATTCCAAATACAAACTGAAGGGAAAATTATTTAAAATCAAGTAATATGTGAGTTAATATATTACAAATAAAAATACAGTACTTTCAAAGAAGCTTATGAGTATTGAATCAACTTATTATATATAAAAAGACTATCTAAAATATTTTACTACAATAAAAACTCTTAATAAAAATAGCATAGTGGAAATCTTTTTAATTCCACAACAAAATACATCTAAAGTGCCATTTGATACTACTATGTAATTTTCCTATGCTGCTGCTTCTTTCAGTATTGAGTAATCTCAGAATCGGTGACTAAAATCCTAAGAAAATATTCTTTTCAAAAATATGAATTGGAATGTATTTTTAAATTAATGATCTATAAGGATAGTAGTGGTGCAAAAATTATTCCGCCATGAAATCAATTTAAATTACACTGTAATTTTAAATTCTCTGAAAAATTTTATCAAGATTCTTCAAAGATTTGAAATAATGATTGAAGAAGCATTGTTCAATAATTAGAAACAAAATATAATCTTGCAGTAAAAGAAAGTTAAAGAAACCGTATTAACAAAAGAATCACAAGCAGCTTTCGCAATAAATCCTGTAAACCAGATATACAAAAATTATTTTTTTTTAAATGCCATCTTTTTTACCTACAGAGACATTTGTATGGCTCTAAACGTAGTACAATAGACCTCTGGTCGATGTGCTAGGCTCTTCTGGAGCCACCCACCTTTATATCATTCATGGCTCTAAATGTACAAAGCAATTTTAACATTTCATGACCTGAGGAAGAAAGCTCTTATTTTAGTGTAATAAACAAGGCAAATAGTGATACTTATCCTTTTGTAATGAGTAATCGAAAAGGTCTAGCTATCATGGTAATGGGTCAAACCTCCTAGAGCATTTATAGAACTGTTTCAAGCAATAAAAAAAGATTCCAATACTTTTTCAGAAAACCTCACAAAAAACATACAAGAAATTTCATTATCTGCAAATCATAAAAATTATATTATTTACACACTCTCAAATTAATAGAATTCGTATAAATTTGCATATTGCACAAAATAAACTATCATAGAATTCCATCAAATCGCCTCTCCAGGAAAGCCCCCCCCCCCTCCACCCAAAAAAAAAAAAACCATTAGGAAAAAAAATTAAAAAATTCATTGTCAAGTAAAGTTTATTTAATAAAAATACTTTTTCTTTATGAAAATTATGAATAAACCTCCCCCCTCCCCTACATACTCTGCATTTTCCCATCACATTTGATCAACATAATTTTACTTGGTATTTTACCAAAACATTCCCAGTAAGTGGCCCCCTCCCCTCTTACATTTTCCATGATTTTCTGTCATATTTCTGAGGAGGCGGCACAATGGAATTTTACTATTTTTAAGCAGAAATTTCACAGTAAGCACCTCTTCTACCTACATTCTCTGTGATTTTCAGTCACATTTGAGAGGGATTAGATTGGCGTAATTCTACAGTAATAAAAAAATATTAAAATGTTTTTAATTTTATGGTAAGAGTAAATACAGACAAACAATTTATAAAACTATATTAAAAATAAATAAATAAAAGGCTACATTCTTTTTCAAAAATTAAATCAATTATAATAAAACAATTGAAAGCAAATGTGGAAGATTTCAAGAAAAGCGTGCAGATAAAGAAACTAGCTATTTTTGTTTTTCACAGTCATTGAACCATATACAGGAATTACAATAAACTGTGAAATAAAGTAACAGAAAATTAAAAAATTTTAAGAGCAAAATGATAAAGAACAATTAAAATGCAAGAAACTGTGAGCGCAAAAACCTGGAAAGATATTACAATCTTAAAAAGATTACCTAAAATGCAGAAAGTAGCAATTACATATTCCCCTTCTCTCTATCCCACTTGTCAACAAATTTGATGAAACATTTGCCAACTTGGCAGAAATGTTACCCAATTTAAAAATTCAATATCTAAGAAAATAAAGTTTAATTTCTTTGATAGTTGGCTTTCACTTTGGGGGAATTAATTATAAATAAAATTATTAAAATATGGCGAGTTTCATGGTTCGTGGGAGAGGTAAGTTTTACCAAGAGGTGGTATAGTAATTATGTTTTGTTAGAGAACATTATATAATAATAATTATGAACTAGAAAAAAGAAAGATGACAGAAAAAACTGAACACTATGAATCATTCTCATCTCTGTCTATAATTAATTTTGCAGCATAGTAAGTTTTGAGAAAAGGTAGAATGATATGAAGATAATTCACTTTTGTTAAATTTTTACTATTAATAGATTCTTATAATGAATGATATGGAAGCATACATTATACTTTAAAATAATACAATCAAATTTCAAGTTCAGGAGCAAGGCATAAAACTCAATACGAAAATGACAAAATTATAAAACAAAACTTCTGTGTACACAAATATAACCTCAAATTTAGTTCAGTTATGATTCAAATAAGCATGATAAAATTGTTTTATTTCCCCAAATACAATAACTTATATAAAGTAATTCATATTGCAAGCAGTCGCATGTTATTAGAGTTAAATACATTTAATAACTGCGTTTAATTTGGTTTAAGTATTATTAACAGTTGCTCATTTTTATTAATTTCATTTATTCATATTTTATGCTGCTAAAGAGTTTAATTTCATTAACAGTCAACAACATATGGATATCCATGATATAACCCAAAATATGCACCAATTTTCATTGGTAAAAATGAAATTCAATAAATGTGAAATATGTAGAATCTTATTACTTTAATATTTGATAATTAGAACTAATTTCCTAGCCTCAAACAGTTTAACGGGATCTTGCTGGCTTTCACGCTTGAGGCAAGAAAATAAACCAGGAAGCAAAAAAATACTCCTTAAGATGCCCACTGTTCATCTCGTTGCTTCATGCTGATGAGTGACATCTACTGCACAACATAAAACAAAGAGTTAGTAAAGAAAATGCTTAATTTCAACAGAATACAGATAACTTCTCCAATCGACAATTGCATCTGACCGAGTTTTACACAAATTTTAAACTCTTTACTTGTTATATTTTCATCGGACAATATGAAATACGGGCAAAGCAAAATTTATAAAGGTAGTTTTTAAAAAAACTGTCACGTTAATTACTATTTGAATGTTAAAGCAGTATTACATGCAACAATTAGTTTGGGCAACATTTAAGCAGCAACTCCAATGAAATCTATAGGAAAAACCAGTTCTGATAATTGCTAAAACTTTCATTACTAAGTGCAAAATAGTTGCTGTTCCTTTCCATAAACCTAACACCACACACATCCTAACCCTCCAATCCAATCAAAACTCAAAGCAGAGTAAAGGTAATGAATAATTGTTGAAGCAACAAAAAATATTTCTATATGCAACACAAACTTTGGAATCTGGCTGCCATTGCAGATATTAACCCCTGTTCTTACATATGTAATGCAATTTTACAAACCTCTTTGGAAACTTAACAAAATCAATTATACCACACAGTCCATATTAAATTTCAAGGAGATTGGGCCAGGCTGCAATGTCTCAGTTCAGACTCGCACATGCTCTGGGAGTATGCTATTGAAAGCAGGGTTCGAAATTAGCAGTCAGTCATATTTTGCACCTATAAATTTTGCTGTGACAACTGAGATTTTAGACAGAGTTGTCCTTTTTGATGCCTAAATCTTCTGTTTTTTTATAATGCAAATTCTGACTGATCACCTGTTTTTTCACCCTTCTAAAAATCTAACCAATGCACATAATGGACCTGCATGCACCCTTGCAGCGAAGTCAAAGGCAGAGCCGCTAATAAAAGGAGATTTATTTTATGGGCCAAATAACAAAAGCAAAATAAATAAATTTGAAATTACACCCAGGTAGATCATTTTAGCAACCTAGGAAAAATGTTTAAGTGCCATTGACACCTGACTTTCTGTACCTGATTTCTAACTCTGATTGAAAATATATCTTAAGTCATATAAAGAAAATAAGACTACTAAAATTCAAAAACTCATAATAAAGGTGACAATGGTGGAAACAAAAATAGTAATTCAATACCAAGAATTAAATTACATATAATTTTATAATTGGATAATTCTCATATTTTTTTCCCAAACTTGAAGTATGGTAAAATTAAAAACTCAAACATTTGCCAACTTTGAAAAATAAGTTCATTACACAAAAATCTATGTCGACATTTAAATTTAATTAATTTGAATAATGGCTCAATTGAATTCTGAATTCAAACTAACAAGATTCTACAATAAATTATTCATAAAAGATAACTTAGCAAAGTTCGTTGAAACAGTTCAACGCCTGCAAAGGTTAAAAAGTTGCAAGAAAATGTTGATGCTTTTACTCTAGCAAGTAAGATAAATTAAACCAAAAATGTGAATAATTATAAAATACAAGTTAGAATTATATTTAATTAAAGCAAAATAAGATATTTTAAAATTTACATGCACAAAATGAGAAATTTCCAGTGTTGTTTTCTTAACAGCAGAAATAGATGCAAAATTTATGTAAAGTTGTGAATCAGAGACATAATTTAAGTTCATCATTAATCACAAAAGCTTAAATTTGCTATGAAAAAAATGCAACTTTTATGTTACAAAGCAACAGAAGAAAGAACAACAAATTTTACAAAGTATAGTACCTTTACAACCTCTTTTTTTAAATTCAAAACTAAACAAAAATATAAAATAAAAATAAATGTTTGTAAATAATAATTTTTTTTTATTTTTTTAAACAGCTATATGGATTGCACATTCCATGGGTTTTGATTTGATAAAATGCAAACAGATATAAATAATTTTCAAAACTTTTAACAGATAGTTCATGAAATCTGCATATTGTGGTTAAAATTAACCAGCTGTAAAACTGAAAATTATTTTTGATTTTACCATGCATTACATACAGCAGCGTTTCCTAAACTTTTAGCACTCAAGTACCCCCTGTAAAACATTGTTCTTGTTGGCATACCTCCTTTCACACATTAATATCATCCACGTGCCATCTTTTTAAAATACTAATAAGAAAAACTGTTCTCTCTGTGTCTGTCCCACTTGGCGACTTTTGGAAAATGTCACCATATTGACAAAATTTAATATCTCTAAAAATCAAGTTTAATTTCTTTGATAATTCCTGTTACTTTGCGAGAATTATTAATTTAATATTCTTGATTCACTGTTTGTGAGATAGGTACATTTTGCTAGGTGGTCTAAAAAGTAATAAATTAATTGCATTTTGTTAGAGGATGGTTAATTAGTATAAGTAGTAAATTATTTGTTGCATGTGTCCAGTAATATTAGAAGTAAGTGCTGCAAGCAGACAAATGTGAGGGAATGTTAAACATTCCAAATTAAGTAAAATTGTATAATTTACTTTTTCTACACATGTCAAAATATTCTAACACTCATGCTTGCTGAAAGTGTCTATTAATCAGCTGGCTCTATTTTATATAGATTTTTTTATTTTAAAATAATTATTTTATCCTTAAAAGCACAACTCAATTTCATCCTTGTACCCCTTTCTCATACCTGATGGGGTACATGTACC
The DNA here is from genome assembly GCA_951213105.1 of Amaurobius ferox. Classification (NCBI taxonomy): domain Eukaryota; kingdom Metazoa; phylum Arthropoda; class Arachnida; order Araneae; family Amaurobiidae; genus Amaurobius; species Amaurobius ferox. Next base: position 122,175,630 of record OX578152.1, read on the forward strand.
ACAGTTTGGGAAACACTAACATAGAGCATTACACTTCACAAGGCATAATATTTCAATGATAAAATTTATATATATATATCATTTTGAAAATACATAAATATATAATTAAGATAAACAACACAACACTGGTTTGATTCACCGGAGGAAAGCAATATAACATGAGAATATCTATACACAGGAATAAAGATCAGCACAGGTGCACTAAATCTGGCAACAATGATAAATTGAATGTGCAAACAAATCTTTGTGGAGACAACAGATTATAATTTTTTCAAGTACTGAATTAGCAAACACTTAATTCAATGGATTATTAAGTTATCTGAGGCTCCTACACACACAGGCTGGCACATCAGCCGCCATTATCGCTTCCATGAGGTTTTCACTGTTTTTGGAAAAATAATAGTTAATTTTCTTACAATGGTTATTTTCCTTTCTTGAAAATTTGAGCACTTGAGATCTCTTTCCTGAATGATTAGAGCAATTTATTACTGAAAAATACCCATTTTAAAGAGAAATTACTTTAAAAGTTTTAGCCATGCTCGCCATTGAAATAACACAGCTAGATAACAGCTGATGCAAACTTTGAGTGAAAGCATAGATGATGCACCAACCTGTATATTTAGAATCTATAATCCTAACATAGTTGCCAACACACTAAAAAATTCAGATATTTTCTCAAGATATTTAGTTACATTTAAAACAAGGAGAATTACAAGAATGGAGATTAGTATAGAAAGAAAATAGGGATTTTTTGTTGGTCATATTTTAATTTTGATAAAATGCTCATAAAAAAAAACAGCTGTAAACAAAATATCATGAAATTCTCAAAAACCTATCCAATAATAACTGAAAAAAAAAACAAAATGAAACTTAAATCTTTAAAAGCACTTAAAGTTAGAAAAATCAACACAAGATATCTATCTATATGGGAAATCCGAAATTGGCAGCTATGTTCTGTATTTGAGCTGCATTCAATAGTTAGTGTAAACAAAATAATTTTGACTCTAAGAAAGCATGTTTTAGAAGAGATATTATATTCAACTGATTTGATTACAGATTCAAATTTGATTTGAAAAATGTTACAAATCATATTGAGCAGACAGTAGCCATTGAAGACAAAATAAGGAATTGTAAAACTCTGAAATAATTCTGTAACAAAGACCAAAATAAACTGCTTGAATGAAAATTTTTTCACAGAGCATTTAAACCACCACTGTTGCCAAAACAATTAACAGAATAAAATATAACATTTATAAGAAATTGCATACTAAATAAATTTGATTGATTTAAATAAATATATTGCATAAAAAGGCAATAAATCTATATCATATACACAAACACCGGAAAAAAAATGAAACTCATTTTACAATAATCTAAAATCCTTTTGACAATACTTGCTCAAGTTAGTTGCTGCTCGATGTGAAAACGTAAAGTACAATCTCATGAAATCTACATTTCACAGCTTACAGCACGAATTTCATGAATATTTGGACCCAGAAACCTTGAGTGTTTAGTTATATGTCCAATCTCTTGCATGCTGTAGAATGCAAGAACAAAATATGGCAGACACAAATATTTTGATATGATTCTTTTTCTCTCAGTAGCTAATTAATTCTAAACATAAAACATGAGCAGTGCAGAAGGAACTGACATACTTGCTACAAAGTGACAGTCTTATGTCTCTCAGAGATAAAAAGAAGACTTTGAAACTACCAAAAATTCTCAATTTTTTTTTCATTTTGAAACAACAAACAGTACAATTAGTAAAAATGACAATTTCAACTTCAACATGGTTAATTTAGAGGAAAATATTAACAATCATGAAAATTTTTCCGCAATCCAACACAAGTTCACCGGTTTTAGATTCAACGCTTTTAGCAACATTACTGATCACAGCAACAATCAGAACAGTGTTCTGTTGGCAGTGTATTATGAAGCAACTTACATATAAACAGGCAACCTAATTGTTACAGGCAGCAAATTGCAAAAATACACAATACTTTGTGAATAAATTCTTTTAATTAGAAAGATAACAAATAATGCAAAAGTTTTTGTATTTAATATACCACATTAATTAACAAACTTTAAAATAAAACATGCTGAGTGTAATACCTTTCTTGACAATATTTCTATCACAGTTTATTGTTTAAAAAAAAAAAAAAAAAAAAAAAAAAAAGTTTGTATCAACATTATTTGATGAAGTATTAAAATAAATTTGAAATAATGGAGAAATATGACAAAAACTCCTAACACATTTTAATGTGGAATATTAATAGAGTAAAATTTTTAATAATATATAGCCTCTAATTTAAAACTTTGATCAGACATTAAAGTATTATATGCATATTTCATAGGCATTATACCTTAAAAAATGTCTAAATGTAAAATATTCTTATGGTCCAAACCATGACAATCATAATAGCATGAACATAATATTTTGCAGAAGCTATGAGCAAAACAATTTTGAGAATTATATAGAAGTACAATAATATAGTAGTTCTTCAAAACTATAACAAAATCCTATAATGTCGATTTCTTAATATAAAATTAAAACAAAACAAACATAACAAAATAAATGATGTACAAACACAGATACTTTCGTTTGTAGAGAGGCGTTTCACCAAAGTCTCATAATATGAAAAAAATATTTTTAATTTTGGCAAATTTAAATCAGAGGCAGAAAGAGAAATCACTGAAAACAAAGAATTTCAACAACAATACCATGCGCAACATTTTGTGATTTTATAAAATTATAACACTGGCTAACATTTATAGAAATGTCTATATTTCTGTATGAATCAAACAGAAAGATGAAAAAAAATTTAAATGGCATGAATTGCATATATGTAATCTAAGATAAAGACAATGATTCTTATTAGTTTTATAGTATCTGTAGTAAGTTTCTGAAGTATTACTTTTATAGTATCTGTAATAAGTATTTGAAGTATTACTTCTATAGTAATCTGTAGTAAGTCTATAGTAATCTGTAATGATTTTATTCTCATAAAATTATGCTTTTACATTATCTGTAAAATTAAACACAGAGCATTAAATAAAGTTTGCTGCACTTGTGGGAAAAAGAAATATTGCCAAGAGAACAAACAGTACTCCACATAATATTAAGAACATATTTACCCTAATGCCCACTGTTTCATTTTTCCAATGCTATAGTTTACGAAAAGTGTTATATCACCAGCTCATTCAACTCTTACATTTTATCTGCAAATTTTGGGGGGAAAAATTCAAAACATAATATACTTTTTACATAACTACCAGAAATAATTCTGATTAGTTTATAATTTTCATTTTAAAGCACATACCTCCATTTTTCAACATCTATGCCAGATAGAAATACACACAGAAGGGAAAAAAAGAAAATATCCCAAAACTAAACCAGTTAATTTTAGTAATTATTTCTATAAGCTAGCAAGGGAAAAACTGTAACAATACACAGGAAGATAAATTCAGTCTTAACAGTAGTCGACTCAAATATTTTCGTCCAATAACAGTTTTTTATATACTACAACAAATAAAATTTATAACATCTGTAACAAAACCGGTTTCATCTTGCCACAAGCAAATAACATAGGTTGCCCCTAAATACATAAGTTACACTAGAAAACGCAAATCAATTTCAGATAAATTTAATAATTATTTTCCTTTTTTTTTACATAGTCAAATATCTTTTTAATTCCAGGCCAGAAAAATTATCACAATTGCTAGGAGCAGGACCTTGGAAATTATCACATGCCTAACGTTAACACTTACATGCAAAGTGATGCACCTCACTGAAACACAACAGTGCATTTCATTATAAATTTCTTGATACAAACATAACAATCACCAGGCAGACTAACACCATAATAACCCATTTTTGAATTCCCTCCTCGTGAACAAACTGCCCCTAAACAACAAAACACTGTAGCTGTTTGAACTGCAAAAATTCCACATAAAAACCCCAATAGAAATGACAATATATAAAAAGGAGAAAAAAAATCGGGGAGATTTTGTGTGTCATACAAAACTTTCAAATTAACATACACGAAAATTTTACAGTGTGTGAATCTGCTCTACAAAACAGATATAAATCAAAAATTCAAATTTTATATTCATATCATTAAATATCAACTCATTCAAATTCAATGTTGCTATTTTAGAAATCAGAAATTTCATGTATAAGCAATTTAGCATAAAATCAAAATGTACGATTGTGCTTATTCCCATTGCAGACAACAGCATGCATGGATTGGTAAAAAATATTAAATATTTTGAGTAACATTTATGTCTCATTACATATTTAAAACTTCAAAATATTTAACATGTGAGGACATGTAAGCACCTGGTGATATGAATATTATACATGAATGATTTAAGCATATATTTTACATGAATAAATTACTTTAATGAAATGTAAAAAATTCAAATTTGTATACCACACTTCTCCAAATTCAATAACTTTTTTTAGAATATATAATTTTAACAATATAATAAATTTTAATTTGATTAAACCCAGTCCTATTCCTATATAGAAGAGATTACAATCATGACCAAATGCACCCTTAAAAAAATATATATATTTCTATTAATATAATTATTTAAAATTAAGATTAACTCAAATTTTTCCAATTAAGATCAATAAAGAGCATTTGATCAGACAAATTTCTTTATGCATAATTGTTTGAGGGATATTTTTAACATGTTATTGTATTGCACTCATACAGAAAAGAACTTTTCCCTTTTTAATAACACACAAAACTCCCCAGAAAAAAAAACTACAGCTCAGTAGTTTACTGCTAAGAAGAGACTTCAGTCTCACTTTCCACATGTTCTCTCTGATGTAAAAGCACCTGATAGCGATGGCAGAAAGTTCGAATGCACTTGTTACATTGATGTTTCTTTAAATAATGCCACTGTCTGTGAAGTAAATAGTTTCGTTTATGTCTAAAAAATATTGGACTTTTTACACAGAATCTACATTTATAAAGAGATGCTTGAGCTATTTTTTTAACCTTCTCTGCATAAAAAGATATAAATTTCTCTCTCTCTCTATTTCTGGAATTAGAGCGCTTTGTCTTCCTTTTAGATGAACCAAAAGCTTTCTCGTTTGAAAATGGGCCATCAAGTGATGCTTCTTGCACAACAACTTTCCTCGGCTGCATCTGCTTCCGAGATCGCCGTCCGCAGTCATCACTCACTTTGTCAGGACTCTCACCGGAATTTGGATCAACTTTCTTCGCAAAAGGAAATAGTGCTCTGATGGAAGAATCCAAGTACGAAGTTGTAAAAGGTCGAACAAAATGCTTGTGCTCAACATTCTCACACAGCTGGCAACAGAAAGGATGATGAAGTTCTTTATAATGAGTAACGAATGAATAGCGTGTGCTGCAGCGAAAGCCACAGTGAGGACACCTAACTATGCCATCGTCATTACTGTGACTTTGCAGCACATGCTCCCTGAGAACTGTATCATATGGTGTATCAAAATGACAACCCTCACCAGCTTGGCATTTCAGTGTTTGACCGGTATGAATTCTCATGTGCTCCATCATCATTGGCTGTTTTGGTGTGGAATAACCGCAAACAGAGCAACAGTATGGATTGAGAGGACGCCGACAAGCTTTTTGAAGAGGATTCTCATGAAAGAGTTCTTCATGTAAGGTAAGTGACTGGGGATCAGCAAAATCACACCCACAGTAGAGGCACAGGGTTCTTGAGGCACTCGTATCTTGAGCTAATAGTTTAAAAAAAGAAAATTTTAGAAATGAAAAATTTTTTTGCATTTCAGTAATTTATATACAACCTTAAAAAATATTCACCCGTGTGTGTACAAAATAGTGATGGGCAAGTTTATGAGAAACATTTATATATGTCCGTCAATGATGTATCAATACATACAAATACTGTATCAATATTCCTACTCATTTAATTGATACTGTATTGACGTCATTAATCTAACCGAAATAATTACATTTTCTGAATCTTGCATTCCATGATTTTAAAACTTTAAAGTTAGAATACAAAAAGATTAAATTAAAAATAACTAATTTATATATGTTTTATTTTAAAGAACTAACTATACAAAAATTATATATATATATATATATATATATATATATATACATATATGTGTGTATATATATATATATACATATATGTCTTCTAGATTATTTTCTAGATTTTTAGGTTCTGTAGCCATCCTGTGTTATTCATTCGACTCTCATTAATCCGCAACCCTATAATAAGCAATACATTTTGGATGTAAACAGTTAAATTTACAAATAAATTACAATAGTATATATTACATTTTTCAAATGTTAATTCTGATACTGATTTTTCTGATAAAGGAGAAAACGTTACTTTTGAACAAGCAGGGTTTAACTCTGGAATATAATAAATACCTTGACTTGATACAGAAAGAGAGTTTTATTACAGAGCAAGAAATAATGACTGTTTATAGACTGTAAGAAAAAATATTAAAACAAAAATCCTTAAACAACAATTACATATATGTTTGAAAATTTTAAAAACAAGCACTGAAATTTATTTATGAAATTAGCTAATTTTGCTTTAAATATATCGAAGAGTGATTTTTAATTAAATAACTCAGGGTGTATTAATGTCTCAGATTTACACATTAATTTATGCAGCAATGACCTATAATCCACAAAATTTTATAATTCACACCACATCTGGTCCCAAGCTGTGTGTGGTTTAGAGGGAGTCTACTGTAATGACTCACAAAGTTCTGATCAGAGAAAATCATGAAAGATATGTGACTTAGAAGAAATGGAAGTGGAAGCATATAATGGAAGTGTATTGTTATGAATAGAGCATGGGCACGTGATATCACATGGAGAATTTTACCCTTGCATTTTCAAAACATAATACTAGCATACTCAGTAGTATGGAAATTTTCATAATTTCTGCATTAAAAACAGTTACTTTAGAAATTTACAATTGTTTAACCTCCAATCTTAGTAGGATATATCTAAATTATCTTCTTTGATAGATATTTTTAATTAACCGAAAAATAAAATATTCACTTTCATTAAAATATACAGATGAACTTTTTAATAAAAATCGTTATGTACATATGTACCTTTCCCTTCTTGCTGGCATATACAATATACATAGCAGAATTTAAGAGTAAATGTATACATCATTAGAATGCTAGTGAGTCACTACGGTAAACATGAGTAGTACTGTAAATTTACTTAAAATCACTTAAAGTGCACTTTAGCAAATGAAATCTTAAATATATATTGTCACTCAAGTATTCTAAATAACTTATTTTTAGTACAAAGTTAAATTTTGATGTTTAATGGGTTTAGTTTCAATTTTTATTTGCCATCATCATAGCTGCCAACCCAGAGAATAAAAAATTAGGAACAATGTGCGCAAGAAAAATGACACGCAATAGTTGCACACAAAATATATATACATGGGTATCTCCAACATGGGAGTACTTGCTTCCCCCCCCCCCCCATTGAATTGCATGTCAGTATTTCTTAGCCAATGTATTATGTATTGACAGTGATTTTGCAACCCCCCCCCCCCCCGGAAGGAAAGATGGTGAAACCCATATATATATATACTATATAATTAATCTTAATAAAAAAAAAATAAGACCTCATGAGATAAGAATTTTGAAACATACATGAAATGCATAATATTTTTACACCCATAAAATTATAACTATATTTGTTCTCCTTAAATACATCAATATTCAACTAAAAGTAAAATTAAACTATTTTCATATTTGAAAAAAAAATGTCATTACACAATTTAAATACACTATTACAAAGTAAGTAGAACAAAGACAAATTAAGAATCTTTTTGGTTTATTGATACATAGGTAGCAGATTTGGCCTTTTTCAAGAAAGTGGCACCATGTTTGTTCATACCAAGCACCATTTATCTGATTATTTGGCAATTAAAGTAGACTGTAAAGTCAAAATACTCATGGAACTTCTAAAATCAGTTTTGTTTCTTTTTACAAGACTAAAAATTCGTTCACATGCAGCATTACTATGGGGGAGTGTTAGTATCTCCAACATGATACTACTCAATTTACCATACAAAAGTTTATACACAGGATCTTTTTGCTTTCCTAACTTAGCCCACTGAACATCTGGTCTTCAGCAATTATTTCTTCAAATGCAAAAACTCAGTCTTTACACTATCAATAATATCAAACGTTGATTCTGTTGAGTCTTTTTGCAGTATAGAGGGAAATCTGTCTATAAAAAATTTTATCGAGGAAATTTAACTTTTTTCCTCTGAGACACATCTGCGACTTCAGCATGATGTAAAACATCAGAGTTGATTGGAAAGTTTCTGATAATATAATTACATGTCATACAATAGTAGTTTTTGACGTACTAAAAAAAACTGCTTTGTTTCATGAGACTTTAACTTTTTCAGGCACTCTAACGTCTCTGATCCCACAAATATGTCTTCATTATCCTTATGATTTGTTGAATCACTATAAGAGATATCGAAGCTTTCACGACTTCAAGCTTTATGAATCTGACTAATATATCTGTAAAAAAAACTTGAATTTGGAACTTTAGCTTATGGACTCTGGGGATCTCTGATTGCAAACTCACATTAAATTTTTCGAAAACACTAATTACATTTTTCAGAAAAAATGCAAGAGCATGGTACAGATTTTTCAAAATAGAAAAATTTGTATTATGCAAATATAATTAAAAAATTAACCTTAATAATTAGCCATAATATGAAAATAACTAGTTTAGTCGATCTAATATGCAACATTTAAATGATGGAGATGGATGGAAAAAGATACTAATGTACTCTCGGCAATTCACGCGATGTAACTGAATTGCGCAATCGCACTGTTTATGCGAAAATAATTAAGAAATTAACAATAATAATTAATCAGAATATGAAAATAAGATAATTTAGTCGATCTAATATGCAACATTTAAATGATGGAGATGGATGGGAAAAGATACTAACGTAATCTCGGCATTTCACGCGACGTAACTGAATTGCGCAATCGCACTGTTTATGCGAAAATAATTAAGAAATTAACCATAATAATTAATCAGAATATGAAAATAAGCTAGTTTGGTCAATCAAAAATGCAATATGTTGAAGATTGAGATGGATGGAAAAAGATATTATTGCACTCTCGGCGATTCATGAGAACAAACTGAATTGCGCAATCGCAGTGTTTATGCGAAATTAATGAACAAAATAACATTTTAGCGATTTATGCTGAATTAGACAACCTTTGAAGAAGTATATTTATTACTTTCATAAAATAAGCGATCGAGATCTTAATTTACATTACACGCGGCCGTAAATCTACGTTAATTTGATTAGCATTACCCTGCATTTTATTATGGTGTTGCTACGATCCCGGGAATGGTAGAAATCAGTGCTAAAAAAGCGGAAAATCGGCGTTTCCGAGGAATTATACCATGTCTGGTTAATTGATAAATTTCAAACAAAAAAATCCGGAGAATTTCGTTAGTAATTCGGAGGCCGGAGAAGTAATGAAACATCCGGAGTTTCCGGCCCAAATCCAGAGAGTTTTTCACGTCTAATCTGTAATCTTATGAGCGTACTTTTATTCAAATAGAGAAAAATTTCCCACTTAGCTAAAAAAATCCCTTTTATAGGGAAAATTTTGGGGATATTATCCCTAAACGTAGGGATTTTTTTTTTAAATCGGGAGATGCGCCTTCAAAAGCGGGAAATCGGGATAAACACTCAAAAATCGGGAATCTCCCGCCAAATTCAGTAGAGTTGGTATACATATGTAACTTTTATGGTTGCAGAGGAGGGAAAATGGGGTAAAACCGGAATATTTTCAAAAATTCGGATTTTGTGGAAAAAATTCGGATTTTCGGAACAGACGTAAAAATTCGGAACGAATCCGGAAAATTCGGAACGGTTGGCAGCTATGCATCATTGTCAGTTTACCATTACTAGCTATGATGAATGAATGAATGAATGACATGAAGGCGGGGGGCTCCAAGAGAGCTCAGCACATCGACCAAAGGTCTATTGTACTATCCCGAAAGACGAAGGTCCTTAAGAAAAAAGACAGTAGCCCAGGCAAAAATAAGCAGGCACTTGACAGGAATGTCATAAAACTCCCAGGGTTCAATCACATGTCAACCCATGTGTTCGAACCTATGGGCGGAGAACACCTCACATTCACAAAGAATGTGTGCAGCAATTTCTTCGCTATAATTGCAGCCCTCTGCATAGCAAATCCTTAGTGACACCGATAATATTTAGGTGTCTTTTAAAGGGTGCAGTGCCCGGTGAGGAGTCCAACAGCCCTTCTGATGCCAGTTCTACTAAGCTTAAATAATTCCTTTTGTCGTATGCTAGGGCAATTGTAGTTAAGTATTTTCACCTGCCTTTGACCCTTAGTATTACGCCAGTTCTTGCACTGAAGCTTTCTGAAGATGTCATAGACAGTTCTTCTAGTTAGTTCATTGGGAACACCCAAAGCCAGCTCAGGACCAACAAAAGGAGTACTAGGGCCTTTTCTAGCCAAATCATCAGCCAACTCGTTTCCTGGAATGCCCGAATGTCCAGGCACCCAGTAAAATATGACTTTGTTGTTGCTAGCAATTTTACAAAGTGCAATATAGCACTCCCAGACAAGGGATGACGTCATAGTAGACTTCCCTAAGGCCATAAGAACAGCTTGACTATCTGAACAAATAAGTATTTGGTTGCTCCTGTAATTTCTGTTGTAGCAAATTCTACAACACATAAGAATGGCAAAAACCTCAGCCTGAAAGACAGTAGCATAACTGCCGAGAGGGTAAGACAGTTTTGTACCATCATCCGGATAGCACACACAAACACCAGTATTGGTGCCTAGCTTAGAGCCATCAGTATACCATACAATACATTTCTGTTTATTGTAGGTAGGAGTCCTCTTCCAGTTATCCCGTGTAGGGACCTGAATTTCATAAGGCTTGTTAAACGTATATCTGACAAGAATGCCATCAGATAGCATATGGAAATAGGGGTGATTTATAACGTTACTGTTTAAACCACTCCAAGATAAATACTTTGAGTAATCCTTCCAGTGTTTCAGATAAGTCTGTTCATGCAGATGAGAGCCTCAGCTTCAATGTGCTTGTAGAGAGGGTGCAATCCAAGCAAAATTTCAAGAGTTGCAGTAGGAGTGGTTTTCATGCATCCAGAGATAACAATACACACCATACTTTGAAGCCTAATTAAGTCTAATTTAGCAGTTTCACATTTAATTCTAGACACCAAATAATGGAGTCATAGGTAATGATGGGACAGATTACCATAGAGTAAATCCAATGGATAGCCTTGGGATTCAAACCCCAGGTTTTCCCAATAGCATTCCTACAAGACCAGAAGATTCTTCTAGCTTTAGTTATACAGTATTCCAAATGTCTCTTCCAATTGAGACCCATATCAAAGTAGAATACTAAGAATTTTACCTCCTTGGAGCAGGTAAGCTTCTGACTTAAGAAGCGAATGTCTCTAAGGTTAAGAATGTGTTTTCTTGTAAACGCAACCATAGCAGTCTTCTGTGGGTTAACAGAAAGACCAGCATTTTTGCACCATATCTCAACACTCCTAAGAGCAGTGGGCATCATGTCAGAGACAGTATTACCAAATTTGCCTCTGGCAATATATGATTACAACATCGTCAGCATATCCAACACAGGATACACCAGAATCAATGATGTTCTCCAAAAGAGAGTCAACAACTAAGCACCAAAGAATTGGTGAAAGTACACCTCCCTGCGGACAGTCTGCCACAAAGCATGTACCGTTATATTATCACCAAGTAAAGATGCACAAATGTACCTATTAGATAAGGGGTTCTTGATGCAACAGGGGATCGTCATATCAACACCTTTCCTATAAAGAGCATGTAGGATGGTGTCAATAGGCACTTTATCAAATGTGCTTTCAATGTCAAGAAAAGTGGCAAGAACAATTTCCTTGGCATTTAAGTTTCTCTCCAGAATAAAGGAGAGACTATAAAGGGCAGTATCCGTAGATTTACTCGGTTGATATGCATGCTGAGAGTTAGACAGAGGCATAGTAGCCAGAATCACTTCCCTAATATACCTGTCAATAAGCTTTTCTATAGTCTTTAAAAGAAAAGACGCAAGGCTAATAGGCCTGAAGGATTTGACCTCATAATAATTATCCTTACCAATCTTTGGAATAAAGATTACCTTTGTATGTCTCCAGGCAGACGGTACATGACCAAAGGCATGTACAAAGGTAATTTCGATGTTTAATGGGTTTAGTTTCAATTTTTATTTGCCATCATCGTCAGTTTACCATTGCCCGCTATGATAAAAATAATGCCCTTCTGCCCTTACGTTTCTGCACATTCTACTATGCAAGCTGCTTATTTACACTCATACCCATGCTCTATATGTAACAGACTGAAAACCATTGTTGTCATTTGAAAGCATGAGTCCCTTAACATTAATGACAAATTTAGTGAAATATTACCAACTTGGTGAATTCTGGATACTTTTCGAATATTGTCGATTGGTTAATCATCTCAAGAGTTGCATGCTTTTTGCAAAACTTTCCACAAGAGGGCATGTAAGCTCGTCATCGTTCAGTTGGGCTATTAATGTGATATGAGCAGTTGGGCTATTAATGTGATATGAGTTAAAGTATCTGAAAACCTCAATACAAAACCCATGTATTGGTATCGTCTGATTTCATATACCTTTTAAGCTGTATTATAAAACAATTCTGGTATAAAAGTGTCAAAAAACTAAATTTTAAATTAAAAATATCGAAATCTTTCCCTAGGTAGCTTTAACCATCATCACACACAACATATCTTTTTCCCATTCAAAATGTGTGTTTCACATCCATATGCAAAGAGTAACAGTACTACTATTTTTTTTTATTTTTTTTTTTACGCTTGGCCAGATAAAAATAGCATGCCTTTGTGCTATGACTGAACACTTAGGCATCTGTTTATGCAGAGGCTAATTAAGCTATAACAACTTCCTGAGACATATGCTGTATTCTAAAAAAGCTCATTTATGTTTATTACCTTCTTTCATTTAAAAATTCATGAAATTTTTTTTAGGAACTATAGAAAAATTAATCAATGAAATAAAGATTTATACATTATGAAATGTTATTAAACTTCACATAATATCACATCATTCATGTATTTATGAATGATGTGAAACATCAACATGAAAAATACACTGTGTGCAAAGAATAATGAAAATTAAGCAATGTAATTAAGAACAAATAGAAGAAGAATGCAGCACACAGATGTTTCAGGGGTACAGTGGATCTCGATCTCATTCATTTGTGCTAGATAATCAACAAATTCAAAGTCAAAAATATAATTTCATTTATGCCCATTTTGTCTTTTTGGCTTCGGTTTGTACTTGTAGCATCGACGAAAGTGATCCAGTATATCCTCAAAACAGCAGTATACTGCATTATTCTTCTATCTGTGCTTAATTATGTCAATCACATTTTCCTTATTTATATACATGTCAAGGTTTAAACTGCGTTTGTTTCTTTTAGCATTTTGCTAAAAGAAATCTTATATTTGATAAAATATTTACTACCATTTTAGCTAATAATATTCTAAAATTCAAAAATCTGACATAGTCCTAGAACTCTGGATAGCATACATGTTTTGAGCAAAAGAAATTTAAATTGGACATGAAAGTAAAATTGATGCAAGAAATTAGTCTATACTATTTTCGACTCGCAAAATTTATAATTGATTGAAGTTGGATGTATTGAAAGGGGGGGGGATTGGGGATTAGACACATGCTTCAAACAGAAAAACCTTTAAATTATCCTTAATTCTTGATGGATCAAGCATTTGGTGGATTTTTCAAAAAGAATATTGCCACTGTTTCCTATTGATTTCGATATTAGGTTTACTGAGCATGAAATTACAGAAGTTGTTTACAAATTTTTAGAATGATTTTATTGGGAAAAAAAACTTTTAAAATTAATTTTTTTTAAAAATTCTGTAAACAAATCATTTCATAGATTTACTATTGCTGTAGTTAAATTACCATTAGCTATAATTAAATTTTGTCTATTTTAAAAATAGCCTATATAAACAAATATTAGATTGAAGGCTACATTCTTGCTCTTTCCGAAGAGAAATACTTTCATTCTGTAATTAAAAAATACTGTGAAAACTAATGAATACGCATTTCTAAATACAAAATTATAATTAATAATCAATATTACTAATAATAAAGAAAAAGCATCAAGCATTGCTTTTAACCAGAAAAAGAAAAACGAATGAATACCCAAAAAAGGTGCGTACATTTACAAGATTCCAAAAATAAAGTCTTTTGCCTCAAAAGAAAATGCACCAACTCAATGAACAATTGCCAATGTCCAAATATCTCTGTAATGACTTTAAACAAGATAATAAATAAAGATTTAAATCTTCAAAAAGCTAAAAAGCATGTTCACTACCTTTTGCCCATACATGTAGCTGAGAGCAGAACACTCTCTTCTCTATGAAAATCATTATTTAGCCACTGACACATGGAAGTATAGTCATTCCACGTGAAAGGAGCACAGCGAGTTGCTCAACCAATTTATTATTTTTTATATTCCTTCCACAGTTAGCACCATTTATGTGTATAATAAAACCATTTTTAGTTTTTTTTATTTGTCTCCATTTGTTATCTGGGCCTATTTTTATTTGCTGGGGTGGGTCAACATCCCAGTTTTCTGGGGTTTGCAGAAATGACTATAACTCGATAACTATCCAAGATAACTAAACAACCCCCCCACACACACACACACTCCCCCCTAAAAGTAGGCATTTTGAGCTTTCAGAATATGTATTTAAGTTGCATTTAGTTTTTAGTTTAACAAACTTAAAAATGGACTTAAATTCAGCAAATATAAATAGTAAAATCAGCATTTTCAGGTGCCTATAACTCCAGAAAGGCTAAATACAAAGAGCTGATCAAGGGCGAAATCGCTACTTTTGAAGGGCATGGTGATGCCCGAAAACACTTTGGCTTTATAAATTTATGTATGTCGAGGAAAGGAGTGACTTATTAAACCTACCTTAGTTGTCTTTAATTTAATAGTTTATTAAAGCTGACGTGTATCCATTCTAATTATTAAATTTATATATTGAGACAAAAAAATAAACATTTTTTTTTTCATATTATCTCTTTCATTAAATCATCCATAAAAAAATTATCTCATCCATAAAAAAAGTTTGGCAATCCCAATGTAGTTGTGACCCATAAGTTGTGTACTACTATTCTAGTTCAAGGGCTTGTTGAGATATTATTAAAATACAAAAAATTGAATTTTCTATAGAACAAACTTGAGGAATGTAACTACCAATATTAACTAAATTAAATTAAAAGTTTCTTTAAAAAAGTAAATATAAAAATTATAGCACAGAGAAAGTTACTAATTAAAATAATAATATTAAAAAAAGTAACTAAATTAAATTAAAATGTTATTTTCGATATTTGGATTTAAAATGAAGGTTTACAGCACAATAATATTTTTGACCAATTATAACACAAAATGGAATTAATATTGAACAAAACCTGTAATTATTATTATTAATTTAATGAATTTTCATTACTTTTCAGAAAAAAAAATAATACAATTAAAAGAAAATTAAATTATTTTCTACATGTAAAACATTCAAATATGTTTATATGACAGATGATTTTCATTTAATTTATAAAGAAATTGAGAGAAAATTAAATTTCATAAATGAACAGAATTATACTTTTGATTTGCTTACATCAGTTACAGTTATGGGATATAAGGTTACGATAATTATTGACATGTTCAATTTTTAAAGCCCATCTTTTTTATTTTGGCTAAAAGTTGCATACATTCAGATTTTTCCAAATGTGTTTTTGAATAGTCTTTCTAAAATCTTCCAGAAGCCCCCACCCCACCCCTCAATCTTTATCATCTTTAATCTTCAATCTTTATCATAAGGCTGAATCTTTTCATACTTATAGTATTAAGTACTGGACAGATATTAGATGTTTTCCTCCAAAGGAAGTACTCGAAATGAGATTGTTACAATGGTACAAGAATAACTTACAAAATATTTAATTTTTTTTTTTAAAGCAATATGAATATTTTTACAATGCCAGGGGTATATCTGCTAATATTATAAATCACAAATGTCACATAAAGAACACTCACATGTAGAAGATGAGTTATGTTTTTCTTTCTTATGATTTTCCAGGACACTGGGATCTGTAGTGCAAAAATCACAGCCATTTTCTTTGCACTCTTGTAAAACCTGATTGTGAATAAAAATGCAGTGAGCCTCCATGTCAGATCGAACTTCAAATGTCTGGGAGCAGTGGCGACAAGAAAATTGGGGTTTCTGACCACTGAAAATAAGAATTCTGCATTAGGCAAATAATCTTTCATGACACAAAATATACACTAAACCTGCTACAAATTTAACAGATAGATAGCAGTAATATGTAGTAATAAAACATTATGAGCATTCTATTTGTTGTCTGGAAATTGAACGAAACTTACCGTGAGCTAAAGTGAGTAATGAGTGGCCCACGGGGCAGACAGCTCACACACACACACACACACACACAATCTTCACTCTTTATAGTAGTATACAACTTAGTGGATAAAATGTGCTTTATATTTTTTACTACACAAACATTGTACTCCAGATACAAGACATTAGAACTAGGGATCAATAGTTTATGATAGATATACTTTAATTCAGAGTGCATAATTTTAATAATAAAAGAAAATGTCTGTGGACACCATAGCAGAAAATCCAGGTTACAAAGAGACACAAAATTCAATGCAAGGGTACCTCAGGTAAAAGTGTTATAAATATGGTATAAGTGCTAATAGGAGTGATTTTTTTTTATGAAAATTAATTTAAAAATTGGTTTTGATTGAAGCTTAATTTTGGTCCATTTTTTAATATTTTCAGTTCAAATTTATAAGCATGCAATAGACGCAGACAGTTGTAACGACAGTGAACCAACCAAGTGACTAAAAATGAACTTATTAAAAATACAAAATTCTAATTTTGTGAATTTTACTTCAAATTGGATAGAGCCATTATAAGCATATAGGAAAAGGCAAGTAGTCTCTGCAAAAATAATGCAAATCAGATAAGAATTATCTGATTTAGGATATTATTTTCTATTTCAATACTGTAAATACACAGCATGTAAGTTTTACTTTAAATATGGAATAATAATAGACAATTTATTTTGAAATATTGTTAGCCGCAACTTTCTTGCAGCGGGCCAAAAGTAGATGGGTACTAGATGAGACAGGCTCTGTGGTACTTACTCAATGCAATTTGGACTCCAAAGAACATTTTTTTTATTTAACAGATTTCTAAAAATTATTAGATTATCAAATATTCATATATTTAGAAATTGAAAATTTTCAAATTTTATGTATATTAAGTTATTTTATTTTTTTTATGTATATTAAGTTATTTTTTTTAGTTTATTTAATTTTATGTATAAAAAGTTACTGCTGCAAGTTTCTGGATTATTATTATTATTTTTTTTTTTTTTTTATGACAAACACTTCGTAAATGGGTTCGATCAGTCTATGACATGAGATGTTGTGTAGTAAAATGTGGCATTTTTTATTATTGGGTACCTGAGGAGTCCATTAACTGAACGTTAGAAAATAATAGAAATGTGATCAGTTAATATATATTTCAGAGACTGTGCCCCACCAATATGTAGGTTTAACAATTAAGGCATGAAAGGGATGTTCCAAAAGATGAGTCACATTCAATTTTTAATTTATGTTATTCTTATGTTTCTGTGTTCAAAGTAATATGAAGTTTTAAGTTTGGAAATTCTGTTTAATCGTCCATTTTCACAAATAAAAAATTTTCAAAATTAGTAGCAATTATGTAGTTAAAAAAGTCAAAAACATCTTTCGGGCCCAAGTGGATTTAGACTTTATTTTATATTGAACAATTTGGCCTCGAACATATTGGTCTCCGATGAACTACGGTTCTCAAAATCATTCTCAAACTCATCTCTAGCAAGTTTTAGGTTAACTGCTACTGCAAGAGAGCCATTGCAGGTTAAGAATTTTTCTAGAAGGTGACCAGGTTGATCACCAAAGGTAGTTAGTTTTTATTAATTAAATAAGTAGCAAATAAAATGACCTTTGGTTATATTGTTCATTAAAAAAAAATGAAATATAGTTTAGCAACACATAACAGAACACGCAAAATACTTTTTAAAATATTCAGAATTGCCACACAAAAAAGCATATTAAAATTTCATCTTTTTTCTTTTTCTAAATAAATTTAAGAAAATTTTCAGATTTGAGAAGTTAGCAGATTTAAAAATTGAAACTGAATAGCTAAATGACCCATTATATTGTACTTCTTCGAAGGCAAACAAAATACATGATATATCATCAGACAGCACAATATATATCTGGAACTCAACAAATTCAAAAGCAGAAAGTAAACAGGTTCAAAAATACCAGCCATTCAAAGTTCCATTTTCCATGTTTTGGAGTCTTTAGACGATTCCCCCGACTTTTAGGTCCATTTATTAAATTTCCTGACAACTCTAGGTTTATATTAATGCTAAAACTTAAGAATAACAAAAAGAATAACAAGAAAAACAAATTATCTGAAAAGCATGAATATAATTTGAGGAAATATATAAATATATTTTTAAAAATTCATAAATATAAAAGTATACTTACTGGACTTCTAACATGTGAGCATCCAAAGCTAACAAACTATCAGCCAAAAAATTGCACTTGTTGCAAGATCGCTTCTTGTGACATTCCCACATGTGATTTTCCAGATCACTGGCTTCGGTTGATTTAAAATTGCATAGAACACAAAAGGTTTTGTAATGCATAGAGGTATGTAGGCGCAGGGCCCATGAATTTGGACCAGTCCATGGGCAGTAAGGGCACATAAATCTCTTTGGTTGCGAACTCAAGTACGAGTATCCAGGGGGCTTTAAAAGAGCTTCTTGAAGAATATCCTTTATAGGTGTGTCTGTATTTCTGGGCGGTGGAGGCTTAGGTTGTTTGGTAGAAAAAGCATTTTGGGTTAAAAATGTTAACAAATTACTGTGTGATTTATTGAATGTATTATCATTCTTTTCTTCTTTGGGTTCCTTTTCTGGAATTTTTGAAGGTATATGATCGATTTCTCGACTAACTCGAACCATTGTAGGGGATCCAGTCAGACAGTTTAACAAATGTGACTGAGATCCAGGTAAAGAAAGCGAAGGAGGTTTAGACATCATATCGCTAAAAGATGCATTTAGATCTAAACTTGGTCTAGATCCCATACCATTAAGGGCAGGACTAACAGGAATTCTGCTCCGTTTTGAAGGCAACCGTCGGATTAAATTAATATCATAATTAAATTCCTTGTGAATTCGACAAAAATGTTTCTTAACATGATCAGCACGATTGAACAACTTATAACAAATATAACACTGAAAAGGTTTTTCTTCACGGTGGATGTTTTCATGTCGATTATAAAGATCTCTTCTATCAGTAGCGTAAGGACATTTAGGACAAATATACCGTTTTCCACTATTTTCTGCAACTCTTTCAACTCTGTCCTCACAATCCACACTATATTTCAAGTTCTGTAAAATTTGCATGATTTCATCCAAGAGTGGCTGATTTTTCCACATCGAGGCTGGAGCATTAGACACACCATGATTCTTACTCATATGATTCCGAACACAGCGCCACCATGCACTGCAATAAGAGCACTGAGGACAGTGGAATACTTTGGCATTACAATGAGTTCCCAAGTAATGTTCACCAATGCGAGACATAAAACCAACAGCTTGACAAACAACACATCGAAACATTTTTGTTTTAGGATTATAGCTGGCAACTGTTGAGTTGTTCCAACTAAGTTTCTCTTTTGATGTAATCCAGAGAGATTTGGGTCCACTACTCGATGTTGAAATAATTTCTTCCGTGTCTGAAGCTTTAGCTTCAAAGAATATACCATCCATATCTTTTTCCATTTTAGGGGACAAATCCGGAGAAGACTCATGGCTGATGCTTTCACTTTTGCAATTTGTGATTTCAGTTGACTGTATGGGTGGTTTGTGTGTGCCATTAGGGACAGGGGTAACCGGTTCAGATACGGGTGATTTTTTTTCGGACTTAATAACAACAGGAAGTGGAGTTTCTGTCTTAATTTTTGCTTTAGGTGGACTATCTGTTTCTTCGTTGTAAGAATTAGATTTTTTGCCCAACTTAGTATAAACAAAGTCATTTCTGATTTCTGTTCGTAAATGATTTTCATTATTGTGTTTTGAAGATTTTTTGTTTGAACGGGAAAAAGTAAAAATAGACCTAGGAACTCCACGGAATCTAGTATTGTATCGTCTCTCTGAGCTTTTTGTTTCCATACTTCATTTAATGCTCCATGCCTGAAAAGGAAAAGGGAATATATTAATAAATAAATTACAGTAATAATTAAAATTTTATTAATTTATTTGACCTCATTTTAAGAAAATATCAACTCATATGCTGACTACTTATCAATTTAAAGGAAAAAATTACAAACATAATCATACTTTTTATTCCATTGTTTGGTGCACAAAATTGAATTAAACAAAACATTCAATTTTTCTATTTAATATTTGTAGTGTTACATTGCAAAAAAATACACAATGTTAAACATAACTTTTTTATTCAGAGTAATCTAATGAATCTCAAAAACTGCTACAAAAAATTGTCTCAGACAACTTAAACATTAAATTATGTCTAAATATTCATTTCTTACATTTCCACTCCATGATGTATATAACCAAAATTTGTGAAAGCTGCCACCAGCCAGATGGCTAATAACTTTATTTAGCAAATACAATTTTGCTTCTAGTAATCAGAGTGGCTAATTATATATGTAATAATTATATTATTATTGACTGCATCAGGGATGTAGAGTTGGTACCTCAAACCTTCCGACTCTTTTTCTACTGAGCGACTCCAACTTTGTTTTCTAATATGCAACTTTGAGACCAATACAAATAGCAATTAATTTTAAATTTTTATCAGTTTTTTAATTGGTAAACATTTGACTTTTTTTTATTTATTTATTGCCTAAAAACTATGTAAAAAATGTTAAAAAATTTCCAAAATAAAATTATTTTGAAATAGTTTTATTTAGGAGTTTGTATTATTACCGACTCAGGTTCCAAAGCCCTGATTTGCATATGACATTACTAAAAGCAAATTTACTTCCTAACTAGATGTAAAGATCAATCATGTAATCAATTACATGTTACTGTTATGACATATCATCTCAAATCCTGGGTATTGAGAGTTTTTGAAAAACTCTGACTCATGTTTTTATTGAAATGCACCAATACGCATAAACAGAAACAATACACAGCTGAAAACACTATAGCTATCTTACAGAAACACAAAACAACTGCAAGGTACAATAAAACAGCAATTAAATGCTTAACTAATTCCTCTCAAAACAGGAGAAAGTGTTCTCAAAATGTTGACATATCTCACAAAATTCAATTTAACTAGCATCACATCAACTTTATCTGAATGAACGATGATTTCCTTATATACTCCCCAGTCCCTCATAGAAATCTCTAGAAAGTGATCGTAGCGAATCCGAAAACTTCTCAAAAGTCACCAAGTTGGCAATAATTTTCCAAATCTGGCACCCAGGTCACGGAAAAAGTCAATAGCAATGGTATAGCTGCCAACTTACCAGAAAGACAAATAGGAGCATATTGCACAAAGGAAAAAATTAAGATTTTTGGCTGCTATAATGCAGATCGCAACCTGCAGTTTCGCAACCTGCAGATATCCTAATGCCATTGAAAAAAATGTAGATTTGCCTAAAAAAAAAACAATACAAGCATTATGGAGATGAAAAATTGGATTCCCAGAACAAGACTAAAACAAAAAAGATCAATCATGCATAAAGCATTGATTATGAAACACTTTCCAACTTCAGTATAATTTTATTTAAACATCTCTAAAATGTGATACATTCCTCGGTAATATTTTTAAAATTATCACAATACTACATTAATTTATTATGTTTGAAAACTTAAAACTTCATTCAAATGACGGCATTGAAATATAAATTGCCTGGTTTAAACATCTCTAAAATGTAATACATTCCTCAGTAATATTTTTAAAATTATAATACTACAATAATTTATTATATTTGAAAACTTCATCGAAAACAAATGAACTTTATTCAAATGACGTCATCAAAATATAAATCGCCCGGCTAGCATGATAAGGCTAGCTAATATAAAGCAGCATTTCATTCATAAAATTTTTCCATTTCTTTCATTCATCACAATACTATAATAATTTATTTTATTTAAAAACTTAAAACCATGGAGGTACAAGTAATTTAACTCTATGCTTAAAACTTCATCGAAAAAATTGTCTTCTTCTCTGTTGTTGTTGAGACCCAGACCGTCCAACCTACCAGAAAGGTGTAAGGCAGTCGTGCACAACCCGCGGCCCGCGGTCTAATCGTGTGCGGCCCGCCGTCACCCTCAGCTGGGTGAACACATAAAAAAAATTCCAAGACTTTCACAAAAAAAAAAAAAAAAAAAAACTGTATTATAAAATTTTATAAAAAATTATTTTTTATATCAAATTTTCTTTAAGATTTCGACTACAAAACAAGTAAAAAGAGCAAATCAAACAGCTTTAAATTAAAAATTGTCAAATTTTTACAATGAGAAGACACTGCCATGGTAGTCTTTCGTTGGCTTGCTGTGGGCGAGAATTTTCTGACATACGTCTGACATATGCTGTTGTTGACAAATAAAATGACAAGACATGTTTCTGACAAATACAAGGAGTTGTTGGGACAGATGAGAAAGGATAAAATTAAAGATTTGCAACATAAGTTTACAAACCAACAAACATGAGAAATCTTTGGAAGTGTTTGCAATACCATTCGCAACAAATATTGAACCAGTGCCCGTCAATTTTCAGATGGAGCTTATCGAAATTCAGAGTAACAAAGTTTCTTTGCTAGATTTTTACAAAAATTACTTGCCTTGTGAATTGGAAAAATTGAAAATTTACGCTCAAAATACGATAACATTATTCGGGAGCACCTATTTATGTGAACAATCATTTTCATTAATGAAACAAGTGAAATCAAAAGGTCGTTCTCGTCTAACTGATGAACACTTGGAGGTAAACCTACGGATCGCTGTATCCAACATTGACCCAGACATTGAAAGGATAATGAAAATCAAACAATGTCAAATTTCCCACTAGCTCTACAAAAAAATAAAAGGATTTTGACGATGTCTGTACGTGTTTGAAGCAAGTGAGTTGTTTTATTCATTTCTGTATTTGTTTTTAATTTTCACTTTGAATTTTTTGTTTCGGTATTTACTAAAAATATAATGCTGGGTGGTAACCCCCCCCCCCCTTGTGGCCCGCCGTTGCTTAGTCTATGTGAAATTGCCCCGCAGGTGCTAAAAGGTTGTGCACCCCTGGTGTAAGGTAACTGTTTGGACGGCCGGGAAGTGCCACGCAATTTAGACCGGAACCCAGTGGGGGAGGCATCCACAGGGACCGTACCCTCCTTCCCCTACCACCAACTTCTCGGAAGGACATACGGATCCACATGTTTAACGTGATCGTACTCCGCGTGAAAACGGCGGCAGTTTTGGCAGCGGCTGGAATCGAACCCGGGCCTACCGAGTGCAACTCCAGCGCACTAACCAATGGGCTACCGAGCCCGTCTTCTCTGTGTAAAATCAATGAATGTTTCATTCATATCAGCTATATTGCAGACTCCATGAGCTAAATAATATTGTATTAAAAGAAATGCAGCAATTCTTATACAACTCATTCTACATCTTTTGGTGTTTACATTCTCAAGTGAAAATTAGGCTTCGTTGTAGAAATAATCAAAGTTTGATTATCATTTAAACTCAAATATATTGTAATTGCGTTGTTTCAGTATATAGATGCACAGCATTTAAGCAAAAATAAAGCAGTTTTAGGACGGATACAACACTAAATATGAATTAAAAAGAACTTTAAAAATCATGATTTTGACACAAGATGGATGCCATATTTTATTTTGAAGTGGGTCACGTGATCTCTTCACATAAAGGGTGTAATTATTATTTTAATTTTAAAAAGTACTGAATATATTTTGCAGAAATTTTTTTTATATATTTCATGGGATAATTTGAATATTTCCTAAAACTTTCGAAACAATTTGTGAATTTTAAATTCCCTTAAAAAATGTTTGAAAAATTAGGTCCCATAGGGTTCAATGTATTTCATTTTTTCAACCCAGGTTCAATCCAAAACTAATTGGGTGATATTATTCATTTATATTCCCATAGGTCCCACAGACCATTTGAACAACATACTAAAATTTCATTTTGATAGTCATTTTTACGACAGTTATCGTGCTAACGGACAGACAGACAGAATGAACAAAATCATAAACATTTTTCAACTATGTTGTAAAGTGTTAAAAATGGAACAAATACGGGAAAATCGTAACACTTGGCAACTATGGTTGCCTGTAAAGACTGTTTTACCTTCGAGATATGCAATATGCTGCAAGAGCATTTTATATATTCGAAAGAATACTTATCTTGCTGTTCTAAATTCCTGTTCAGACAACTGCTGTTATTTTATGGGGATACAATCTTACATAATAAAAGATGATGTTTATCTTTCTGCATCTTCTGTAGAAGAAAATCGAAGACTCAAGACAGAGGTGAAATATGCAATAGGTGCTTTACACCTACATAATGTGCATCTTGGTGAGATTTTTTCTAACATTTGAATTAGTTTTTAGTTATTTTATGTTAAAGCACAATTTTGAGTGATATCCAAATAAATCAGTTCTTTAGTTCCTTTGAAAATATTATCACAGTTTCCATCCTGACATCATCGGAAAGGTTGGAAAACGTTCTTTCTAATAATCTTTGAACAGAATCCGTAGAATTATTTATTCATATTTATTCATTTTTTTTTTAAATACATCAAAATATGCATTATTTTATTTTATTTGCACAATTTTGTAGTTTGGCAAAAATATAGGTCTATATCATCACATTCTAACAAAAATAATTTTATTGAATTAGTCATCTTCTGAATCTTAAAAACCATAAAACATTTTATTTTCAGTACCGTAGGCAAAGTATTTTCCCCGTTTGACATTTCAATTACTGTTACGCAGTTGGCTTAGGCATTGATATGGAGAAGCGGATATTTGTCTTTGTGCATGTATGTGGCAAATAGTTTGCTTAGCTATATATGCATTGAAGGATTTGGAACGAAATGAAAGGAGGAAATAATTTTGGTTCAAAACAGGTGATTTGGAAATTGAGTGGAGTTATCTGTAGTGGGTGCTTATTTAGGACCAGGATAACAGTGGATAATTCTTTCAAGTGGTTATGACTTAGAGGTAAGTGGTAAAGGTCGAGATTAGCGGTCGCCACATCGCCAGTGGCGACTAAGGAATTACTCTTGGCGACCGTAAAATGTAATGTCTATCGCCAAAAATGGCGACCTGCAAAATTTACATGTTTCTATATCAGAACGTCAAAAGTCTAATCTCTGTGGAGTTTCAGGAACAGCCGCACGGATGAGCCTAATTCCTCTGAACCAAACCCAAATTAGACAGTCGGTAAACAAGACTGGTATCATAAAGGGTTTTTCATTGTCGTCCCCCCCCCCCCCCTCGGGAGAATATTCCGTAGGTATCCTATTTATTTCTCCCCAACCCAGCCGTTAAAAGTCTTACTTGCCCATGGCGATTCAACTTAAACGATCTATTAACGAAATCGTGATCGGCCTAACTGCGATAGTCTAAAATGACTCTTTTCCTAAACAATCCCTCTGGGGAGTGAGAAAAATCTGTCAAAAATCACCACAATACTGCTACGGCTGTTAATTTATTGCACCTGCAGCGGAGAATGAGTGCTACTGCTATCCACATTCCTATCTCCTTCCTCCCCGTGATCTCCGATATGTTTACTTTTGAGGCATGCCCGGGCGCAGCGCATTCTATCAATTGACCCCAACAGCACCTTACCGAAATTCGGAGTGGCCCCACTTTTACATACTGTCCTAATAGAGCTTTCATCATTTTTACATTTGCCTTAAATTTTTAAACTGTTTCTGAAAGCGGATGCGGAATTAAAATCGCGCATTAAAATAAAAATGCCCCCGCTATTTTCAGCTTGCAAATTTATTTATTGGTTAAATATTCATAGCGTATTTTGCATCATGATAAATTAAAAAAAATAATCCATGTACAATAGTTTTGGGTATACGCTGTAGCTGGGAATGCCAGGCGCTAATAAAAGGCGTCAACCTTCGGGATGCTTTTCGGAGCTAAATTGCCGATATTGCGACGTTATGAATTGTTCTATTTCAACTTACATATATATGTACTGTTCATTAACGATCATATAGTAAATATGAACGACGATGGCAAAAATTGCGCGTAGTTGCTTCTATGCTACCTAGATATAATCGCAAAAAATTCGCAATTGTTAAAGTTTCGGCGCGCAATAGTTTCTCCATCCGAGAAATTTCAGATTTCCTGTTATAGATGATACATTGTTTTATGTTATTAATCTGTCATCGATGATGTAAAAAACTAAAAATGTTTGTATTCTTAAACTGTTTACCGCTTAGTTGTGTTTTCATTAGTGCCAACGGTAAACAATTATCAATTCAAAGTTAAATCGGCTCGATTTTCAACTTATCCGCGGCCAAAGTTGGTTCATGTCCCACCCCGTTGATTAGAAAATTCGAGTAAAGCAATAAAACGGCCTATGTTTTTAGCGATACAAACAGATATTTTTTTAATTCAAAAACGTCAAAATATTAAATAAAATCCAATTTCTTCAAAAGGATAAAGAATTTAGTTGTTATAAAATAAACATATTAGAGAAATTTTACAATAAAAATGGTTGCTAAGTTTATAATGTCCGATAATATAACGGGAAAAATAACCGAAATATCGGGATCGCGATAATTTTAAAGTTACAGACTAAGTGATCAAAAGGTAGAAACAAGAATATAGATTATTTAAAAATCGCAGAAACTCATTGGTAAAATCCCATAAATTAAAAAAAAAAAATGAGTAGCTGGATTTCTTAATAAAAAAGGCATAAATATTAATAGTAAATGCTTCATCAGCTGTGAAAAAAAAAGATCAAAATAAGAGAATTTAAAAACTTAAGAAACAGGCATATTCAGAAATAATCTGTAATTTTGGCAAAAAATTAAAGCTGACAAAATGTTGAATAAGTAAAGTGTTATGGGAAAAAAGGAATTTAACATTGACCCCAAAAGTATTTGAATCAGCTTCATGGTAAATGAATTTTTTTAGATGACTTGGTAAACAATTATAAAACACTGAAAAATTCCTATAATAAGAAAAACTTCGGTAAGATTTAAAACAGGGTTAAAAAATGAGTGACAATAAATGTTTAAAATATTCAGAAAATGATAAATGAAAGATCAAAATTTTGAAAACTTTTAGGAAATGGAAAAGATGGGGATACTGACAGCGACTTGCAGAAAACTTAGATTTAGAAAAAACACCTGAAATAAAGTTTTGAAAATGTATTCAATATCCAAAATGAGAAGTTAGCAATAAATGTATGTTAACAATATTACTCATTAAAAAATAAATATATATTTATAAATTTGTGTTATCAGAAAAATTAAGTTTTGTATTTTGCCAATCTCTTAAATTTCCCCTAATTTTTACCCCACCTCCTCATCAAATAATAGATCTTAATAATAGAAAAGTAGATCTATTATTTAGTTTTCCTTGTTAACATAGTAGTGTCTTTCACCTAACTTAAGTACTCGCCATCTTAAGGTATGGAGAGAAGGATCTGTTGTTTTACTTATGTCTACCATATAATAAACCTGTAAATAAGTATGGGTAATATATCTGTAAATTTTTTAATTATAAAATATTTAAACACAATTTTGCATAACATCAAACAAGTTGAAAAAAAAAAAAATCGCACATTTTTCAGTTGTCAACAATTGGCCTCATCATGAACCTACCAGCCAGTGACTGACTGCTTTGAACCCAGGCATTGTTTACAATGGGTTTTATTCCTTCCCTTTAATTAATGTTCCTTATTATTTCCTATCAATAAGAAATGTATTAGCACTTGCATTACACATGAATATTTATAACCATCATTGTTCTTTTATGAACCCCTTATAAATATCCTCCGCCCCCACCCCCCTTATATTATAAAAATTTATGTTTGTGTATATAAAATGATGCATAAGTAATTAAGTATTTCTATCTACTTTTCTGATCTTAAGTAAGCAGCCTAAATTATGAGGATTCTAACTATTATCTTCAATTTGTGCAGTTAAAAAAATTAATTTATCAAGAATATATTTTAAAGTAAGAGATATGTAATTATAAAATTTTCTGTATATTTGCAATTTTGTTTTGTTAATTTTTTTTTTTTTTTATGCTTTGAATTTAAATTTTGAAATAGATAAATTATCTGTATCTTTTTTACTACATGTGGGCCACATTATGCAATGCATTCTTTAGCTAAAATTTATAATTGTGCCCTTTCGTATGCAATGTGCTCCTTTTTTAAAGTCAGCAACCTGCCCTTTTGAAATCCTAGAATGGACCCTGTAAATATATATATATTAGAAAGAAGTAATAATAAAAATAATTAATTCAAATAATCTTGAAATATTAACATCACCATAGAAGCAAAACCACTACCATAATGCCGATAATAGAAAAGATCAGCACCGGCTCAAATTCGGAGATTAAAAAGAATTAAATTCATCTTCAGGTCTGAGTATTTAATTCTATTTAACCCAAACAAATGCCTGTTTCAGATTGGAAAATAGTACATTACTATAAATGTCCAAACTCGGACTAGAGGCACCATAAGATAAAAAAATGAAGATAAGAAGCATTAGGAAAATTTGTATTAACATGTGGCAGGAATCCTTCTTCTTTCACCACATGTATATGTGACCAACCTCAACAGTATAATAAATATCTAGAAGTACCGGAATGAACATAACGAAATACAACCTAGGAGGCAGTACAAACATTCACAGCGACACTCCCAGACCCATCCAGTGAGTCAGAACAGGAGACAGGACTATTACCCGTATAAGCAAAATAGAATATATACATGCAGCAAAGATGAAAATTCTTACTAAACAAGAGATTCATAGAAGAAATGGATAAACGAAAATGCCACTATACACTATTATAAGGGCCCTCGAATCGTAGTTTCAAACTGGTTAAAGTTACAAAATTTTAGCAAAAATATAATTGAAAACATAATATTAATATATCTTATTTTCAGATGTTTTTGATTTTTCTAATTTTTTTAGCTTATTTTATTACTTTTCATTTTTATTTATTTATATAATTAATAAATAATTATTATATATATATATATATATGCTTAGAGCAAATTGAATGTGTTCGTGGAAAAAAAAATTGTTAGAAAATTGGGGGGGGGGGGGGGGAGATCAAAATCGAGTACAAAATTATGGCCACTAACATCATCAAAGTGGCCACTGAGCTTTATGAGGTCACTGGCCACTGGCTACTGTTGATTTTTTTTAATCTAAAGCCTTAGTAAGTGGCTCAAGGAGAGCCTAGCACAGCGACCAGAGGTCTATTATACTTTTTCAAGTGGTTAATAAACCCTTGTGCAGTACAGTGTACTACTTGACAGGAGAACACTGAGATATCATTTTGCAGATATTTAGTAATTTTATAATAATAACAGGCACTACACATCACTGAGTACTTTTAAAATCAATATCTACATGTCCTTAACCAGTGACAAAGAGTAATAAAATAATTTTGGGGGAGACAGAAAATGGTGGACCAAAATTTACAAATAAAGTTGCATGCTATATATTTCAGCATGGTTAAATACAATAAAATGTACAGTAAACTTCTGATAATCCAACATTTTTGAGACTTCAGTGATGCTGGATTACCAAATTTGCGTAATTATTGGATGTCAGACTAAACGAGGGGGAGCATGCAATCTATGATATACGTGCTGGTTAGATTGTTAAAAGGATGAATAAACAGTTGATCAGTTGGAATTTGCATTATACATGCAAAAATAGCGGCAGAAAATTTAGTTATCAAAAATGACAATTGGGTCTAAAATCTTGATCTTCAATCAAGACGAAACATGTAGTTTACAAAATATGACTGACTAACAACCACAAATCTTGAGCCTTAACTAGTGGGTACGCTTGAAAATTCATAGAAAAACTTTCATGTGTTATATCTCAGGGCATTTAAATATACAGGGAGGCACTATTAAGGAAGGATTAAACAGTGGGATTGGGAATAGTCCCTGATACAAGAACAAAAATCTTTTCTTGTGATTTTTCAAAGATACCCATTCACTAGTTATTTGATATATATATATATATATATGTGTGTGTGTGTGTGTATATGTGTGTGAAATATATAATTTTTCTTTTCTAATTAACACTGGAATCAATTTTGTGCACAAGTAGTATTCACAAAATACATCATATTAATTATTGCTTAAATTATGTGGTTGTCTCTACTCTAGCCAATTGGCTAAAAAATTTTCAATACAAATAGCCACACTGTGATTAATACAGTGAAACTTCCATAATTTGAACTTCTTGAAGTTGAATTTTTCTATAACTGGAAGAATTTCACTTATCCATACATTTTAAATACCATAAGTTGAATTCCAAAATTTTGACCAAAATATATCTATTCAAAGGAAGAGTTTAAATGTTTGATGCAAAATTTAGATTTTTATATGCATGTAAGTAAAAATAAGGAGTTAAACTTCATATTAAGAAAATGCCAATATCATTTAGAACAATAATTCAGGTAGCACTGAAATAAGATACAGAGTTCTGAAGTGTATACATTTCAATGGCGAAAGGCCTAAAATATTTATTTAAACTGTCAATTTTGAGAAAATAAATTATTAGCGCAATGCAAAGTAGAACTGAAACAATAAAGAATATTCCTATGTATTAAAAATTATTTTACCTTTCAATTTATTTTTATCACCCTATGTTCTGTACTCTATGTCTACCCTACAACTATATAAAAATACTGGTTAATTATACTCATAATTAGGAAACCCTTAATTTAAAAATAATGAAAAATACATATACATACTAAATACTATGCCTTTCTGTTCTGTCAACTAACAATAGCAACTACTTTACTAACACTAGCAACATCTAGATATAATTCTCAAAGCATTATAGCATTTTCAAGCATATCATCCATAGGAATTTTATCTCCTTTATAACTCAATGATTATAAGAATACATCACACGTTCAATACTAGACAGAAAATTTGTTACAAAAAATATATAAAATGATTCATTTAAACTTCAGTGAAAAACATTCTTAAAATATGTCTCAAAAACAGAGAGAGAAGTACGCAGGTGGGGATATATACCATCTTTTAAACTTCTAGCAAAGAAGATTGAGAAAAAAATATTTTAATAAATTGGTAGAAATTACATCAGTAGGGTCCTAAAATATGTAAAAAAACTTATCTTTTAAAAGTCAATGATTGTATTTTTTTAGATTTTAATTTTAACATAGAACAATTTGAGAAACGCTGGCATAATTATTTTACAGAATTTTGATTAAAAGAATGCAATATCTGTAGTAATTTTTTTCAACATGACTATTACAAATACTAGACACCAAATCATCAAGAAATCTAGTCGGGATACTATGCTATAACCATTTGAGAAAATGTCATGTTTGCCAAGCCATAAGAAAGCAAGTTTAAATCTTCCATTCCAATCATGATAAAAATAAGTATTTTATTGTGCATTTATCAATACATTTTATCTCTAGCTCAAAAAAATTTTTTAAGCATTGATCAAAGCAACGAGGCATGTGCTGTTACAGTTACAACCACAAGACACCAGATAAAGAAAAAAGTTGTGTTAAATTATTTTTATTAAAAATTTGTTTTTTAGTTCACTTGCAATTATATACAAATGGCCCCCAAACATAATTATTTGTTGTCTGTTTTTTCCCCCTCTCTGTACTTTAGAAATAAAAAAATGGAGCATAAAGTTGTAATAAGTCAACATATAAGATTGATTCCTAAATTTTTAACCTAGGTCCTAGATAATATCAGAACTCATCCAGCATTGATTTGTTTACTTTTTGTGAAAATATAACAAATGGAATATTGTTATCAAGATAACTAGTGCTGAGTTAGATATTCTGAAGATTTCTTCACTTCCCTTGTAGTTCCAATTCAGTTCTATGCTGTATTTAACTTTGGGGATAAAATATGCTTTAATGCAGCACATATTTGCAATGAATTTGTAGCAAATTATTTTTTAAAAGCCTTGAGTGAGAATTGAACAAAAAGTAAAATTAAGAAGTTAATTGTATATAATTAGTCAATATTTAGAATGGTTATGACAGTTACGAGGTGACTACATATGAAAAGAAAATCATTTTTAATAGCGTGAACCTCAAGAATTTACAAAATTTTTTACTATTTGAGCTAAAATATTTGTTTTACAGTATATAGTGCCTAAAATGTAAATATAGTTTTTTACTTTGTAATTATTTTGGCAATGTAGTATTCTCTAAATTTTGTTGCCAACTTGAAAT
Organism: Amaurobius ferox; assembly: GCA_951213105.1. NCBI lineage: Eukaryota > Metazoa > Arthropoda > Arachnida > Araneae > Amaurobiidae > Amaurobius > Amaurobius ferox. The sequence continues at coordinate 122,208,331 of OX578152.1, forward strand.
AGATGAAATCTAAATTCTTTGGGGAACTAAAAAAAAGTAAATATTACCAATATCCACGATAAAAATATTAATATCCCCCACTTATTAGTAAACATGACTTTCTATTTTACATAAGAAATCTAAAATGTGCACAGTATAATAAAAGTAAACAGTAAGAATATATTTTTCTAAATTTATAATTAACGCCGTCATTCATGCATAAGAACCAAAATATTAGTTTCAGAACGCGAGACAAGTGATTCTCTGTTCCGCGCAGGAAGCGAAGTGGTTTCGGAACACGCCCACTTTTTAGCAGACAGTAATTACCCAAGTATTTTCCACAACCACATGTTTATGAATTCCAGATTCATCACACCACCATTTTTTAATGGCATTAAACACAAAACATGCACAACACTTAAATATAACTGTTTCAAAGCCGCGGATTGTACACGTACACGAACGGCCGCTAAGAAACACCGCCCATCGGAGAAAAACACGCAGTTGGCTAAGCCTAAAAATGAGACGGAACGTACTTACTTTTTAGTATTTATCGTCTTTTTCCTTCGATAGCAATATCATTGTGGCATTCTGTCATTGTAGTAAATAAAGAGGGTACTTTAAGTTATTTTACTGAGGTTTATTTTGTTGCAGAGCATAAAACGCGAGGCCAACGAAGGCCGTTCGCGACAGCTCCGTCGAACGAACGAGTCTTCACCATTTCACCCCCTACGATCGACCCCTCTTTCGCAAAACCACTACACTACTCTCTAGAATGGGGGCATTCCCCCTTTCCCCCTATTCCCCCAGCACATGCGCGTTCGGCTGTAACCTTTGCGCTGGGGAAAGCATGGGCTGGGTTTTCAACACCATACTTTGGAGCGCGATATTTTTTTCGGCTCACTTTTGCAAACAAACATAATGAAGTACAAACTAAGGAGTTTTTCACCTTCTACAATTGCGGGGAAAGGCAATGCGATGAGGACAACCGCGACAAAACTTTCGCACAGTCGGTCTTCGAAAAGAGGATTTTTAAATGTGGGGGCGAGCATGAAAAAATTATTTTAATATTAAGTTAAAAATATTTTATAATAATAAATTCGCTTACTATTTTAATTTCAACGACAATGACACACTTGAAAGTAATGAAATTTGTAATTAGAGAAGCCAAAGTCTATGTCTGATTTCTCATCGTAATTTTGTCCCTTCATATACAAATTAAAAAAATAAAAATAAAAACTTGATAAAGTGCCGTAGAAGAGTGGTTGCGACTGCACAAAGCGCAAAATAAGATGAGAGGTATTTTGATGGACGTATTATATGGAAGCGAATCTATATTTTATGAGGGTTAATCTTTTAGATTTCTCCTACGGGTGTTTTGTTTGTTTTCAATTGAATTAATAGAATATAACATTTGTGAAGAAAAAAAAACATTTTCGTACAATTTAAATTCTTATAACTTATTACAAATTTCTTCCACCTATCAATATTTTTGACAGAGTAAGAATAAAAGGGACTATCAACCGTGCATCAGAAAATAGAGGGTAAGGAATATACCCCGAAATACATACACTAATAAAGAGGTCGTACCAGGGTCGCTGACAGGTAGGAACAAAAGGATGCTTTGCATAGGGCAAATGCACATACACCTCTTAATTTTCTGAGCATACTATTATAAATCACTATTATTATAAAGAACAAAAATTTTATATCTTCCAACTTTTGGATTTTCTTTTTAATTTATTTTATATAATTTTTATTCATTAAGTTTTCCAAAGGGAAAGATCAACGGAGAATTGTTAATTTAATATCTTCACACAAAATACAGCAAATTTCACTGATCGTGGAGCAGGTAAGTTTTGTTAGAGGGTAGTGAATAACTTGCGTTTTACTAGGGGGTCGTATATAACTTGCGCTTTGTTAGGGGGTCGTATATAACTTGCGCTTTGGTAGGAGGTCGTTATAATTTAACATTTTGCTAGGGGTTTATAAAGTAATTGAGTTTTGTTGAGGGGATTGTACATAATTTGCGTTTCACGAAGGAGTCGTATATGTAACATATTATTTAATTAGCACTTTGCTAGGGGGTTATTTATAATTTGTATTTTGCAAGGTCATAAAGTAATTGCGTTTTCTTATGAGGGGGTCGCTTATAATTTACATTTTACTAGGGGTCGTTTATAATTTACTAAGGGGTCATAAAGAAATTGCGTTTTATTGTGAAGGGGTCGTATATAATTTGCGTTTTGCTAGGTGTCGTAAATAATTGTATTTTGTCGGGGATCGTAGAGCAATTATATATTATTAGGGGTCGTATAGTAATTACATTTTGTTAGGGGTTTATATAGTAATTAATAATATTGATCGGGAAAGGTGCACGATTTGCACGTGGCCGGAAATGATACTGCATACTGGATTAGGAGAGAATTTGACCTAACTATGCACTCCGTCATATGAGGGACTTAACGACTAGATTTTAAATAATCAGCCAATATATTACTTTATTCTCTACACCACGTCCATTCGTAGGCCTCTTTCGTCCGTTTCAGTAGGATGGTTTTGATCTGCATATCATTATGTATTTACTAGAATGCACGATAGAATTAAGATGGATATGAAAATCCAAAAATCATTTTGAAACAAAAATAGAAATTACTTAATTACGTTTGGAAAAAACTGAAATACTATTTCGGTTTTTTATCAGTGCTATTTTTTAGAATTCTTCATTAAAAAACGCACAAAAAAAAGTTCGCCTTTAATTATTTGAATATATCTCTATAATTATTTCAATATTAATTTTTTATTTTATATATATATATATATATATATATATATATATATTAACAGAATCAACCTATGGTGTGTTCCTAAAGTAATAGAGTTTTGTTGCGCTCTCAATGCAAAAATCAGCACCCATTAACTGGTTTTGAGCTTTTTATGCTCGTCAGCATAGATACGTGGCACAAATTTTCTTGCTGTCATTAAAGCTACAAGTACCAGCTATTTTATGCTGATGATTGAATAAAAAGCAGAAAAATGAACCATGGTTGCTAGTATCTGCAATAAAAGCGCGATTAGTTTATTATTATTTATAATTTTTATTGTTTTCAAAACAACCCCACAAAATCTATTAAGTAAATAAATTGAAATAGTCTTCAAGATTTTTTTTCCCTGTAAATTTAAATTATTTATATCATAAAGGGTCCCAAGCGATTGTTGACCCAGAAATCTTAAATTCTTAATGTATACCGGGGATTATTTTTTACTTTCCCTGCAATACATGGTAATGTATTTACTTTCCCTGCAATACATGGTAATGTATAGGGAAAGTATTGGAATCATACCGAAAATCACAACTCGAGTTTTCGACGGATCTACACGTTTCGAGACCTCTAGAATACGAAAAAACCATTTTTAGCGTGACGTCTGTGCGTGTGTCTGTCTGTCTGTCTGTCTGTGTGTCTGTCTGTCTGTGCAGATTTTGTATCCACTGTAACTAAAAAACTAATGGACCGAATTTCACAAAATTTGGTAGGTAAGTCACTTGTGGCCGGGGCTGGTGCTGATTAGTTTTGGGTACGATTCGGAATAAAAGAACCCGCCTTTTTTTGCGAAATGGCCCGCAAAAGCTTGTATCCACTCTAGCTGAAAAACTAATGGATCGAATTTCACAAAACTCGGTACATGAGTCACGTATAGGTCACTCTGGTGCTGATTAGATTTTGGTACGATTCGGAAAAAAATAACCTGCCTTTTTTTGCAAAACGGCCCGCAAAAATCTTCAAAATCTAAACTAAAGAACTAGGTATACTCAGATATATCCATTAAATGCCCGTTTAATACGTAATGTTTAACGACGAAAAGAATAAGACCAACCCCATTACACTAGGAATAGCCGTTCTCGAGATATTTTAGTTTTTCGTACTTTCCCTACGCCACCTTTGAAAATAAGCCCGGTTACCGAATGAGAACGAAAATTGAATAAAAGTCAAATAAATTTAATTAAAATAAAGAGAACGTGGATATAAGTCTGCAGGGAAAGTCATGTGCTGCCCACATCAGATTTTTATACTTCATTGTAGTTAACAACACCTCTAAAACACATTTCACAACAACAGTCAAACTAATACAGTAAAACCCTTGCTACAAATTCCAATAACATAACAAAACAGTAAAATAAAACATTTCTTACTTTCTCATATTATTGTATAGAGAAAGTAATTATTTCTTCTCAGAAAACTTTCGAATTCGATATTTTGGTATATAAAACAACTCTTTAAGACCTGTAGAACTTATTCCAAACACATTTTTACTTTATCTGCAATACATGGGTAATGTATAGGGAAAGTATTGGAATCATGTCGAAAATCGCAACTCGAGTTTCCAACGGATCGACACGCTTTGGGACACCTCTAGAATACGAAAAAACCAGTTTTTAGCGTGACGTCTGTGTGTGTGTGTCTGTCTGTCTGTGCATATTTTGTATCCACTCGAACTAAAAAACTAATGGACCGAATTTCACAAAATTTGGTAGGTAAGTCACTTGTGACCGAGTCTGGTGCTGATTAGTTTTGGGTACGATTTGGAATAAAAGAACCCGCCTTTATTTGCGAAATGGCCCGCAAAAGCTTGTATCCATTCTAACTAAAAAACTACTGGACAGAATTTCACAAAATTCGGTAGATGAGTCACTTGTGGGTTACCCTGGTGCTGATTAGATTTCGGTACGATTCGGAAAAAAATAACCTGCCTTTTTTTACGAAATGGCCCGCAAAAATCGTCCAAATCTAAACTAAAGAACTAGGTATACTCAAATATATCCATTAAATGCTCGTTTAATACGTAATTTTTAACGACGAAAAGAATAAGACCAACCCCATTACACTAGGACTAGCCGTTTTCGAGATATTTTAGTTTTTCGTACTTTCTCTACGCCACCTCTGAAAATAAGCCCGGTTACCGAATCAGAACGAAAATTGAATTAAAAGTGAAATAAATTAAAATAAAGAGAACGTTAATATAAGTCTGCAGGGAAAGGCATGTGCTGCCCACATCAGATTTTTAATATTATTCTCCATTCGTATGTGTGTGGTGTGGATACGATAATTCAAGAACGAATGCTCGTACTGTTATAAAATTTTATGTGTGGATACATTATGTGAAAAACTAGTACTAGATAGAATTTTTAGTATGTCTCATGATTAGAACTCAAATGGTTCGAATTTTAATATGTCCATAGCATTATTTCCTCTGATAAACAATGATGGTAGTAAGAGGGAATTGAATGGTACCACAACAGATTTTATTGATGCACATAAGCCAAATGCATCCACAGGCGCCACAAACCTGTTGCCAACTTGAAAAAAAAATCTATTATAAAATTTATATGAATAATTTGAGCACTCAACCTGAAAACGATATTTTTTTCAAATAGAACTAAATACTATGAAAGATAAATGTATGAAAAAGTCAAGGGGATATTCGCACTCATGATTTTTTAACTTCGGAATCTGCTATGTTGTCAACCTAAAAGAATAAAAAAATTCTGCGCCTCAGGAGCAAAAATTAAAGCTGAATGTAAAACGCAGTAAATGTGCAGATTATTATTGAATATTATTGAAAAATACAAATTATTTGTCTCAGAAAAGAAAATGCAAAATACTAATTATATGTCTTCTAAAATAAGAGCCCCTCCCCCTCTAAAAAAATACCAAATACATTATAATTTTTGAAAAGCAAATGAGGATGCCATTCAAATTTCGGTAAATGAAATGTTTCCAAAAGCTTTTCATAGTCTATTATTTAATAGCATGAGACCAAGATTTTATGTATTCTTTTCTTATACTAATAGTTGAGTTTTACCAATACTGAAAAAAACTAATTTTAGAATGTTTTAACAATTTTCGTTAGTCCACCCAGGCTGCTCGAATTATTTGATGTATAACAAATTTCAGATTTAGGAAAATACAAAATATTTTCGAAAACGTGATGAGAAGTAAAACATAAAGTGTATACTTTTAACTTCTTTTGTATTTGAAAAGCGATTGAATTTCCCATCCCAGACTTGGGGAAAATGTTTTTTCGAAAAGTTTCGAATTCAAGATTTGGGTAAAAAATCGAATTTCTGAACGCAAATTTAGAAGGGCACAAAATATGCAAAAGACTATGGGGCTCTGCTCCGTTTCCTACGCTCACCAACCCCCGATTTCGGTGTGTAAACATCAATATTTCAAAACAAATACACATATTTGGTTACAGTGCCAACGGCCCTACCGTGCCGAAAACACCGGTTCTCCTTAGATCACCGAAGTCAAGCAGCATCGGGCGCGGTTAGTACTTGGGTGGGTGACCACCTGGGAACACCGCGTGCTGTTGGCATATTTCGGACGCGGTAGCCCGGTGGTTTGCGCGCTGGATTTGCACGCTGCCACAACTGCCGTCGTGTTCATGCGGAGTACGATCACGTTAAACATGTGGGTCCGTAAGTCCTTCCGAGATGGTTGGTGGTAGGGGAAGGAGGGTACGGTCCCTGTGGATGCCTCCCCCACTGGGTTCCGGTCTAAATTGGGTGGCACTTCCCGGCCGTCCAAACGGTTACCTTACACCTTTCTGGTAGGTCTGGCGGTCTGGATCTCAACAACAACAACATATTTGGTTACAGTATATGTGGAGCTCGCTATATAAAATTGTCTTCACATATAAAACAAGATACAATTGGTTCGAATTTCGTAGAAGGTACAGTACGGTACGATTGCTTCAAGTTTCGTAGGAGGTACAATTGGTTTGAGTCTTGTTGGGGGTATATGATTGGTTCAACTTTCGTAAGTGGTACGATATATTTATTGATCCTAGTTTCATAAAAGGCACGATTAGTTCCAGTTTCGAAAAAGAATTGCCGTGAAAGATCACGTAATGTGCTCATTCGCTCTAAAAAATGAAATTTTCACTTCAAAATTTATAGAAATTTAAAAAAATATAAATTTAATTCTAGCTGTCACCACAATTGGTGAGGATACATAGCACAGTATTCTAAATGAACATGCGAAATTTCAAATCATTTGATCCATGGAACAGGCGCTAGGCTTTGTAGAATATGTGCACGGTTTTGTCAAAGGCGGCTTTTAGTAATTCATTGTACTTTCCCTGGTAATGTATAGGGAAAGTATTGGAATCATACCGAAAATCGCAACTCGAGTTTTCGACGGATCTACACGTTTCGAGACCTCTAGAATACGAAAAAACTATTTTTAGCGTAACGTCTGTGTGTGTGTCTGTGCCTGTCTGTCTGTATGTCTGTGCAATGTATGTATCCACTCTAATTTAAAAACTTATGGACCAAATTTCATAAAATTTGGTAGGTAAGTCACTTCTGAGTGACCCTGGTACTGATTAGTTTTTGGTATGATTTGCGATAAAAGAACCCGCCTTTTTTTGCGAAATGGCTCGCAAAAATTGCTGTATCCACTCTAGCTGAAGAACTAATGGACCGAATTTCACAAAATTCAGTAGATAAGTCGCTTGTAGGTCACCCTGGTACTGATTAGATTTTGGTACAATTCGGAAAAAAATAACCTGCCTTCTTTTTTTGCGAAATAGCCAGCAAAAATCGTCAAAATCTAAAGTAAAAACTACGTATGCGTAAATATATGCATTAAATGCTTGTTTAATACGTAATGTTTAACGAAGAAAAGAATAAGACTAACCCCATTACACTAGGACTAGGTTAAGTCCTCGGACGAGCCGAGTGGTCTGGGCTTTCGACACTAGGACTAGCCGTTCTCGAGATATTTTAGTTTTTTCGTATTTTCTCTACGCCACCTTCGAATATAAGTCCAGTTACCAAATGCAAACGAAAATTGAATTAAAAGTGAATTAAATTTAATTAAAATAAAGAAAACGTAGGTATAAGTCTGCAGCAAAAGTCCATGTGCTGTCCACATCAGATTTTTTATTTTCCCTGCAATACATGGTAATGTATAGGGAAAGTATTGGAATCATGCCGAAAATCGCAACTCGAGTTTTCGACGGATCTACACGTTTTGAGACCTCTAGAACACTAAAAACCCATTTTTATCGTGACGTCTGTGTGTATGTGTGTCTGTCTGTGTGTCGGTGTGTGTGTCTGTCTGTCTGTCTGGCTGTGCAATGTATGTATCCACTCTAACTCAAAAACTAATGGACCGAATTTTATAAAATTTGGTAGGTAAGTCACTTGGGTGTGACACTGGAGCTGATTAGTTTTTAGTACGATTCGGAATAAAAGAACCCGCCTTTTTTTTGCGAAATGGCCAGCAAAAATTGCTTGTATCCACTCTAGCTGAAAAACTAATGGGCCGAATTTCACAAAATTCAGTAGATGAGTCGTTTGTGGGTTGTGCTGATTATATTTTGGTACGATTCGGAAAAATATAACCTGCCTTTTTTGCGAAATGGTCTGCAAAAATCGTCAAAATCTAAAATTAAAACTACGTATGCTCAAATATATCAATTAAATGCATAATTTTTAACGATGAAAAGACCAACCCCATTACACTAGGGCTAGCCGTTCTCGAGATATTTTAGTTTTTTTGCATTTTCGCTACGCCACCTTTGAACATACATTCAATTACCCAATGAGAACGAAAATTGAATTAAAAATGAAAATTTAGTATAATTTTAAATAATTATGACTGTTATTTCGTGCAATTAAACTCCATTTAATAAGTTATTGAAGAAATAAAGAGAATGTGAATATGAGTCTGCAGGGAAAGTCATATGCTGTCCATATCAGATTTTTTACTATAGGTATAGATGGAGCGAAAATGAGAAAATGTAGCGGGGGGAAATTGTTCGACGACCCCTCCCTTTCATCAGTTTGTCCTCCATTTTTTTTTATTCCGGGATTCGGCAAGGGCAAGATCCCGGAGTCTTTCACGAGCTACAATTTTTGATCCAAACTTAGCCCTCCCCCTCCAAAGAAAAGGGTCGGACTAATTTTAGACCTTCTCAATTCGAGGGACTCTGTTGGAAACCGTTTTTTTTTTTCTTTCAAACACGGCCTCGCTAAGTGGAAGTGCGCTTTTGCCTAAAATTGTATTTCTTAAATTCGATATACATTCACATTACAATCCGTATTCACAGTGTCCGTTCCGAGAAAAGGAAAATTCCAATGCGGTCACAACACATATGCTTTCCTAACGAATTATGATATTCTTGCCGGAAACAATAACGCAAAATCTCTGCAGTGCGAGTCTCCACTCGACTTTCTCCAGTAGAGTCCCGATGTTTTCTGAGGCCCCCAAAAAAACTTTCATAAAAAAAAAAGCCCTCATCTGAACAATAAATACAGTAGAACGTTACACATCCGAAAATTGGTAATCCGAAAAATCGATTATCCGACTGTTTCAATTGTGTTGTTTTACACGTTCAAATTAATAATAATAATAGTAATAATAAACGGATTCATTAAAAGACTAACATGTGCGTTAGTCTTTTCACTTTAGGTTCTGAAATAGAATTTTGGGCCCCCCGAGTCAACACTATTTTGGAGGTCTTTGTATGATATAATATACTTCCGAGTTCGAAACTACCTTGTCCCAATGGATAATCCGACCCTGATTATATAACAAAATACAATTATAGTATCATGATCTCAATATGCTCAACCACCATTCGAAAAACAGGTCGCAGCCAAAATGTAGTAAAAAACATTATAAACTGATGACTAATAATAATAAAATGTAGAATTATATAAAATACCAAGAAACGTTGGTTTAGGTATAATGTATAATACACTAATGAGTCTTTAAAAAAATGCAAGAAAAGTACACTAAAAATACTGTAAGGTATAATAATGTACACTAAAAATAATGTAAAATAATGCAAACGTCCAAGGACTTTGCTGCTCTAAGTCCTTGGACGAGTCGGATGGTCAGGGCTTTCGACTAAAAATAATGTACAAAATTTTGAGGTCCTCATACTGTCGTCACTTGTGCTGCTCAGCCCCCAGGACGCCCCTGACTTCCTCATACATTCACATTCCACAGTATCTAGTTCCACTTGCAGCAAAATATGTATATAGTTTAGTCATAAAACGGGATTTTACCCAAAATCATTTGCACTATAGTTGTAGCCTCGAAAACCGCCGAAGCCATGATTTGGATCCAATTTGGGTGGTATAGTGCGTATATTATCCAGATGTGAAGGCAGAAAAAATTAACTCGACTCTCTCATACCAGAATCCATTTTTTGTAGGAGTTTTTTTTTTCCAAATTTTACAGGAATTGTTTTTAAAAACCGTTATCGTGGGTTTCAATAATTACAATCAGAGTGATACTCTTCTTTAAAGGACTTGAAAAAATATTTCGATTAATTCCACACTTGACAGTACCTACCGAGGAGAACTCATGACGTCACGAACCCAAAAACGAAATTGTACCGCGGCTATTTTTCACAATAATGATTGAAACTATTAAGTTTCGTTATCAGTGAGCCATCCATAACCCCTTTTATGCATGTTCACGTCTGATTGCGTCCTATGCTACCATGTTAACCAAATTTAAAATTTTGAACCCATCGTAATCTCAAACATCCGATATGGGCAGCCCGACTTTCACTATACAGGGGGATTCGAAAAAGATGGGACAAACTGACGAAGTGATAGTACACACCATACCAAGCATTTTTCGTCATAGTTTGCCGAGTCGGAAATGAAACGTAAAGGCGCCAGTGAGCGCTTTAATGGTGAAGCCGATGAGGTGAGGCGAAAGCACAAGAATGATTTAGACGTTATAAAATGACATTTAATAAACAATAATTACAGTAATGGATCAAAAGCGCAATCGCCAACCTGAATGCAAGTTTCACAGCGGCGATGGAGGTCTCTTTCGAACAGACCAGGCATGTCGCGCACTTCGGCAGCAGCGGCCGAAATTAGGGCGACGAGTTCCTCTTCAGATTCAAGGGGAGTGTCATAGAAGAGACTTTCTTCTTCAACCAGAAAATAACAACCAGAATGATGCTTTTAAGTTTGCGGAGCGGTCGCTTCCCAACGAGTAAGCGCCCTTTACGTTTCATTTCCGACCCGGTAAACTAGGACGAAAAATGCTTGGTTTGGTGGACAGACACTACCACCTCGTAAAGTTTGGCCCATCATTTTTTAATCACCCCTGTATAGGGCGTTTCCAAAAGAATGATAAAGCTTTTGGAAACACTTTATGATGACTCCAAATGATTATATTCAATATTCAAATCATTGAACTTGAATAATGAATTGACATCTTTCGCAATGAAAAAATGATGTATAAGATCTACGCACAATCTTGAATTGTGCATTGGACGCTTTTCAGGATGGCAACCTGCAAAACTATTTCGAAGTACCCGATTAACTTATATGCCACGCAACTCGAAAGTGGCAATGATCAATATGGATAGCATCAGCAATAGAGTCTATATACAGGGTTCCCACTCTTTTTTCAAAATAAAAAATAAGGAGTTTCCAAGGACCCAATTAATATTTTATAAAGACTAATTGAGATAGGTCGTAAACCATATTGCGTTCTTCATTGCACTACGGAAATGCACTGGGGTGTGATGTATATACATATTTGCATAGCTAGAAGTTGTCCTATATTTCCTATATATTTTTTAAAATAAGAACCCCAGAAGCAGAATTTTTTCCATGTGTTGCATGCAGAACAAAAGTCTTGTCGCAAAAAATAGAAAAAATTCTGCTTCTGGGAGGGGGGGGGGGTCCTATTTAAAAAAATATATAGGAAATATAGGACAACGTCTAGTCCTGTATTTGGGAAGAAACTAAACCCTTTTTAAAGATTCCGCTAGTTCCGTGGTTTTCCTGTTCAATTGGCTAGTTTTTCAAAGAGTTGCGGTAAAGCATGACGGAAATTTTTCTGGTTGCAGATTTTTGGGCTACTTTCAGAAAAGTTCGATGATTTATTTAGGGGGCAAATTTTGACGAACTTTTAGGAAGCCAGTCAATTTTATCTTGGAATTTCGGTAAATTTATGAATTTTAGTAGTTTTTGGCAAGATTGCGCGAAATCTCACAACACTAGACATTGGGCTAATTTTCGTCCATTTTTGGGCGTGATTTTTGGAAAAAACCTGGTGACACTGGGATATCGGGCAGTGAAGCTCAAAAATAGATAGAAAATGGAAAAGTGATCGCATCACTGGGGGAATTCGATCATCAGGGTTAGATGGGATTATACTACCCTAACTTCAAAATTAAGTGAGATTTTAAAAATTAATACATTTTTTTTTCCGAGTGGGATTTAGCAGCAAACTGTGGGAATCGCGCTCTAGGGACAACCCTGATCATGCTCCAATTTCGGGGGAAAATAGGAGTGTTGATGAAAATTAAGTAGTTTTAAGAGCCCTTAAAAAGGAAAGCTAAAAATAAGGCGTTCTTAAAGCGTTTTAAGGACTGTGGGAACCCTGATATATATTAAAATATTTTAATAATTCATCAATTTGGCGTCATTTTTGTCAATCTAAGGCGACGTATCGCCAAGTTGGCGATATTTCGCTAAATGAGTTGTCAAGTTGGCCAAATTGATCGTCAAGCGTTACACACAAATGGAGAAAAGAGCAGTTCTTATATGACTGTTAGACAGACATTAAAATACAAAACTAATACACAAAGTATCTTCTCCCGTAAAATGAGACTAAGTAGATCTATGAGAATGATGTTAACAAATTTATTGCATAAGATTACATATGAAAAATGAAAAGACTTTACAATAGTTAACATTTTTTTGTAAATTTTATGTGATTTTTGCTATAAATGTATTTGAAAAAATATGCAATATCAAGAACGATTCATGCTAGCGTTTTAGCGTTTTTGCCAATTGTTTTCTAATGAAAATTTACATACAAAATGTTTATTTAAGTAGCATTATTGGAGATTTTGATTTCTTGATAAATTTTTTAAATTTTCATTCTTAAATTTAGAGTGTTCAGAACATTCGATTGCGTTTAAAATCAATAGGATCCCAGTATTCACCGACTTTGATTTATGTACCCAATTTCATTAGCAACGCTCCATTCGTTCGTGAGATATCGTCCCCACAGGCTCACAGATACACACACATCACCTCAAAAACGATCGATTCGAGTTCAGGGATGCTTGAAACCCGAATTCGAATGTTAGACAAACGTCAAAATACTTTCTCTATACATTATGCTTTGCATATAAGGAAAGTAAATACCACAGAAGCAATTTGAACCCAATTTGGTCAGGGCACTGCGTTCATTGTATAAATATGAATGCATAAAAGGAATTTTTAAAAATGCATATAATTTGGCTCAGCGGTCGAATGCTCACTTATTTCGCGACGAATTGCAAAAGAAGTGACTCAAGCAACAAGCCTATTAAACTACCATTCATTATTAAACTTTTATAATTTTATGGAATTCATCTTTAAACTTTTTAAATAGTTATTTTACACATTCAAATTATTTTATTCATATTTTTGGTAAGCATATTCTATTGCGAAACACCTAATCACTTCAAATAGTTTTGGGAAAGCTGCTCTAATAAATCAAAAACTTTGGAAATTGCAGAAACACTAAAACTTTGTGGCGGTAAATAAACAAATTCCTCAACCCTTAAAAACACCTCTGCATAATGATATCATATTTGAACTGCAATTTTCCGAAAATTGAAAAGTTATGTGAAGATAAAAAATCTGATGTGGGCAGCGCATAACTTTCTCTGCAGACTCATATTCACGTTCTCTTTATTCCTTCACTAATTCATTAAATTGTATTTAATTGCACAAAATAACACCCAGGATTATTTTTAAAAATCTGATGTGGGCAGCACATGACTTTCCTTATATAATGCAATGGATTTACTAGTCTTACAATGAAAATAATATACAAGATCCACGGCGCTGTGTTTTTATCGTTGAATTGTACATTGGGCGATTTTCAGGATGAGAACATGTAAATCTATTTCAAAATACTCAATTAGCTTATACTTCGCGCAACTCTAAATAAACAATCATCAATATTGATAACTTCCATAGAGTCCATATATTAAAATACTGTGATAATTACTTCATCATATAGTCGTCATTTTCATTGATTTTGCGTCATTTTTAACAATTTCGTTAATTTGGCAACATTTAAAAAGTCGTCAAGTTGGCGTCATTCCGCCAAAATCTCGCCAAGCGTTAAGAACGGAGAAATAAGTTATTCTTACAGCAGATAAATGACTATTGGCGTTCAAATACAAAAGTGCTATCTAAAGTATATTTTCTTATGAATGGAACTAGCTAGATCCACGAGAATGATGTCACCCAATTTATCGCATGATAGTACTTATGAAAAGTGAACATATTTCACAATAGGTAATATCTTTCTGGTAGGTCGGACGGTCTGGGTAGCAACAACAACAAAGGTAATATTTTTTTTATATGATTTTTTTATAATTTTTTTTTAAATGTACAATATCTCGAGAACGGTTCATGCTAGCGTTCTAAAATTTGTTTTTATCGTTTTTTAATAAACAAATTACATAGGAAATGACGCATTTGCGTAAATTTATTAAAGGTTTTAATATTTTGATAATTTTTTTTAAATTTCACTCGAAAATTTAGGGCTGTTCTGTACATTCGCTTGCGTATAAAAACAATAGGCTTCTTGTATTTATGGACTGTAATTTTTGTACCAAATTTCGTTCGAACCGGTCCATTCGTTTGTGAGATATCGTCTTCAGACTCACTGACACACACACACACACAGAGAGACATCACCTCAAAAACGTCTGATTCGTGTTCAGGGATACTTGAAACGTGCTCTCCCGTCGAAAACTCGAATTTGAATTTTCGAGCACAATACTTTATTTATACATTATATGTATATAAGAAAGTAATGACACTGAATTTGCACTTTTAATTCAGTTTCGTTTTCATTTGGTAACTGCACTTCACTGTCAAAAATTACGTATAAAACAAGCAATTAATTGATATATTTGAGCATACGTAGTTCTTTATTTTAGATTCTGTCGATTTTTGCAAGCCATTTCAAAAAATATGGCAGATTATTATTTTCCGAATCATAGCAAAATCTAATTAGCACCGGGGTAACCCACAAGTGACTTATCTACCACATTTTGGCGCAAGTTGATCTATTAGTTTTTCAACTAGAGTGGATACAGACAATTTTTGTGGGCCATTTCGCAAAAAAAGCCGGTTTCTTTTATCCCGAATAGTACCAAAAACTAATCAGCACCAGGGTCACCCACAAGTGACTTACCAAAATTTAAGAAATTGGGTTCATTAGTTTTCGAGTTAGAGTGGATACATACATTGCACAGACAGATACACACACAGACGTCATGCTAAAAATAGTATTTTCGTATTCTAGAGGTCCCAAAACGTGTCGATCCGTCGAAAATTAGAGTTGCGATTTTCGGCATGATTCCAATACTTTCCCTATGCATTACCATGTATTGCAGGAAAAGCAAAAATTAAAAAGCATTTTCTTTAAATTATTTCCGTTTATTTTGGGGGACATAAATCCTAATAACCACATTCAGCAAGAAAAGTGAAACCGGTTGCGAAAAGCGTTTAAAGATAATTTTTTCCGTGCTAAGTTAACTTCCTACCCGTTCTGAATGACGCAATAATCGTACGCAATTTTCTACAAGCCCAGAATGGAGTCCGTACTTTAAACAGGACATAAATACCAACTGCGTCCTGCTGGACGACGCAATGATAAGTTCTATCTACAGACAATGAATATTTTAAATAGGCAGTTAGAGTTTGATTTTTAAAAAATATTATGTGGACAGCGCATGCCTTTTTCTACGGACTCGAATGCATTTTCACTTTCTCTGCAATACATGGTAATTAATGTATAGGGAAAGTATTGGAATCATATCGAAAATCCCAACTCAAGTTTTTGACGGTTCTATACGTTTTGGAACCTCTGGAATACGAAAAAACTATTTTTGCGTGACGTCTGTGTGTGTGTTTGCCTGTCTATGTGTCTGTGCAATGTATGTATCCACTCTAACTCGAAAACTAATGGTCCAAATTTCATAAAATTTGGTAGGTAAGTCACTTGCGTGTGACCCTGGTGCTAATTAGTTTTTGATACGATTCGGGATAAAATAAAAACCGCTTTTTTTCGCGAAATGGCCTGCAAAAATCTATTGTATCCACTCTAGTTAAAAAACTAATCGACCCAATTTCACAAAATTTGGCACACCAGTCACCTGTGGAATATCTTGGTGCTGATTAGATTTTAGTACGATTCGGAAAAGAAGAGCCCGCTTTTTTTTATTTAAGAAATGGCCTGAAAATATCTAAAATAAAAGACTACGTATGCTCAAATGTATCCATTAAATGCTTGATTTACGCGTAATTTTTGACGAGAAAAGAATAAGATCAACCCCATTATTCTAGAACTAACCGTTCTCGAGATATTAAGAGTTTTTTCTCATTTTTACTACGCCGCTTTGAAAGAAATGCCCAGTTACCAAAAAAAAGCGAAAAACATTGAATTAAAAATGCAAACTATTTTGTACAATTAAACTCAAATTAATGAATTATTAAAGACATAAAGATAAAACGAATTTGAGTCTGCAGATAAAGTCGTGCTGCTGCTCACATCAGATTTTTACTTTCTCATACAATATTGTACACAGAAAGTATTGTTTTCACGAAAACTCTCGATTTCGATGTCGATATATGTTTTAGAACCTCCTGAACATGTTTTGACTACTTTTAGAGTGATGTCCGTCTATCCTGAGGTTCTTGGTTAATAATTAGCTTTGTAAAACCGATCATGGAATATATTTTTTACATACGGATGTGGATGTCTTGCTTTTGCAGGTAGGGCTGCATTGCCTTGTTATCTGGAACAACTTAACACCCTTATTTTTATGATCTACACTTTGTTTTGCTTTAACAAAGATAATGAACAATCAATTTGTATTGAGCAGCAGTTTGAGCAATTTTTACTTCAATATTTACTACCGAAGTCCCTTACGACTTCGTTACATGTGGGTTTCACTGCACTTTAAACACATTTTCAAGGTATTCGACCTTGTAAGTTACAGGTACTTCTGCTACAAGCGATTCCCTTTTTAAAAAATTCACCTGTCACAACTACTACGGATAAAACATAAAAAAATAAAACTTCAACTCTTTTGATATTTAATCTTTTTTTAACTTCAAACTTTATCTAGACCGCACCTAAGAAGAATTTTTCAGAGGCTTGTTTCAGGGGCCCCGCTCGCCGGCGTGACCCAAATTGTACCCCCTCCCGGAAAAAGCACTTACGAAGGGGGTAAATTGAGGCGTTTGAGGACATTACCCCGAGCCCCCCCTGCGCCGAGCCCCTCCCCCCTCCCTTCTACTCCTTCACATATATTCGTCTAATGATTAAAGAAAGTTCGTAAAACGAGAACCGCTCAAAGAGGAGTAAATTTCGTTGCTTCATTCTCCAAACATATTTCCGCGCATTTTTTTTTTTTATTTTTTTTTTCCCTACAATACATGGTAATGTATAGGAAAAGTATTGGAATTTTTATTTTTATTTTTATTTTCCCTACATTTTTTTCCCTGCATTTCCCTGCATTTTTTTTTTATTTTTATTTTCCCTACAATACATGGTAATGTATAGGAAAAGTATTGGAATTTTTATTTTTATTTTTATTTTCCCTACATTTTTTTCCCTGCATTTTTTTCTCTGCATTTCCTTTTTTATTTTTATTTTCCCTACAATACATGGTAATGTATAGGAAAAGTATTGGAATCGTGTCAAAATCGTAACTCGAGTTTACGACGAATCTACACGTTTTCAGCACTCTGTCTGTGCAATGTATGTATCCACTCTAGCTAGAAAACTAATTGATCAAACTGCACAAAATTTTGTAGCTATGTCACTTGCGGGTTAACCTGGTGCCGATTAAATTTTAGCACAATTCACTAAAGAAGAACCTGCCATTTTAGATTTTTGTGGAAAGGAACATTTTTTTTTTTACGAAATAACCCGCATAAATTGTCAAAATCTAAAGTAATTTACTTATGCTCAAATGTATCCATTAAATGCTCGATCCATGCGTAATTTTTGACGACCAAAATATTACCCTCTATACTACAAAATATTGCACTCTAGGACTAATCATTCTCGAGATATTTTATTTTCTTCACAGTTTTGTCCCGTTTCTTTGAAAATGTGTCCCGCCGCCAAATGAAAACGAAAATTGAATTAAAACTGCGAATTCAGCGTAAATTCAAATAAGTATTTACATTATTTTGCGCAATTTAACTTCATTAATTGCGAAAGAAAAAAAAAGAAAATGAATTTGTGCCTGAAGTGAAAGTCATATATGCTGCGCACATCCGATTTCTTACCTTCCTTGCACTGCATAATGCTGTGTATAGCACTTAAGATTGCGCTCCCACTGCAGACAACTGCATTCGTGAACCAGTTTTGCGCTCGTCAGCATGGAATAGCCAATACCTACATTGGCAGTGGGTATGAATCAAAATTTAAGAAACCTCTATAGATACCGACAAATTCGGTCCCACCACGCAGCCGGCTTTAAATTTCTTAAATTGATTTCTTTCTTGATTGAGCTCACGTTGCATACGAAGCCCCAACAGCAAATTTCATATTAACAGAACGTAACATTGTAAACGCTACCTATAGGCGGGTTCTGTAAGTATGTACAGGCATTGCTTCTCAAAATGTGAGCCCCACACAAATAAACAATTATTAGGCAAATTCAGTGGCGTACTCAAACTTTTCATGGGGTTGCAAAACTTTCTAATAAACATCGTAAATTATTGATAATCATTAATTAGTTGTGGTGATTAATAAAAAATCTGATATGAGCAGCACATGATTTTTCCTTGCAGACTCATATTCACGTTTTCTCTATTTCTTCAATAATTCATTAAATTGAGTTTAATGACACAAAATAAAACCCATAATTATTTTAAATGACACTGAATTTACACTTTTAATTCAATTTTCGTTTTCATTGGGTAACTGGACTTATTTTCAAAGGTGGCGTAGCGAAAATGCGAAAAAACTAAAATATCTCGAGAACGGCTAGTCCTAGAGTAATGGGATTGATTTTATTCTTTTTATCGTCAAAATTTACGTATAAAACAAGCATTTAATCGATATATTTGAGCATACGTAGTCTTTTATTTTAGATTTTGTCGATTTTTATGGGCCATTTTGCAAAAAAAAAGGCTGGTTCCTTTTTTCCGAATCGTACCAAAATCAAATCAGTACCAGGGTCACCCAAAGGACTTACCTACCCAATTCTATGAAATTCGGTTCATTAGTTTTCCAGTTAGAGTGGTTACATATATTTCACAGCACAGACAGACGCACAAACGCCACGTCAAAAAAGTTTTTTCGTGTTCTAGAGGTCCCAAAACGTGTAAATCCGTCGCAAACTCGAGTTGCGATTTTCGGCATGATTCCAATACTTTCCCTATACATTACCACGTATTGCAGGAAAAGTAATAATAGTAACCGACATATCGAAAATTCAAACTTGCTTTCGACGGATTTTTGTTCTGGGCATCGTTGAATGCACAAACTATTGTATTTTAGCGTGGCATCTGTATTTGCCTGCAAAGCTGCTTTGTTGATGATTTCAACTTGATTGTTCTGAACTCCAGGTTTGATGAAATACTACAATCTAAATAAGTACAAACTGACATTTCATGATAGTTATTAAGATATTAAAATTTTATTTACATAAAAAAGTTATTTACACATTATTCTATTTCAAAAAGATTATTCCATTAAAAAGAAAAATTATTCAACATCAATTTAATTCTATCATTTATTTCAAAGTTGCATCATCTTCAAATAAATATGACCCCACAAAGATCGATTCATATTTGCATTCACTTTCCATCGTTTACGTTCCATATACAAAATGCTTATTTTGAAAAAATCGTATCATGTAGTTGACTCAATGCGACGAACTATCATTGATCAAAATCTTTCAATTAAAAATGAATTAAATTAAAAACTTTCTAATGTGGCAAAGATTTAATCTTTAAGAATTTCTCATTCATTGATTTCGGAGCAACTATCGTCTGTTGAAGTATTTTTCGGATGGAAACTGAATAAATTATTCACCGTTGCAGCTAGATGCAATTAACAAATTTATATAACAGATAAGAAATATTTTTGGGGCAACAAATTGGCCGAAAGCGTTAAATTTCAATTTTCGTGATGTTATTACTTTTCCTATGTAATACATAATATAATGAAAATAAGTAAAGTATTGTGACAGCGTTGATAATTCGAATTCTAGTTTTCGATGGAAGAGCACATTTCAAGCATTCCTAAACTCGAATCGAACGTTTTTGAAATGATGTTTGTGTGTATGTATGTTAATGTTAGTGTGTGTGGTGGTGGATGCGATATCTCACGAAAGAATGGAGCGTAAATTTGGTACGATTATTAGAATCAGTAAATACTGAAATGCAATTGATTTTTAAAAGGTATCAAATGTTCGAAAGACCCTCCAATTTTCGAATGAAATTCTGAAAACTCGTTAAAAAATTAGAAATAATGTTACATATATGATCTATTTCTTATGTAACGTTTCATTAGAAAAGATATGACACAAACTTTGGAACACCAACATAGACCATTCTCGAGATATTGAATTATCTCAAACAAATTTATAAAAAAAAAGTTATAAAATTAAAAAGAAGTATTAACTATTGTGAAATATGTTCGATTCTCGTTGTTTTTTGTTTGTTTTTAATATACAATAATTATTCGACAAATTTGTTAACATCATTCTCGTAGATGTTCCATTCACAAGAAAAGGTACTTTGTGTCATAATTTTCATGCCCAACAATTCGTCAATATTAATTTACTTATATATATAAGAAAAACCTTCTATCCGTCTGTCTGTAATGCGTGGCGATAAATTTGGTGAAATATCGCTCACTTGGAAACTGTTTTTAATATTGCCCAATTGACGAAAATACAGCCAAAATTGTAAAAATGACGCTAAATTAACGAAAATAAAGCCAAGTGCATCAATTAATTTAGATATTTTAATATATTCCTTATTGAGGATGCTATCAATATTGATCATTGCCAAGTTAGATTTAGGCGAAATATAAGTTAATAGGATACTTCAAAATAGTTTTACATGTTGTCATCCAGAAAAGATGTCGAATATTAGATTCCAAGTTGTGCCGTGACTTGTGAACATCATTTTTTCGCTTTAAAAGGAGTTAATTCATTGCATTATGTAGGGAAAGGCATGTGCTGGCGCGGTCCACATCGGATATTTTATTTAATTTTAACATTCTGGTATGGGTCATAAACGTGAGTATATATGACGTTCTAAATCCATCAGGATAGTAGGAAAAAATCAAATGCTTCACACATCCGATTTTTTGTAATAGACCTCTGTAATTAAAACACTTTACAACATAGTTGAAAGTGTTTATGACGTTGATCATTTTGTCTGTATGTCCGTTCGCACGATAACTGCCGTAAAAATGACTTTATCAAAATGGAATTTTAGTATGTCGTTAAGACGGTCTGTGGGACATACAGGGAATGTAAATGAATAATATCACCCAATTAGTTGAAAAAGTGAAATACACCGAACCCTATAGGACCTCATTTTTCAAACATTCTTTAAACGAAGTTAAAATTCGCAAGTTGCTTCGAAAACTTTTGGAAATATTCCAATTATCCCATAAAATATATAAAAAAAAATTGAGTAAAATAGGTTCGGTAGATTTGTAAATAAAAATTAAAATAATCATGATACCCATATAATATGAAGAGATCACGTGGCCCATTTCAAAATAAAATAGGGCATACATCTTTTTTCCCAGTGTCAAAATCGTGATTGTTAAAGTTCATTTAAATTTATATTGAGTGTTGCATCCGTCCTAAAACCGCTTTATCTTTGCGTATTTTCTGTGCATCTATATTCTGCGGCAAAGCAATGACACTATTTTTGAGTTTATTACATATACAATTTATGCTAAAACATTCAATAATATGAATATCTTATGCTCATGATCCCCAACTCAGTTTCCAGCGATCACTGTTCTAAGTCCATGCCCAGAATCAGATGGCCACTATCTCTGAAACACTGCCCTTTCCCCCACCTAGATAAAAGGCTATGTGTATTGATTATACAACAACTTTCAGTGCCAGCCAAGACAGAGATACCCCCAAGGGATTTCATATCCCCCTTCCCTGTGTTGAAAGATTTAGGGCTGGCGGCTAGAGAGGTCATTGCCCCGCCCTGCCAGATCCCCGAATCCCTCGTGAGAAATTCTCTTTCTCTCTCTCTCTCTCTCTCTCCGAGGGTAGTGGTATAGGTTCTTGTCCTAGCAGGGTTGTTTGTTACTTAACCCCTTTTTTTTTTCTCTTGGTTCCAGTTTCGTATTATCCCCGCGCTTTTTAGGGTTGACTCCTTGAGTGGAGCGCTCGGTCTTGTTTTACTGGTGAGGGGGCTCGGTTCGGTTTCGGTTGAGTTGGAAACAAAGGGGTCGTGCATTTATTTGTGAACGTAAAAGGGACCGCGTTTGAGAGAAGATGCGTAAATATGAAAAGATTTTTCAGAATATTTTTCATATATTCAGGGGACGAGCTTGGAACTGTTTCGTAGGTTGGCTTCTGGAGATGGAGGAAGGCTACAATAGTACAATTTATACAAATAAATATGCAATTATTATAAAAAATATTTTTTATTTTATCAGTTTGATGTATCCTACTTACGATTTTCCCTACAGATCAAATAATTCTAATATTGAGGGAAAACAACACAATTTAGAACTATTTGATGTGATCACACTATTTAGAACTATTTAACGGACCCATATATTTAACGTGACCGTACTCGGCGTGAACACAGCAGCAGTTTTGGCAGTGGCGAGAATCTTTCTCCTTGAAAATCAAAAGGCTTAGTTCTGTTACCGATTAAAATAAGCATTTAAAATTGGATGTTATTCGGATACTTATTTCAACAGACATATCAAGCTCCCTGTGGAAAAATAAATTTATAATATCTCCAGTACGCCTTATAACTAGTAAAAAATTACTTTTAGTTAAAGGCACATACAAAGCATTGAGTCATTTGATAATGTGAACATATATTTATTTTTTTATTTTATCCATTTTAAATCTAAAAACAGACGATATCTCAACAAGAAAGATCAATCATGCATAAAGCATTGAATATGAA
The DNA here is from genome assembly GCA_951213105.1 of Amaurobius ferox. Lineage (NCBI taxonomy): Eukaryota > Metazoa > Arthropoda > Arachnida > Araneae > Amaurobiidae > Amaurobius > Amaurobius ferox. Next base: position 122,231,531 of record OX578152.1, read on the forward strand.
ACACTTTCCAACTGCAATGCAATTTTATTTAAACATCTCTAAAATGCGATTAATTCAGCGGTAATATTTTTAAAATTATCACAATACTACATTAATTTATTATATTTGAAAACTTAAAACTTCATCGAAAAAATTAACTTTATTCAAATGACGTCATTGAAATATAAATCGCCTGGCTCTCGGTCGTTGTTGAGACCCAGACCATCCGACCTACCAGAAAGGTATGAGTTAACCGTTTGGACGGCCGGGAAGTGCCACCCAATTTAGCCTGGAACCCAGTGGGGGAAGGTACCCTACCACCAACCTCTCGGAAGGACTTACGGACCCACATATTTAATGTGACCGTACTCGGCGTGAACACAGCAGCAGTTTTGGCAGTGGCGAGAATCGAACCCGGGTCTACCGTGTGCAATTCCCGCGCTCTAACCACTGGGCTACCGCGCCTCTGCCTGGCTCTCTGTGTAAAAGCTGTAAATACTTCATTCATACACTTTTATTCCATTCCTTTCATTCATCACAATACAACAATAATTTATTTTATTTAAAAACTTAAAACCATGGAGGTAAATGTAATTTAACTCTATGCTTAAAACTTCATTAAAAAAGTCTGCTATAAAATCGTCTGTTCTCTATGTAAAATCAATGAATGTTTCGTTCATATCAGCTATATTTCAGACTCATAGAGCTAAATAATTTTGTGTTAAAGAAATTCAGCAATTCTTATACAACTCATCCTACATCTTTATGTGTTTACATTCTCCATAAGGGAAAATTAGGCTTCGTTGTAGAAATAATCAAAATTGGATGTTCATTTAAACTCAAATATATTGTAATTGCGTTGTTTCAGTATGTAGATGCACAGAAACTAAGCAAAAATAAAACCGTTTTAGGACGCATACAACATTAATATAAATTAAGAAGAACTTTAAAAATCATGATTTCGACACAAGATGGATGACATATATTATTTTGAAGTGGGTCAAGTGATCTCTTCATATAATATGAGTGCAATTATTATTTTAATTTTTATTTAAAAAATTACCGAATATATCGATTGCTAAATTTTTTTTCATATATTTTTATAGGATAATTTGAATATTTCCTAAAACTTTCGATGCAATTTGTGAATTTTAAATTAGCTTAAAAAATGTTTGAAAAATTAGGTCCCATAGGGTTCAATGTATTTCATTTTTTCAACCCGGGTTCAGTCCAAAACTAATAGGGTGATATTATTCATTTATATTCACATAGGTCTCACAGACCGTCTGAACAACATACTAAATTTTCATTTTGATAAAGTTATTTTTACGACAGTTATCGTACTGACAGACAAAATGAACAAAGTCATAAACACTTTTCAACTATGTTGTAAAGTGTTAATAACGGCGCGTGTTATCGTTCTGCAAGTTATATCATTCGCTTTCGGTTTAGAAAAAAGTATACATAAAACAACTATTTCCGTAACAAACTTAATTATGGATGCATAATTTTTTCGATTTTTGAAAAACAAAGTTAAAAATACTGAAGGCATTTCTTTAGTTTAACCTCTTCAAAACTTATAGGACATTTATTGATTGGAAATGTCGAACCCAATTTTTGTTCAGAAAAAACATTATGTACAAAATTCACGGCACAATGTTTTAAACTTTGAATTAAACTATATTTTTCTGGATGACAACATGTGATAACCCTAATAACTTATATTTATCTCAAATCTAACTTGACAATTATCGATACTGATAGCATCCGCAATAAGCAATAACTTCAATTTTTGCGATATTTTCGTTAAATTTGGCAGCACTTAAAAAGTCACCAGGTTGCTATATTTCGGTAAATAAGTCGCAAAGTTCGCCAAATTTACTGCCAAGTGTTATAGACAGACGCACAAAATGGTTTTTATAAATAAATGACTATTGGCGAATTGTTGCAAAATACAAAACCATTACACGAAGTATCTTCTTTCATGAATGGAATGAACTAGATGCACAAGAACGATGTAAACAAATTTGTCGCATAATATTGCATATGAAAAGTGAACATATTTCACGATTGGTAATATTTTTTTTTTATTTTATACAATTTTTTTTATAAATATATTTGAAAAACGTACAGTAACTCCACAACGGTTCATATAAACCTTTAAGTCATTCGTTTGCTGATGAAAAACTACATAAGAAATGATTATTTATATAACATTTTTGTATTATCTGTAATTGGTTTTGCCCTTCTCTATAACTGAGCTTGTGCCTGTTGGGAAATGTATATTAAATAAATAAACATTCTTGAATGTTCTGATTAAGCCCTCCATTTATTCAGGAGATATGGCATCCACAGACTCAGACATTCACACTAACATGCATACATACACACACACTAACATATATCCACACACATACAGATCAGCTCAAAAAAGATTCGATTTATTTGTAGGAATGTTTGAAACATGCCCTTCCTTCAAAAATTTGAATTCGAATTTTTGACCCTGTTACAATACTTTCCCTATAGTACATTACGCTATGCATGTAGGGAAAGTAAAATTGTAAGTAAACATGGCAAATTCTTATTTATTATACATGATTCAAGGAAATAAGCTAGAATTTCAGGTGTCACATAATATTTTAAATATCAATGGCAAAATAAATCAATATGAAAACATCTACATTTAAGTTTAAAGTGCAAATAAACTTAAATGTTGAATACATTAACTTTAAAATTTTCTTATTTTTCAATGAGTCTGACATTGATACATACTCTCATACTAGGCCTGTAGCTCCCAAAATTATAATTAGTGTTCTAAAAAAACCACAAATTTTGAAACAGTGGGAAAAACATTTTTTCCCCAAAAAACACCAAAAAAATGGGATATTAGATTTTTTGATTACTTGCATTTGTTTCTTATTGAGAAAGCTAAATGAAAGCTATTGTGAAACTTTGCAAAAATTCATAAAAATCTCATAATTCATATATTTTTGTTTATAATTCAAAAAGGGCTATAAATCCAATTTATTGTATCATTTAGTAGTCCTTATGCATTAATTTTTATACACATTGAAAGTTTCAATTTCTCATTAATCACCTTAAGTATAAAATCATTTTTAAAAAATTAATAATTTTAAGTGTACTTTAAAATTATCTTTAAAGATTGCTTTATTGCAAAGAAAAAAAAAATTGTGTTTCAAACAAGTTTTCAGTTCGGAACCCTCGGGTCAGTCGAGTGGTCTGGGTTTTCGACACTTCCTAAGGACTTCTTAGGAAATGTCGAAATTCCTCTTCGAAATTCTTCTTCCTTAGGGACTGCAAACAGAGAAATTTAACCATTGTGGTAGGTATTTGTGCTTTAGTCTTTGGATCCTTATGTGCAGGGTTCGAAATCTAGGAGCATTGAGAAAGCATACCTGTTCGCAATGGTTCAAAATGCAGCTCAATTTAACCGTAAACTGTCAAGGTTCAAACAGTTTCTCAGAAATAAAAATCAAGCACTTTTTAAGGATATAACTTATATTTTTTAACTTATATTAAAATCAAGCACTTTTTAAGGATTAACTTAATTAACTAGTTGTTTATTTTTTAAGGACAACACATCGTTCTTGTTTCTGTTAAATTTTCACAACGAAAGAATTAAAAAGGTTTTAACTATTATATATGCAATTAATTTTTTTCAAAAAAACAGCAAATAAATTATTTTTATGAAAAAAATGAAAATTTAGTGAAAGCAATTGTAGCAAAAATTTAGTGAAAGTGATTCTAACTATTAGGATGATCTGAGCCTCAAACAAAGTTGAGAGACAAAACTAAACTTTTGAAATGAAAGAGGGGAAAATCAAGGACTTATCAAAAACCCATTGTAACATTCTCAGCATTTCAAGGACTGTGGGAACCCTGACTGTAGATCCTAGTGAAAGCAGCCTTGATTTGCAGGGACTTTTAAGAGACAAAATAAAACAATCCAATCTACAAGCTGCAAGTCATGGACCAACACACAAATTATTTTCTTCCCAAGACAAACAGCACTTTCTTCATCCTACAAGGTACTTAGAATTCTTTGCTTCCAAAACAAACCTATACAGCAAGTTTTGCAGTGCAAACAATAAAAGTTTTTATAAATTTAAAGAACCAAGTTGAAAAGTTGTTTATTTAAATTAAATTCCTGTTGAATGTCTGGCAACAAGCAATTATCGACTCAACATCCTCAATGGATTGTCGACCATCGCCCGCTGTGGGCCATGGTCTTCTTCAGAATATACTTCCAAATGGCTCCCTTGGAGCAATGCTGCTCCAATTTCTAATCTTAACACCTCTAAATCCTTGTCCACACAATCGATCCATCTCAACTTTGGTCATCTTCTACGTCTTTTCCAGATTGGTGTGGACATAAAAGGTTTCTTTATGATTCTGTTGTTATCCATTCTTAGCAAATATCAGGCCCTTTGCATTTTGTTAATTTTAATGTATTTGATCATGACAGAATCTTTATACAAATTGTATGATTCGAAATTGTATCTTCTTCTCTAGACATTATTTTCCTAAATTCCACCAAAAATACTGCACAATCTTTTTGCTCAAAGATGCAAAGAGCTTTTCATCATGTCCTGTGAGAATCCAGATTTATGAAGCATAAATTAAGGTAGGTCTTATAAATACTTTATATAGCTATAATTTTGTTCTTTTCCCAATCAGGTGTGATCTGAAAAAATATTTTAATCCATGAAAACAGCAATTTACAGCTATAATTATTTTTTGGATTTCTAAACTAATATATTTACACTTTATATGAGATATCAGATAGTTAAAATGCTCGGCAGTTTCAAATTTGAGAATCCAACCTCAAATACGAGGGGGAAATACCCACTTTTGGTAAAAGCCATGTATATATAGTTATGTTTTAGTTAATTTTCAGATGCATTTTATTATCAGTAGTGCTTTACGAGACAAAAAGCGTCCTTTAGATCTTTAGTGGTTCTGACTATAATATTGATGTCATCAGCATATACAAGAATTTGAAGTATGAATTATTTTAAGAATTTTATGGTAGATGTTTCCATTAGAATTGATATTAGAATCTCAAATTACTTTCCCCAGGGCTAAGTGAAAAGTAGACAAGCAAGATCTCTCTGTCTAACACAATTTTTAATATCAAAAGCTTTAGAGATTCTTTCTTGGATGCAGGGCCGTAGCCAGGCAGGGGCCGGAGGGTCCCCCCCCCAAGAAGTATCCTCAGCCCCCCCCCCCTTGATAAAAATATTTAATTTTTAACAATAGTACAAAATTTCATACATGTCATCCAATATTTGTCCAAAAAACTGCCTTTCAGAATTTTTTTGTAAATTACTTCGTTTTATATAGTACAGAAATAAGAATTTTAGTGGCTGAATTCCTGGTTATATTGATGATCATAAATTTTACATAATTAATTTTAAAATATTCAATAAGTTTCAAAAATTAGAGTTTCATAGTTACGACATTCTACTAGTGTTATGCATCATCAACTTTTAATGCATTACTCTAAAATGTATAACTTTAGAGCTTAATTATAGAGTTATATATATTATTATGTTATACCTGATGAGTATAGAGTTAATATTATGTGATATACTGTATTTCGTTATAATTAAAATAACTTCTTTAATACAACGATTTATTTGAAGACTTCAATTTAATATTTTAGTGCATTTCCCTACCCCCCCTCCCCTCAAATTTTTCTAGTGAGCCCCTGCTTCAGTTCTATTAAGCTCCCCTTGAATCTCACTCCAGCCCCTCTCAGATTTTGTTTCTGGCTACGACCCTGCTTGGATCTATATAATGGAACAAGTTCCAGTAAATGTAAGATCCAGAAGTCAAATTAGTTTTTCAGGTATTTCAAATTCTTTCATGCCTGTAAAAGACCAGTTCCGTCAATACTATCATAAACAGCTTTAAAATTCATGAAAAGGTGCTGGGGCGGAGGGGGTTCAATACCAAAGTCTTTGCATTTTTCCAGAATCTGGACGCAAAGGTTTGTTCTGCGGTGAACCTTCCATTTCTAAATTGGGATTTTCTAACAGAACAAAAGGGACAATTTATCAAATAAAAGATTTGAATAAATTTTCATATCCTGTACACAAGCTAATTCCTCTATAATTTGAGCAATTTAAAATGTTTCCATTCTTATGAACTGCACATATGATAATCTTCAATCAGCTGGTAACTCTTTATTAGTCCAGATTAAGAATACTACATGAACTTGCTTTACCAAAATTGGCCTTGCAGATTTTAGCAATTCTGGTGGTATTACATCAGGACCAGCAACTTTGTTAATTTTTAAATTCTTTAATGCAATCTTAACCTCCTTAATCATAGGGGATAAAAATGAAGACTCAAAAACTTCACAAACTTTAGAGTTTATTACATGTTCTGGAGCATTAGTGCTCAGGTAATTCATCAAAATGCTAATCCATCTATCAAGAGTATACTTTCTTTCTCACTTAAGATAATTCTATCCTGATTTTTACAAAAAGTTAGTTTTGGCTTAATAGTAAGTCTTTATGTTATGTTAATTTCCGGATAGTAAACTCTGCTTTCATGGGAACATCTAAAATGCTAATCCATCTATCAAGAGTATACTTTCTTTCTCACTTAAGATAATTCTATCTTGATTTTTACAAAAAGTTAGTTTTGGCTTAATACTAAGTCTTTATGTTATGTTAATTTCCGGATAGAAAACTCTGCTTTCATGGGAACATCTAAAATGCTAATCCATCTATCAAGTATACTTTCTTTCTCACTTAAGATAATTCTATCTTGATTTTTACAAAAAGTTAGTTTTGGCTTAATAGTAAGTCTTTATGTTATGTTAATTTCTGGATAGAAAACTCTGCTTTCATGGGAACATCTAAAATGCTCAACATCTCTCTTTGGGGTGCGATAGCCCAGTGGTTAGTGCACAGGGATTGCACTCGGACAACCCAACAAACTGTCGCCATGTTCATGCAGAGTACGATCACGTTAAACATGTGGGTCCGTAAGTCCTTCCGAGAGGTTGATGGTAGGGGAAAGAGGGTACGGTCCCAATGGATGCCTCCACCACTGGGTTCAGGTCTAAATTGGGCGACACTTCCCAGCCATCTAAACAGTTACATTACAGCTTCGGGTAGGTCGGATGATCTGGGTCAAAGAAGAAGAAGAGTAAACTCTCTTTGTGTAGTCTGTAAATTCTTTCTTCTATCCTTTGTTATTCTCTACTTCCCATTTTGTACACCTCAGCTGCATTTCTTGAGAGTCTCCTATTCTATTTTATAAGCTCTATTTTCTTCTCATTTACAATATCACATTCAGTACCAAACCATTCAACACATTGTTTTCTTTCTCTAAGAACAGAATCAGCAGCATTCAATACACTCTCCTTAATCTGCTGTATATACTCTTTGTTTTTTCATTGGTGTCATCTGTCAGCTTTTTGTCCAATATATTTTGATATTAATTTCTGACGTCAAGTTCTTTTAATCTAGCACAATTAAACTTCGCTGAGCATCCACCTTATGTTTTTCTGACATTTCAGATTCCCTCTCTAATTTTACAAAGTATTAGTCAGAATCAATATTTTCATCTCTGCAAGATTTAATATCCATTAAGCTAGATAGATGTAGAAGGTAATTAATTAATTTGATTAAATGAAGTCATATCTGGAGATCTCCAGATCATCTTGTCTATAACTTTGTGTTCAAATATAGGGCTGTGGAGTCGAAGTTGGTAGCCCTTTAGGGTGAAGTCGGAGTCGGAAATATATTCCGACTCCTAAATAAAACTATTTAAAAATAATTTTATTTTGGAATATTTAAATTTTTAATTTATTAAATAACTTTTAGACAATAAATTAATAAAACATTAATTATGAATTAAAAAACTATAGATATAAAAAATTTATTGGTATTTAAGTCAGTATCAGAGTCGAATATTAGAAAACAATAGGAGTCTCAGTCGAAGGTTTGAGGTACCAACTCCACAGCCCTGTTCAAATATAGTGCTACCAATTAACATATGTGTGACTGCAAAAATTTTGTCTATTTCCATTATCATTAGTTTTATTATGCAAACTATATTTTCCAAGTACAGGTCTATATTCTTTTTCTTTACCTATCTTTGCAATAAAATGACCCATAATAATTTTGATATCATTTTGAGGGCAATTATATTATAAGTCAATGTGATCCAACTATGTTCCAGTTGTGGGCCAGATGTTTTAATATTATTACTATTAATTACAGTTGTCAAATACTAACATAAAATTACTGTATATTTACACAAATATTGATGGAAGAAGTGGTGAGAAATGAAATTTAACCTATCTTTTCCTAACTCACTTATTGAATATATGTATTTCCAACTAACTACTGGATATTGATTAAAGATGTGTAATAGTATTTACATTTTTTTGCAATGTAACATTATTGGCTTCTACGAGTACAATTGAGGGCTACAGATAGAGGCATCCCAGGCCACATGTAACCCGTGGGACATCAGTTGTACCACTGGTATAGATCATCAAAATCTTCATAGGAATAGTCCTTTTCATCTTCAGTTGAGGCATGAGCGCTTATGATACAGTAATTGAAGAACAATCCCTTTTTTCAAATTCTACACAGTTTAGGTGATTTAGCCTTGTAATCCAAGATGAGATATTTTAATTTTTTATTTATTATAAATCCTGGACCAAAAATATAGTTCTTGACTAGCTTTACTATTTTTTGTATCTGGCAATAGCCACAAAATATATTTTTGATTTGAATTCTTTGATGATCACCCATACAACAAAAAGCTCAGCAAAGACAGCTCTTTTGCTATTATTCTTAAACCACATTTCTTTAATAAAAATTCAATACATATAATTTAGCGACAATGTAAAACATGTTGGAAATCAATGAATTTGTCACTGCTTTAAAATGTTTTACTTAAAAGCTTACTGAAACTCTTGAGTTCATCGCAGACAGAATCGAAAGTGAAAAATCTTCTTCAAAATCAATCTTTAATTTTTGAATGCTTTGATGAATGAAAATAATGAAAGTTTCGACAATTGGAAAATTATTTCAAATAAAAGGATTAAAAGATACCATCCCAAAAACTGCAGAAGCGAAACAAGTAAAACTCATCCACTATTTATTATTCAAATATTATCATAAACACTCCAGCCTAACAGCACCACACTTATCTGCAACAAAAATTTATACAATTCAGGATGAATAAAGCTTTACAGGCTATCTGAAAAATTACAAACCCATATATTAAATTTATACTGGAGATTTACAAAAAAATTGGTTGAAAAATAAATATTTTAGCGAGTTAAATGTTCAAAGCTTCATCAAGATTTACACATTGAACTGGTTTACAATATCAATTCATGTTGAACGAAGAAATCTAGAAGCTGTTCCTGTTTGTAAAGGGAAATTTACGTTTTTTTAATTTAAGGAATTTACGTTTGTAAAAAGAAATACTCGCCCTAGGACATGCTAGAGTTTTGTACTGCATGTAGTGGAATTTCATATTTGATATCCAAATGCTATGGAAATAAAATCAATGCATTAATACAAATAACTTCTTAACCAAAAGTAACAGATAACCACTAACTTTGGAATTCTGAAAGACGCATCTATATAATCATATTAATATTAGTTAATTATAAAAACGGAAAAATTATAATTAACTTGAAAGTCAACTTTTCCAGAATAAAAATGTATCTTTTCCTGTAAATTATATTTAATATATATATATATATATATATATTTGCATGAATGACACAATTTCCAAAGGAAAATAACCTGTTTTGATTTTTTCAAAAAGTCTAGTTTTTGTTTCCCCTAGATTTTAGAACCATAATTAGGATCATCTTCCCATTGCAGATAACAGCAGCTATGAATTGGTTTTGCACAAAACTGGTTCATGCAGGCACATAACCAGAAAAAAATTTCAAGGAGGGAATTCCATAATTTGTGATGAAAATAATATTTTAATGTAAAACACATTTATAATTGATCAATAATTATATATTTTAAATATGTATACATTACACAATACATTTTGAAATATATTAAATGGCAAAAGTTGGACAAAACATTTTATTTTAAAAGATAACATAAAAACATATATAAAAAACCTAAATTTTAGTAGAAGGCCCAAGGGTACATCCCTGGGTTCATGGATGCTATAATATGTAATGAGAGCACAATCCTACACTATTATTATTGTGCCTGAAATTACCAATGTTTTCCATAGGTAAAATGCTACGAAAATCTAAAATTTTGAATAGAGTATAGAAATTTTGAATAGAGAATCATATGTAAAACACAAAAATATTTATCTAATTCAAAAATTTTTACAGGAATCCCCAGAAAAATGAACTAATTTTGTACTTTTAATACTGATAGAACTGAATTTACCGAACCCAATACAGAGATTCACAAATTATAGTACATGGGAATTTTTCTTTATACCACTATGGGCATCGGCTATTCCATACTGATAAATACTAAAAATGTGTGAAACTGGAACATGAATGCTATTATCTGCAATGGTGATTCTAACTATAAAATTAGCCATTGCAGCCTATTTCAAGTTTTAAAAAGTTCAAATATCCAAATTTCTATTTAATGATGTTAATTTTTTTATTTATTTATTGAGTTTACTGATTTTCTTTTTCATTAAAGATCCGAAAGTGAATCCCATTTGCAGAAGCAAATGGGATTCGCTCTTAGGAAAGGAAACTCTTTTCTTTTTATTTTCTCACCAACCCAAACTTTGATTTTAATCTAAACTGAGAAATTTTATTTCATAAATTCTGAAATTCTAAGGATAATTTTGCAAGTAAAGTCACTGTATAGAATTCGGGTATGTTTCCCTTTTTCTATTTGTTAATTCATGGATGTAAAACTGTGGCATCCACAAGGGAGTGGATTTAAGAATCATAACGCACCCACAGAACGTTTGTCATGCAAAAGTTTCCAGAAACTTTAAAGTTTAAAAAAAAAATTTGTAACCTAAAAATAAACAATTATTTGATATTCAATTCCAAATCATACTTTCTTACACATAAAAACAAATAATCTCTTGTAACATGTATAAACATCCAAACATTAGTCTTATATTTCCTAACTAAAAGTATAAAAAATTTTTAATTAAAAGGTCATAATTTAGCTGCAAACTTACTTAAACTTTCTACATAATGTAATATATTTTCCATTAAAATTGTTGTGGATATGTAAATTTATTGCAAAACAATGAATATATATGAAAATTTTTATTGTTTATTTAAAAGAAAATAAAGTAATAGTACATGCATTACACAGTTTTATATACGTTTATACTATTTTATATGTAATAATATGTTAATGATACTAGAATGACAATCAAACTAAAACACAATTATTGGACACAAATGTTTACATAAAACAAATTATGCTATTATCAAATAAAACAAATCGGATACATCTTGAAATGTCCATAAAAGAATTTACAAATGAGCAAGTTCGGCATCGATTTATATCGTGCCCGGTTTATTTGTTTACATGTATTTTTACTTTTAATATCCCACGTGATTACTTAAACCACAAGTATCTGCGCAAAGTTGTTACAGCATATGTTAGCTGAAATGATTGTCAATTTAGCAAGATATCTTTAATACATCAAATTACAGTGCTACGGCCGAGACCTAAAAATACTGCTATTAAATGCCCTTTGATTCTTGGCTAATCTTAGGCAGTAGAAATGTTGCTAAATCATTATCAAATAACTTAACAATTGTAGTTTACAAATTTAAATAAATGTAATAATCACAGTATATGCAAATACAAATAAATGTCCCGTAAAAACACATACCTTGCAGGAGATCTCTGTATTTATTACGCAAGGACACCCTACCACCCACTGAAAACACCCACCCTGTAGAAGTATGGGCATTGCGTCAATATATCACGTGACACACAAGTCCCTGGGTTCAACTACAACCTCCTGAGAAGGAGGGAAAGTTGGTTTCCGGCAGAGAATTTCAAACATAACCATTTTTGTTTTTGTATTTGTTTGCTTCGAAATGAAGAATTCGATGCCATATCTAAATAATAAATTATGAACTGAAAAGTGGCGTTTTCTAGCAATGGCTTCTACGGTAGCTGCGCCAGAATTCAGCCGTAAAAAAAATTTTTATTCATTGTTGTGCAATAAATTAAAATATTTCAGTACGAGTTAGGTTGAAAAAGTTTGCTGGAACTTCAGGAGCTTGAGTACACGTATTCTGGTTTACATTCTATAGATAAAATTTTAAAGTAAAATGTATTGAAAAATACATAGAAAGATGCATTATAGCATCTAGTATTCTATTTAACAATACAAATAATAATTCTTAGTGTGCGCCAAAGTTCTGCGAAACAGGTTTCGTACATATTTATTACACTTTTTAATAAAAAAAAATCGACTATTATTATTTTTCCGATTGTAATTACTTTGAAGGTGGCGCTGCACATCACTGTGGCGTCCACTAAAACTACGCTACTCTAAGCTGCGCCAGGCTGTGCGCTTTGATTTGCTGCGGAGCATGAAAACTTGAAAAGACGATATGGAAAAGATAAATTACATATTTATCGGCATGACATAAAAATGCACATTAGCGGGCACCCGCAGCAAATCTCGTGCGTTCCCAGTCCTTCACAGCAATATTGTGTTGCTACGCTCTTTCATTGGAATTTATATTTAATCACGTTCATGCAGCAAATTTAGCCAATTACATATCGAAATATCGATGAATTTTTTGAGAGGTTTTCATCAGACAATGCATATTAGTAAAGGGAACCGGGTGCAGCACAAACAATTTTTATTCAACCACGTTCAGCGACAAATGCTACTTGTAGAACATTTTTACACCACATATCCAAGTTTAAAAAATATCTGTTCAGTTTCATTTCAGAAGAGTTATTTTCGGACAATGTATATTATCAAAGGGAATGGGGCGCAGAACGTTCAATTTTACCCGACCAAGTTCAATCACGAACTCGATGTGTAAAATAAGACATTAATTTACATCTTCGATGATCAATGCACTTTTTCCTATGGGCCACGAAAAGACTTCAGTAATATCTCAATAGTAGTCATCAACTGATCAAAAAAATGGACAATCGAAACAATGGACAATAGTAGTCATCAACTTCGAAAAAATGGACCAATGAACCATAAGGGCAGTGTTGGGGGGGAGGAAGTTGAGGGTGGCCATGAACTGGCTTTCTCTACACTTTTTGAAAAAATAGTCTGGGATTCTATCTATGGGGTGAATAGCAATGTCCCCGCGTAGTATAATTCAATAATGGTCATCAACTGACCTTCTGGGTAATGGCTGAAGTGTATTGCGTATATCCTTGTCCCGACATAGAACAAATTAGTTGGCTCGAGATTCGCAAAAATGGACTGGGATATAGGATGTATGGTAATTCCCCCTGAATAGTATAACTCAATAGTGAGCAAACCGACCTACCTTATACTTTCCAAAAATGGAATAATGGACCATATGTATAATGTATATCCTGGTATAGTATAACTCAATAGCGCCCATGAACCGACTTTCCTACACTGTTTACCCTTTTGCTTACGGGTGGGATCGAACCAAAATGGAACCATCCCAAACGAAGAACCTCTCAAAAAGACAGGTATTTGACATACTTTATCCCAAACAGTTCGATCCCCTTTGCAGACATTGGCGTCCATGGATGCCAATGTCTACATGTCGTCCATGGATGCCAATGTCTACATGTCGTCCATGGACGCCAATATCACAGAAAACCACACTGATGGTCTTGTCTATTCTCTACTCTTTCTGTGTGCCGATTTTAAATGGGAGGTAAATATGCAAGTCAGACCTAACTGCATGAACAATGCATCCATCTCGCAAATTTACAGTAATCGTCTTGCTGTTCGAAGTCGCTTCAGTTTCTTCCATAATAGTAGCAAATTGTTCCAGCAATTGATCATTATTGGTATCTGTAAGTGTAAGAATAACACCTTACATGGAATCAGTCAAAAGATATTTCCTAAAGAATTTTCGTAAGCAACGCAGGAAAACCGCTATCCAACATACAGGCGTCGTAACAATGGTCGAAGCGTTACCCCATAGGGGAGGGTAAGAGGGGGCACTTGTCCTCCTGGACATTCAAGGTCGCAAAGGTGGACACCAGGCTAGTCGATGTTGTAAATTTTATCATTCAGTTTACCCCACTGGCGTTAATGGTTCATTGATGGTGCTGGTGGCGCATACTTGCATATACTCATATTTAGGACAGCGATAGCTGTAGGCACTGGCATCGCAGCAACAAGGTGGTTGAAAGGTGGATGTGCGGCACCTTCGCTTTTCGAACTACCTATACCTTTGTTGAACACGTCAATTTCAAACATGTCACCATTATTAGCAGAAACAACCAGAATACGGGACAGTTCACTTATTTTCTTCGACGAAGCCCTTATAGCCACCTGGACCTGCTCTTTTCATCATTGACATACTTCTACGTGAAATGTGTTGAATTTATGAGCCGTTTGGCGGAAAGAACACGGTGCTTGGTGACATCAGACAGGTGGTTCCAGTGATCCTACATGCTGTCCATGCTTTAATCGTCAGTGGCTCTCTGAAGCGCTATGTATTGTGGTTTGGTTTCATTTTAAAACTCTGTCACTGAAAAACAACCTGGCGAGCGCGAATTTGTCGAGTGGCTTATTTAACTTGGAGAAGAACGACTTGAGATAAACAATGACTTCAGCGATGTGGCAACTGAAATTCCAGCTTCGTGGATTAAAACCAGAAACATTATTGAGTCTAAGTACGAAACTGACTTTTCTGCGGCTGATGTCACTAAATTCCATGACCGTGCCATTCCATGCCCTTTGAATGACGACTGTCTTAAGATCGATATTAACATGATTGATCTACTTGAAGGTGAGGCAGTAACTTATATTAGCATCGACGAGATTGTTACCGATAATGCCTCTGAACAGAGAAACTTTTAATTTCACTTAACACCCGCTGGATTACCTCCTCATATAAACTATGCTTAAAGTTGTTCCGCTTATTCGAAATCTTAACACCAAATAAGGCATTGTAAATGGAACGCGATTGGTTATCAAGTATTTTTCTGTGAACAATATCAACGCAGGAATCCTCACTGTCAAAACCAAAGATAATCGTATTCCAAGGATCTATTTAGCTGCTTCAAATTACACTTTGCCATTTAAGATCAAACAACATCAGTTTCTTGTTCGCACAAGTTCAATTCCGGCTCTGCCCAAACTGTCACGCACACAAGCCTGTGCTCACGTAAAGTAGGGACACCTTAAATATGTGGGTCTGGAGAGTCCTTCCGAGAAGTTGGTGGTACGGGAAGGAAGGAACGGTCCCTGTAATTTGGCCTGGGTTAAAGGAAAGAAATTCTCTGTTCGCCCGAGTTCGAATCTCGGCTCTGTCCAAACTGGGTCGAAATGAAGTTCCCTGTTCGACCAGCATTTGTAATGGCCATAAGCAAGTCACAGAGGCAGACGTTTAGTCGTATTGGCATCTATATTCCATCACAAGTGTTCTCCCATGGAATGCTCTATGTGAGTGGGCTTTCATGTGTTCGAGCAGTGGAACGCGTGAAAGTGAAAATACGAAAAGGCCCTATGCAAGATGAACGAGATGAAAGACGCTTCACATGTAACATCGTCTTCAGGGAAGTCCTGTAATTCTATTTCTAATTGCAGTACTAGAATGCTATTAGAAAACCATATTTGATGCATGTGAACCAACTCTGAACTAATAAAATGTTTACACAACTTAAATTAATTTCACATTTACTCGTATTTTTAACCCTCTGCAGAGGTTAACGACTCTTCAATCATGAACTATTGCCTTTTACATATACGCAACAGGAAGTCCGCAGAAGTCATCGCCACCGAATGATTGAGACTTGCCGATAAGTATCGAACAAGGTTGAAAGTGCTTCAGATCCTTACGCAGTGTTTCTTTCACCGCCCAGAGACATTTTATGTTAACCTAGTTTCTATTTATGTGATAGCATTTATATATATTTATATAGGGCAAATAGAAAATTTTCCCCCGACCAAAAAGTCCTGAAAGAAACACCTTAGTAAGATGGTAAGAAATAAAATAAAACCTTTCCGGGAGAAGATACATCCCTTTCCGACAAGGTAAACATCCCTCTAGTCTCACCCCCACAGCGAAACGGCTTCATGATTCTTTCGACCTGAACAATAAAGACCCTATTACACGACAGTAATTTGGGATAACAAACCGTTCGCAAAACAGCTCAGACAGCAAATTTAGCTACAGCATTTTAAGGTTAACCCGAAAAGGATTTTGTTGAGAGAACGGCTGTGCGAAAATCGACCCATCAGTAATGCGTAAATCCGAAACGTCACAGGTCACGTGCTTTCGAGTTATTTTATTTCTTACTTTAATGGCGACCAAAATGGTCGATAGACTGTTTTGGAATGCAGAAATGGAAGCTGATCTTATTGAACTTATTCAATCCAAACGGAACATTTGGGATGTTCCTTCTAGAGTACTCTTTACAGTAAGAGAGAGCCCCTATTACACGACAGTAATTTGGGACAACAAACCGTTCGCAAAACGGTTTTGGGACGTTCGTGACGCTACTTTCGTTCTGTGCTGCGTTGAGTAACGTCATGAACGTCCCAAAGCTGTTTTGCGAACGATTTGCTGACCCAAATAACTGTCGTGTAATAGAGGCTTAAGATCGAAACTGAGCGATCGCCAGTTCGCCGCTTTCTGAAAGCGAAATCCTGCATTCATTGTATCCAGGGCCGGATTAAACCTTGGGGAGCCCGGGGCAGTTAAGATTTGGGAGACCCCAACCCTCTCCAAAAAAAACCCCAAAAAGTTTAAGCCCATCTCCCAAAGCATATTTAACCCAATAAATTATTATGTACGAAAGCATTGGAGTAAGTGTTATAACGTCTCTCCCCCCCCCCATTTATACTTCAATCTTGAAAATGTTCCTCTTTTCAGCTGATTTCCTCTTTTTTTTATTTTTCAATTTCCCAATCTACTGAAAATTTCTAGAAAAATTGTCAAATTTACTGATATTTCGGAATTGTTTTTAATTTTCCTCTTTTTTGAAATTTTGCATTTTCACCCCTGATACTTCGAAGCTACTTAAGTCAATGAAAATAATTTATCAAATTTACATATCACAGCCAATTTATTGCATGTAAATGAAGCTAAGTTATACACACATAGAAACAACAGCTACAGAAAGTCCTTCTTTCTGCACACTTGGCATCTGAAAAATCCTTAATAAATTCGTCAAACTGTATCATCTTTAAAACACTGCTCTCTACATCGAGTAGACATAGAGAACTCTGTCTATCATGGGCCATCGTTATTCTCAAATAATTTTTTATCAGTGCCAATTTTCTAAATGATCTCTCTCCGGAACAACTAGTGATCATCATGGTCAAATATATTCTAAGAACTACATTGACACTTGGAAAGGTTTCACCAAGCTCTTCATCATGGAGTAAAATTGCCTGTTAAGATGAAGTGAGACATGACCTGAGATTGGTAAAGGTTGCAAACTGGACAATTTCCTCTTTGAACACATTACTGAAATCACAGTAGTGATTTGTTTCTCAGCTTCAGCTCTGATCTCTGCATCAGATAGATCTTTCTTTAGGTCAATTTCAACTCCTTGTAAAACTTTATTTGTACTGTTGAATTTCATAAGAATTAAGTTCCAGATCTTGGCTATCAGAGCAGTTTCAAGACAGTCCATTTTGTCTGCCAATGTCTGAGCTTCATGTCTTGCTTCAGGTGTTCGCTCCAAGTCACTTGCAATATCTCTTAGGGCATTTTGAATAGAGTTGAATCCATTTACGAGGGCTTTAGTAGCATCAGCACGTGTTGACCAATGAGGACAGGGACTTAACCACCAGTGCACTTTTATTTATTTTCAAAGAATTTGTTAAAATTGTCCATCTCTGCGCTGATGCAGAAAAAAAGTGTATAACTTTTGCACGAAGCCAAAATAACTGATAGTTTCAACACAGCATGAGGCAGCAGCTTGTCCAACAAGATCCAAAAAGTGAGCAGCACAGGGAATGAAAACTGCTGCTGCATTCTTCTCCTTAAGTCTGGCTTGCATTCCTGTGTAGCGACCAGACATATTGCTGGCATTATCATATGACTGTCCTTTGCACTCTTCAAAAGTAATACATTATTTTTCTAGAAATTCTAACAGAGCTTTAACTAGTTCTTTAGCCTTGTGAGAACCAGTTTGCAAAAAAGTTAAAAATCTTTCTACCGGCTTGCCAGAAATAACATATCGCACAATGACTATCAACTGGTCAACATGAGCCAGGTCTGTTGTTGAATCTACCGAAATTGAGAAGTACTTGGCAGTTTTTAAGTGCTGCCATAATATAATTCTTAACACATTTTGCCATAATCTGAACAATTTCTTCGTAGACAGTTGACGATAAGTATGACTGCTTGCCACTTCCAGGATTACCAAATTCTTTAAGGTCACCCATCAGAAATGAATCAAATTGTGCAATAAGTTCCATAATTCCTAAAAAATTCCCGTTATGCTTGTATCCAATGATCTCTTCATTACCCCTAAATGCCAGACCTCTCTCAGCTAGAAAGGTTGTCACGGCCACAACACGGCGCAATACTTCCATCCAATATTTCTTTTTTTCCTGCACTTGTTTTTCTAACTCTCTGTCAACATGAGAAGATTCCCTACATCGAAGATTGTACTTTACCACAGAATCTCTGTGGCCTTGACTTTGCTCATGAGTTCTCATTTTTTCCAGTCATTAAAGCCATCCTTTTTGGAAAACCTGTCACGTTGGCTGGTTAACAATGTACAATAAAAGCAGTCAACTGCGCCTTTCGACCGTCTGTACGGGAGCCACTTTCTCAAATACTCTTCCCCGTTGTGTAAAGCATGGTATTCTCAAAATAACGACAATTCCTTTCCAGTTTGCCTTGACCTTCGCCTGTTTGATAATGTCGTCGAGATTCTGTGTAAGAATCGGTGTCATTTTCGTTTTGACATAGCTGATTTTGACCAAAAGGACACATGCTTCTCTCTAACGGGAAACCACGTGGCTGAATCTGGATCGCATGGGAGCACCTCACTCACTGTCCATATTTGAAATATCTCTAGCATGTGATGATCCACCACCTTCGATGTCTTGATTGGATATGTTATTCTCATTTTCTGGAGATATGCTTGGAAGTACGGGTGATTCCTTAAAAGAGACATACCGATTCTTCAACATTAAATTCCATGTTTTCGATTTTTGAACTCGAGAAAAATTTTGTAAGGCGTGATGTCTTTGCCAAGACATCGGTAGTTTTTTTTTACTTCTTTTTTTGTAGCTTTTCGCTTCCGAGTCCCAGACAATTGAATTTTTCGTGGCATACCGGGTCCTCTATGTAAAACCGCAAATTTTCAAGAAATATATTACATGTATAAATAAACTATCTGAACAGAATTTTGATATTTTAATTTTAAGCTAAATTTTTATCCTGATTTATTTTGTTCGCCATGATATTTTGCCAAAAATTCGGTTACGAATTTTTTTCTCCAGTTCTATGTAAAAAAAAAACAAGTTTCCTTCTGACAGATTTTTCCGCCGTAGCTTTTTATAAGATAAATTTTTAAACAAGAAAGATCAATCATGCATAAGCATTGATTATGAAACACTTTCCAACTGAAATGCAATTTCATTTAAAAATTTTTAAAATGTGATACATTCAGTGGTGATATCTTTTACATTATCACAGTACTACAGTAATTTATTATACTTAAATATTTAAAACTGTATCGAAATATAAATCATCTGATTCTCTATGCAAAATCAATGAATATTTCATTCATATAACTTGCATTCCAGACTCCAGAGCTAAATAATTTTGTGTGAAAAAAAATTCAGCAATTCTTATATAACTCACCTTACAATCGCTTCAGATATTTGCATTCTGCATAAGTTAAAATTAGACTTCGTTGAAGAAATAATAAACGTTTAGGGATCATTTAAAATCACAACTATTGTAATTGCATAGGCACGGAATTTAGATACACAGATAATACACAGATACGCAGATAATATATATGTGTGTGTGTGTGTGTGTGTATTCAAAGTATTGAAATCGTGCCGAAGGTCGGAACTCGAATTTTCGAAGGATCTACACGTTTTGGAACTTCTTAAACACATAAAAACTATTTTTAGGAAGACGTCTGAGTGTGTAAGAGTGTATCTGTGTATGTTTCTGTGTGTCTGTGAGGATATTACATCCACTCTAATTGAAAAACTAATGGACCGAATTTCATAAAATTTGGTAGGTATGTTTTTTGTGGGAAATCCTGATGTTCATTAGATTATAGTACGATTCGTAATAAAAGAATCTGCCTTCTTTGCGAAATGACCGGCAGAAATTGCCTTTATCCACTCTAGCTAAAAACTAATGGAACAAATTTAACAAAATTTGGTGTATAATATTTCAATGACCTACAAGTGATTTATATACCAAATTTAACAAAATTTGGTGTATAATATTTCAATGACCTACAAGTGATTTGTATACCAAATTTAACAAAATTTGGTACATAAATCCTTTGTCGGTTATTCTAGTACGATTCAGGAAAAAGGAACAGGGTATTTTTGCGAAATGGCCCGCAAAAAATCGCTAAATATAAAAATAAAGGACTAAATGTGCTCAATTATATCAATTAAATTCCTATTTTATACGTGATTTTTGACAACAAAAAGAATTAGACTAACCCCATTACTCAAAGACTAGCCGTTCTTGAGATATTCTAGCTTTTTCGCGTTTTCGCTACGCCACTTTTGACAATAAGTCCAGCTATCAAATGGGAACCAAATTTAAGTTTAACGTGCAAATTCAATGTCATTTAAAATACTTATGGCTGTTATTTTGTGCAGATAAACTCAAATTATTATTGAAGAAATAAAGAGAACGTGAATATGAGTCTGCAGGGAAAGACATGTGCTGCTCACATCAGAATTTTTAACAATATTACAACAATGATTTATAGAAGTGAACGGGGATTATTTGCAGGCCATTTCGAAAAAAATGTAGGATCTATATTTAAAGATCCACCAAATTTTTGTAGAATAAAATGTTCAACAAATTTAAGCTGTGTACCAAATTTTAACTCTCTAGGACGTAGGAAAAGGCATTAAAAATGCCTTAAAATAAGTATATCATGAAGAGTTATATAAAATTAAAAAAAAATTTGAAAAATTACTATCTACCAAATTTATTTTAAGATGTGAAGCCTCTCATATACAAAATAATTAATACGTAGTGTCGTACAAGACAGAGCACCAGGCGCGAAGCGCCTTTAATCTCCAGTTTCAATATGTGGTTCTTATCGTCAAACTGTGACATTAATTCAGTGACCCTAATTGGAGGTTCGAGGTTTTTATTTACTACTTTTTATTATTTATCCTAGCTCCTAGTGTGGCAGTTTGTTGCACATTTAGAGTTTAAGCAGTTTGGGGGGTTGATGCAGATCTAAGGATTGCCTAGCGTTTTGGCAGTTTAGTGTTTAGAATATTTTTTTTTTTTATAAAATAATAGTCGCGAGTTTTATTTTAAAATCAGATGTTTGAGGTGGGATCATTTAATTCCGATTATCGATGTTTAGAACAGCGCGGGGTCTCTTACGAGATTTGGCCTTGCGATGATCATAGTCATGCAGATTGAATAACAGTTCGTTTGGAACGGATGGCAAATTTCTGTAAAATTTAAGCGCTAGCTTTTTAATTTGGGCTCTAACAGTTTTTATTTTGAAGTCATTCCTAATTACCGAGTTTCTTAAGTACCTGGGAGCTTTCCTGATAATCCGTAGGATTTTGTTTTGTTTTGTCTCTAGGAGGTCTATTGTAGTTTTACAGGCATATCCCCATACGGGTGCTGCATACAGCATTCCCGGGCGGATGACCGATTTATAAATTAGGAGTTTATTTTGATAACTTAGATTTCCGTTTCCTATCATTGGGTATAAGGCTCCTGTGGCCATATACGCTTTTTTGATTAAGTTCGTTACGTGCTGTTTTACAAAATAATTAAACTCTTGGAAAGATATTTATTCAAAATATCTCCTTTTTCTTTCTGGAGGATATCCCAAAAGTCAGAATTTAATTGAATTTGTTTTTTTCCCTATATTAAATAATTTTTAATTAAAAAACTACTTAACATATTTTACTGAAATTTTTATATATATTTTATGGGATAATGTGAATATTTCCTAAAAATTTCGAAGCAATTTGTGAATTTTAAATTTGCTTAAAAAATGTTTGAAAAATTAGGTCCCATAGGGTTCAATGTATTTCATTTTTTCTACCCGGGTTCAGTAAAAAACTAATTGGGTGATATTATTTATTTATATTCCCATAGGTTCCACAGATCGTCTGAACAACATACTAAAATTTCATTTTGATAAAGTCATTTTTACGGCAGTTATCGTGCTAACGGACAGACAGACAGACAGACAGACAGACAGAATGAACAAAATCATAAACACTTTTCAACTATGTTGTAAAGTGTTAAAAATGCAAAAACTAAAAAATTGAATGGCAAGTATCAAATATGGTCTACACCACCTTTTAGCATATTGTACATTTTTTCTTAAAAAAATATGATAGCTATAAAATATACTTTTAACTCAAATGAATATGAGATGATCTACAAATACAAACATAAAATATAAAATTTTAATTTAAAAAATAAAAAAAATTCTTCAAGGAGGACGGCCCCCCTTAAGAAATGTAAACTTCAATAATGATCTTATAATGAACGCAACAATAATGATCTAATAAATGAAACAATAAATAAAACAATATTGATCTAATATGTTGAGGGTTAGCCCTATCTTTTATTCCGATGGCCTCAATCTTCTCTGTACTGTGGTGCCCCGGAAGAACTTATTATATACAAAATATATATACAAAACGAAATACTTTTAAAATATTAGACTACTTTATTTCAACCTTTGTTAGACTGTTCAGACTTGTCACCTGGTGAAAATTCATTACAAAATACTCTGGATGAGATAAACACGCTTCAGATTCTTCAGAAGTTCGCCCAATGCACCCACGTTAATGTTGATCAGGAAAATAAAGTTTGCACAAAACAAACCCTGTCCTTTCCTTTCTTTGGCAACCCTTCCCGGTTCTTCTCTCAACTTGTAACTTATAGAAACAATTTGGCAGAAACACGCATTTGCAAGCTGAAACAAATGCCACTTACATACCCAAATTTGGCGACCTATGTGCCTTTGGCGGTGAGGTTCGCTACATTTTTTAAAAATTATTATTAAAGTAATTTTTTAATTATTATATTTTTGCATAAAGGGCCCCTTTTACTTTAGAAAAGTAATTTTCTAATTTTTGTTTGTATTTCTGCATAAAGGGAGGGCGGGGAGCCCCCTCTGCGAGGGAGGCCCGGGGCAATTGTCCCTTTTGCCCCCTTATAAATCCGGCCCTGATTGTATCTATTATACGGCATATACCGAGATGTGTCTCGAGGGCCAATCAGTCCATACTGCCGTTCGGGGCTTCATGTTTGTAAAGGGCCTCAAATTTTGTACATTTCTTTTTATTGGGCTTTTCTTGCATTTTTTAAAAGACTGATTATAGTGTAATATAGCTAATATCTTGTATTTTATATAATTCCACATTTTATCGTGAGTCATTTTTATATGGGTTTACAGTTCATTTTACGTTTTGGCTAAAACCTTTTTATAGAATTGTAGTTGAGCACATTGAGATAACGATAGTATAGTCCCCACCGTGCGTACCCCTTTTGTGACTTAGTGGTTTTAACGTAGGCTCTGTAGCATCTCGCATTTGTTTTAGTTTCAAAGAATTTTGGTATTTTGTGATTTCGAGGCAACTTAATGCACAACATAAATTGTAGTACAATCGATTTTTCGGATTGCCTATTTTCGGATTTGTAACATTTAACTACATTTGCTGATCAGATGAGGTCTCTCATGAAATTCGCTTGGGGCCTCAGAAAATCTCGGAACGCTACTGCATATACCCCATGTATAAACCGGTTTGTTTTTAAATTAATTATAGTGTATAATGCCCGCGCGTTTCACTAGTATCTATATAATAAAAGGCAATGTCTGTGTGTGTGTCTGTCTGTGTGTCTGTCTTATACACTATACGTTCAGCGACCGCGCGTCGGAGAGCTACGACATTTGGCAATCGGAGACCCGGGGGGGGGGGGGGACACGTGAAAACCGATTTTTAAAATTTTAATTATTTTTGTTGTTGTTGTTATTTAATGTTTTATGCGATTTCGACTGTTTTTTGCCCTTTTTGTCCCTTTCTTCTCTACGATCCAGACGTCGTAGAAAAAAACAAATCACACCACCGGAAAGAGCAGACAATTGCGAGTAACAATATATCAATTTCAAATCTCAATTTCGATTTCTAATATTTTTTAAAGATTTTAAAACAAAAGTCACTTTCGGTTAAAAAAAACTAACTTTCGTTTTTAAATCCTCCCATCGTAAAAACTACTCATAATTTCGACTAATAATTTACATTTTTAGAAAGCTCAAAGGTCTGGCATTCTTACAAGTCCAATCTGGTCAAGAAATAATGAAAATTGCCCGCAAGATCGCAATTTTAAAGACGTCATGATTTTATATTTCTCAGCGAAGATCCGATTCTTCCCCGACAGCCCCGCCCAGAAATGGGGGGGACGTCACGCAGTTGCATCGGGTTAGAGTGATATTTTAAATGATAGAATTAAGAGCTTAGCATATGGTCATTATAAAATTTAAATGATTGAATTATGGTGGATTGAATTGTGGTGATGTATTGTATACATCGGGTGAAATTATTATATTTATATTTTAAATGATAGAACGATATGGATTTTTTAAATGGATATTTTAATTTATGGATATTTTAAATGGATATATGGAACTATGGAATGAGGATATTTTAAATGATATTAATGAAAAGCTTAAACACTGAAGAAATAAAAAAATAAATAAAAAGAAAGTTATGGAGATTGTCGCGGAGCCTTAAAATTTCATTTTTAGTTTTAACGTCATTAAACTAAACCAAACTTTGTTAACTCCCCGGGGTTCAGGGCGCGGTAGCCCAGTGGTAGCGCGCCCTCGATAGGCCCGGGTTCGATTTCCGCCACTGCCAAAACTGCAGCCGCGTTCACGCGGAGTACGATCACGTTAAACATGTGGGTCCGTAAGTCCATCCGAGAGGTTGGTGATAGGGGAAGGAGGGTACGGTCCCTGTGGATGCCCCCCCCCACTGGATTCCGGTCTAAATTGGGTGAATAAAAAGAAAGTTATGGAGATTGTCGCGGAGGGCGTGGAAACCCAGTGGTTAGCGCGCGGGAATTGCACTCAGTAGGCCCTGGTTCGATTCCCGCCACTGTCAAAACTGCCGCCGTGTAAACGCGGAGTACGATCACGTTAAACATGTGGGACCGTAAGTCCTTCCGACAGGTTGGTGGTAGGGGAAGGAGGGTACGGTTCCTGTGGATGCCTCCCCCACTGGGTTCCGGCCTAAATTGGGTGGTGTTAATTGGGGGCCCCCATATACTCACGGAATACCAAATACATGCAAAATAAAGCACCACTAAGCAAATTTGGAAGTTTAGGACCACTGTCCCGATGGCACTTTTGTTCATGTAGAACTTTTTATTTGAAAGTAAAACTTTTAAAGATGTATAATATTTAAAACTATTAACATATTTTCAAAATTTGAAATAAAAACTAACATTATCAGTTTATTTTATTCAAATAATTAAATAAATAATTATTTATGATTAAAATTTTTTAACACATACAAAATTAAAGGTCCCTAAAATTTGAAAGCCCGGGAGGCCCGTGCGTTAATCAGGCTCTGAGTATGAGGACTCCACTCGGCTTTCTCATACGACACTCCCAAGTTTACAATACTGTAAAAAGAACATAAACGTTCACAAGTCAGCAAAGTATTAACCAACTGCAGTTTAACAAAAAATAAAATTTGAAGTATGAGGGCTCCACTCGACTCTCTCATACAAATAGATTTATATTACTTAAGGTTCAGATACATCATAATGTATAGAATATTCGAATGGAAAAACAAAGCATCGTTTGACGCGTTTGGAGATTCCTCTTTTAAAATGTCTCTTTACATTCTAAAATATTTACGTTCTCAAGTTATTGTATTGAGAGATTATTTAATGCTTTCCCGAAAAATTTTAAAATTCGAGAATTTGACAAATATGTAAGATCTCCTGACCTAGTCGAGCGCCTTTGTCCGTGTGTCACAAAGCGACGGGGTTTATCAAATAAATTAAGTTTAATCTTCAGAGATGTTTAATTATCGTTAACTTGACGACAGTATGGCGCCAAATTTTTCGCCAAGAGGGACAAACAGAGAGGGGAAGATTTTCTTATAAAGTATAACACTAAATGATATACGGGGTGCGGTAACCCATTGGTTAGCGCGCTGGAATTGCACTCGGTAGGCCCGGGTTCGATTCCAGCCACTGCCAAAACTGCCGCCGTGTTCATGCGGAGTACGATCACGTTAAACATGTGGGTCCGAAAGTCCTTCCGAGAGGTTGGTGGTAGGGGAAGGAGGGTACGGTCCCTGTGGATGCCTCCCCCACTGGGTTCCGATCTAAATTGGGTGGCACTTCCCGACCGTCCAAACAGTTACCTTACACCTTTCTGGTAGGTCGGACGGTCTGGGTTTCAACAACAACACCTTTCTGGTAGGTCGGACGGTCTGGGTCTCAACAACAACAACTAAATGATATACAATACAACACTGTGTGTGTGTGTGTGTGGGTGGGGGGCAGCTCAGTGCTAGCGCGCAGGGATTGTACCCGAGTTCGATCCCGGCTCGGCCCAAACTGTGCACGTGTTTACATGGCGTACGGGTACGTTAAATATGTGGGTCCGCAGATTCTTCCGAGAAGTAGGTTTATGGTACGGGAGGGAGGGTACTGTCCCTGTGGATGCCGCCTCTCCCTGGGTTCCGGTTTAAATTGCATAGCACTTCAAACAGATACCATGCACCTTCAGGTAAGTCGGACGGCCTGGATCGAAGAAAAATACAACACTGCACAATATAAATAGGAAATTGAAAAACATTCCTTTATCTGACATAGCATAAATGCAAACCATACATACGAATCGTAATAAAACGCAAAAATATCAGGAAAACTTACTTTTATTGCTGAAGGTATGGAACTTTGTAAACTTACTTTCTCATTCTCTGCCGACACGGTGGTCGAACGGTCAAAGGAAAGCGCTTCCTAGTGATCGTTCGGTTGCCGGGTTGTGGGTTCGAATCCCACTTGCAGGCGCGATGTGTTTCCGACCCCCCACTGGTGCGCCGGGGCAACGTCATGTGACGGCTAACAGATTTCACGGTTCTGGCCGGTGTTATGGGTTATTGCCTGTTCACGTTATATGTATCGAGTTCGCTCTGTTTGTATAATGTTTGTCTTGTTCTCTGCCATTGGAAATAAAAGAAAAAAACTTTCTCATTCTCCTGTATCGAATAATTATTGTTTCCCCGAAAATATTTTAATTCGAGATTTTGGCGGATAGGCACGATTTAAGATCTCCTCAACCCATTTTTAACACTTTTAGA
The DNA here is from genome assembly GCA_951213105.1 of Amaurobius ferox. NCBI lineage: Eukaryota > Metazoa > Arthropoda > Arachnida > Araneae > Amaurobiidae > Amaurobius > Amaurobius ferox. The sequence continues at coordinate 122,259,218 of OX578152.1, forward strand.
ATGGACAATTCCGATTTTTTTTTAAAGATCTTAAAACCAATTGATATTTACAAAGAATTTTTTTCTGATTTCAAATATCCAAGCGAAAATATCCTAAAATAATTATTTATTTAAATATCAAGAAATGAAAAAGCGTAAAATCTACTCAAACACAAAACGGCCCGTGATTGGCTGTGACGTCACAATGCCTGTTCGACCTGTGATGCAACATTCTACTATGTGCTGTTTCTACTGGGATATTTGCAAGTAGTTGGAGTTTAATTTTGTTTACAATTTGTTTATAATTATTTTACCCATTTGTTCTTGGTCTGCTTGAGTTTGTTCCTTATTTTATTTTATTGTAAACATGGATTCTGGTTTTGTTAGAGGGCAATCAGACAATTTGCCTAAGATCGATTTTACTGTGATGTCGCTCTCTTTCAGAAATAATAAATATTTTGTGACAGCTGAAACTCGAGATGTAAATTTGATACCCTTTTCTTGAATGCTTATAATAATAATGATAATAATAATTATTATTATTATGTTAATTACATTTACGTTTAAGGTATCTGTGGTGGAAATCGGAGCATTACGAAAAATGCAAACGCTTTGCATTTTGTTGGCTACATTCCGCTAAATTCGTCGCCAAAATCTCGTCAAGCGTTATGAACGAAGAAATAAGTTATTCTTACAGCAGATAAATGATTATTGGCGTTCAAATACAAAAGTATTACTCAAAGTATATTTTCTCGTGTATGGAACGAGCTAGATCCACGAGAATGATGTCACCCAATTTATCGCATGATATTACATATGAAAAGTGAATATGTTTCTCAACAGTTAATATCTTTTTTAATTTATGGGATTTTTTGATAAATTTGTTTGAAAAATGTACAATATCTCGAGAATGGTTCATGCTAGCGTTCTAAAGTTTATGTCAATCGTTTTCTAAGGGAAAATTACATAAGAAATGTCTATTTGCGTAACTTTATTAGAGGTTTTAATTTTTTGACGATTTTTTCAAAATTTCACTCGAAAATTTAGGTGGGTTCTGAACATTGATTACGTTTAAAAACAATAAGCTTCCAGTATTCACGGATTGTGATTTTTGTACCAAATTTCATTCGAATCGCTCCATTCGTTCGGGAGATATCGTGTCCACAGACTCACTGACACACACACACACACACACACACATACTTTCACACACACACACATACTTTCACACACACACACACATACTTTCACACACACACATACACAGACATTACTTCAAAAATGTTTGATTCGTGATCAGGGATGCTTGAAACGTGCTCTCCCGCCGAAAACTCAAATTCGAATTTTCGACCCCGTCACAATACTTCCCTTATACATTATGTATATAAGGAAAGTAATAAACATAGAATAAGAATAAATGAGAAAGTCAAGTGGAGTACTCCAGGTACTTTTTTGTATGTAGAATCATCGGTTGGAAACTACCGATCGCTATAGTTTGTCGAAATTATTAAAGAAAAAGAAAAAATCCTCTAGTGTGACCTCTGCTCTCCGGATTCACTTATCGCTCTTGCGAAATTTTAGTTTCGAAGTTGCATCATCAACGGTATCTATACTCGAGGGGGGACGAGGGTGGTATCCTCGGTGGGCCTCTTCAGTCGACGGCTTTGTAGACATATATATAAGACAATGCCTTGAGCAACATCGGGGCAACTATGGGGGTCGCCTTGAAAACAGGGTTCTTGGCCCCCTAAAAGAGGGTTCTTGCTGCGAGGGAATAAAGTCTGTAGATTTTTGGGGTCAGGGGGAAGTTAGTCCGCATTGCAGCTGGGGTAGGAAACCTGGATCAAGAAGTTGTGGAACTGCAAGCGAAATTTAAGTTAATTCTTACTAAGGGCTGGTATTTACGCTAAATTAAAGAGATGCGTTCTACATGCGTGCTTGTAATACATTAGTAAATGCAGAGAAAAAGACCCTTCAAGTACCAAAAAAATTGGGTGGCCCCTTTCTCATATATAGTCAAAATGTTTAGAAAAACGTAAAATTTTCATACATCTTCAACTTGACAAGACGATTATGAAAAGAACCTTGCTGCCCCAACCGGGAATCGAACCCCAGATTTCCGAGCCGAGGATCTCCGAACTAGCCTGCCGAAGCTCTACCGTTGAGCTATTGGGACGAAATTGCAAGCTCTTATCGTCGAAGTGGACTCCGCATTCTCCGCCCTCTCATGTCAGATTGGCGGGCAACTGATGACAATCTGACTAACAACCTCCTGCTATTTTTACCTCAGGTTAGCCTCCTGCTACTACTACTTTTATCCTTCGTGGTCATTATCCTCTCAATCTTCCAGAGTCCACTAAATCCGTACTAGTCGTACTAGGGTCACTTTCAGACTACAGGGTTGATTTGTTCGGGCGCCATTGTAAAGAGTCTTTCTGCCCCAACCGGGAATCGAACCCTGGATCTCCGAACTGGCCAGCCGACGCTCTACAGTTGAGCAACTTGGACGAAATTGCAAGCTCTTATCATCGAAGTGGAATTTGCAATTACTCGAAAACTATAAAAGCTTTTTTTTTTTTTTCTAATAAATATGGATTCAGAAATTAAATTTCCTCTTACTGATTTTTGTCGCTTGCTATGCATATCTGTCATTTATAGTTTCGAAAATATTTGGAGTAGAAATCGTTCTGACAGATACGTTTTACGTGGTTTTCTTTTTTTTCGTGAAAATAGAGCTCGATTCAAAATTCAATTATCATTTGTAGAGCTTTCAAAGAGCTATAAATTCTTACTTATTGTTCAAAGCTAGCTCTTTTAGCTTTTAAGATATAAACATTACAAACTTGAAAAGCAGAAAATTTTCAATCTTCTTCAACTTGACAAAGACGATGACTTGGAAACTATAATAACTTGTCTTTTTAATAATAAATATATATTTCAATACCAAATTTTCTAGCGCACATTTTTATCATTTACTATTTATATCTGTCTTTTATAGTTTACTATAGATTTAGAGTGAAAGCTAGAAAAATGAAAATACAACACTCGCTCGAAGAGTTACTTTTTAAAGTTAAAAAAAAAAAAAGTTCAAAATATTGAAACATTGAAATAATTTTTATATATTCATAATCTGTACCCTTTTTCCGACCAAACAAGATAGATTATTTACATTTTTATCTATTAGGTTCGGGGGTATACGCGTTCAAAGTGCAGGGGCGTCCCACAGCAGTCCAAGCGACAGCTCTGAGCCTCATGTTTGCACATTATTTTTATTGGACTTATCTTGCATCTTTTAAAATACTCATTAGTGCATTCTTAGTACTTTATATACTTTTACATTTTATTATTGTAAGGCATCAGTTTATAGTGTTCTTTGCAAAGTTTTAGCTACAGCCTGTCTATCGAATTGTAGTTGAGGCTATTGAGATCATAATTTTCATAGTGCGCTTTGTTAAGGAACCAAGGTCCGATTATCCATTGGAAGTTTCGAACCCAGAAGTATTTTTTATCATACAAAGACTTTTAAAATATTCTTGACTCGGGGGGGGGGGGGGTCCTTCTATTCCAGAACCTAAAAAGAATTAGACTAACGCATATGTTAGTCTTTTAAAGAAGCCATATTTTGTTATTATTTTTTGAACTTGTGAAAAAGATATAATTAAATTGTCGGATTACTAATTTTCGGATGTGTGACGTTCTACTGTATTGTTCAAATGAGGCATTTTTTATGAAAGTTCGTTTGGGGCCTCAGAAAATGTCAGGACGCTACTGTCAAAGTGTTTACATATTTCGCAATACACCGTTTTCTCCCAACCATAGATGTCATTTGCATTAAAATCCGGACATAGAATCTTATATGTTGGTTTGATTTGACATTTAGTAACCTTAAACTATCTATATAATATGCACTGAATTGTGTGACATACCAAAATGATAGAGCACTTTCCACTCCAGCTAGAATCTGGGTTTGGGTGTCATTTGATCCTATTCAATTTCGAGACCAAGGAAAAATATCTAGAATTTCGAATATTCGAATTAGGAGTGACGGTACGATAATCAAAACACTCAAAACCACTTTTCAGACTGATCGAGTACTTCCGCTCGAGACAGAATCTCAATTTTGACTTCATTCGATCCGTCTCAGCTTTTAGGTTAACGGAAAAATTTTAATAGTTCGAAAAATTCGAATTAGGGATAACGATTCGAAGCAATATATTAAAAAAATAAACTCAAAACCACTTTGCTTAATGATCGAGCACTTTCACTCAAGCTAGAATCTCGGTTTTGAATTCATTCGATCCACTTCATCTTCTAAATCAGTGTTTTTCAAACTTTTTTGGTCGTGCAACCCTTTTGAAATTCCATTTGATGATGGAACCCCAAAATAAGGAAAAGTCTATTGAGATCCAATTCATGAATTCAAATTTTATGCATTTTATCAATTTTTAAGAATATTTATTAGAAACGTACGCCGCGGGAACCCCCCCCCCCCCCCCCCAGAGTTCCGTGAAACACACTTTGAAAAACACTGTTCTAAATCAAAAGTTCTAATATATATATATATATATATATAATTTAAGTATTCCATGCTTCATATTGAGTAATACGAGCACCTAGTTATATAGCAGTTCATAAATTAGTAACTTAATTGAAAACTATAATTTTAATTCATGTTAATAACAGAAAGCCACAGCAATACATTCAGTGCTCAAGTTTGTTTTTTACATTTTAAGAACATATACATAGCTCAACTGGAATATTTAAATTAACAATAAATATAAAATTTAAAATATTTATTCCAAAGATAAAGGTAAAGGTATTAATTATTTTAATCTGAGTCTTCTTGAGACCATTTGTATATCTTGTCCAGCGTTTCAATTCCTATTTTACCAATAAAGAATCCGATTGAACTGCTTACAAGTAAAATCAAAATCACTTTTCCTCTTCCATAAGGAGTTCTGTTCAGTCCAGGAATGCGATTTGAGACATCAGCATTAAATTGACTCCTTGGGAAGAAAGGTTTCGTTTTAAAACCATTTTCAAATTTAAAATTTTCTACTTTCATTAATAAGGAAATATTTCTACATATAAACAGCTTATTTTGAAAGCATAACATTGAAAAATAATGTTATTTAGCTGTTTAATAAAAACTGCAGGTTATCGCTAACTCCCAAATCAAACTATTATGTCAACATTCTAAAGTCTCTAAAATGACATTGTTGACAATAGATAACATATTATCGTTGCCATTATGATTTTTTTTTCTAATATGTTAGCTAAAATTGAGATTTGTGTGCAAGTGCATCGTATATTAGGGAGCTATAAATATCGCAAGGCAACTTCGAAAAGGTGGAACATTGCTTTTCGTGATTCATTCCACGCGTTTAGTAATTCATTATATGCGTTTCGTGATTCATTCTAAGAGTTTCGTACAGTTGACGAATTCGCTTCATGTATTCCCTTTACGGCGTTGGGAAATTGATTTGAGTAAAACCATTCAAAACATAATATAAAATTCGTGAAATTTAGCAAACTTCTACAAATTAACCCTCTGTTGGCATACATTTCAAATTTTTTAAAATGTGTAACTTAAGCATACTTGATTTATGATATTTATTCACATGCATATAAAAAATACTAATATTTAATGAAAATTTAGTTAAAATTATAGCTTTGAAATTCAACGTAAAAAATATCAGATGTTTTTACCTCTGTGTTATATCTTAAAATGTTAAACAGACGTTAAAAATTATTGACATCGTCAGAACTAATTAAAATAAAATTTATAGAAATCGGTAATAAATAACTCCGTTAATGTAGAGCATAAAACAATAATTTAAATAGTTTTTCTAAATTTTGCTGGTTTGGCTGCTATGTCTTTCTCTTCTCAAGAAGATCGTTTTGAACCCTCCCCCCGAACAGTGGCGCACCCACGGGGGGGGCCGAGGGGGCCCTGGCCCCCCCCTTGGGCTGACAAAGCAAAACGCGAAGGGCGCTGTCAGCACAAGGGAGAACTAGGTCTGCCTTCGAGAAAGTATAAAAAAAAACATTTACAACCATTATTGTAATAAATAATTTTAATCATTGTGAAGAAAACAATTCCAGCATATCCCAACACTTACACTGAATGTAATTATACATATAAAGCTCTTTATCGTACTGTACAAATTATAAATTAATTCGCACTAAAGGCGCCAATTCTGGAAACCCGTTCTTCTTAAGACGTTTCTACCTGTGATTGAATTTAACTAATGGACTCGTCCAAAATCACGTGACCCAAATGCCTTCTCGCTATAGTCGTACTATACCAGTGCTGTGTAGAGTGACGTCACAGGCGCCTCCGTGGCCCTATATAAAGATTGAACGGCGGGGAAGCGGCTGTTCGCTCGAAAACTCGAGGATTTCGTTTACCCAGTGAGAAAATTGTGGAAGTGAATAAATAGATCGTGCCAACGCTTCGCGAATTAAGTGTTGCTGTGAGTTGAAATAAAGTGCGACGTTACGACACAAGGTGATAACAGTGAATTGGTAGTTTCGGAACGAGGGCCTGCGTGGTGAATAGCTGAATTTAATAATGGTCCTGAACTTTCAACTGATCTTACAGTGAAATGCATCTTTAACGATCAGTGTGTGTGTTTATGTGCGTATTTCGGCTATATAGCAAATTTTGTTCTTGAATAACTGAGGAGCAAGGTAAAAAAAAAGACAATGAGTGAAAAACGAAAAGGGCTAGGCCAACAGACACTGGGAAATTATTTAAAAAAAAAAAGTAAGATTGAAAATAGTGACGTTCCCAACGACGTTTCCCTGAGCTCTTGTTACATTGATGAGGCTGCAGTCGAAGCAAGCAACAGCCGTGACCCCGGGCTGTCTTCAAACGCTTGTGAGGAGGTAAAGGTAGGACAAAACACAATACCAAACACAGTTGAAATAGAAATTCTGGCTGCAGATATTTCTAATTATGTCAAGAAATCTAACCTCACAGATGAAGATAGGATAACAGCGCTAAAAAATCTTTGGGAACCATATGCAAATTACAGTTTTCCTGCTACTGTCACTAGTGCTGTATCAAGTCAAGGAAAACCTCACCACACTCGGAAGTTCTGCTCATCTTGGCTGAGTAAGCATAACTGGCTAGCTTACTCAAAGGCAGAGGACAGTGCCTATTGCAAATTTTGTGTTCTCTTTGCACCCCATGAAGTCGGTTTAAGATCCACACAAGCTACAGGTCAACTTGTTTCAAAAGGATTTAATAATTGGAAGAAGGCCTTGGAGAAGTTCAGTCAACATGAAAAATTTTTCTATCATAAGGATTCAGTTCTCAAAGCCGATGAGTTCTTAAGGGTCACGGAAGGAAAAACGGTTCCTGTGGATCAAGTAATGGACAGAGGAAAGCAAAAACAAGTTTTGCAGAATAGGGCTATTCTTAAACCTATTATCAAAACAGTGATTTTTTGTGGAAGGCAAGGGCTGGCCATGAGAGGGCATAGAGACTGTGGGGATTTGGACGTATTGTCAGAACCATGCCAAGGCGAAGGAAATTTTAGAGCCCTTTTGCGACTCCGAGTTGATGCAGGAGAAGAAATACTGAAAACTCATCTACAAGGTTGTGCAAAAAATGCAACTTACATAAGTTGGAATATACAAAATGAGATTATTTCAGCATGCAATGATTCCATTGTGAAGCACATAGCAACTGAGGTGAATGAGGCCAAATGTTTTGCGGTTTTATGTGACGAAACCACAGATATTGCAACGGTAGAGCAAATGACACTTTGCGTTCGTTATTTGAAACGGTTTGAAACAAATGATAAGTATAAAATTGAATTTAAGATAGTGGAGAACTTCCTTAAGTTTGTGCCCCTGACTGAAACTACAGGTCGAGCAATTGCAGATGCTATTCTTAAAGGCCTTGCAGACTGCAACATTGATACGTCTTTCCTCCGTGGACAAGGGTTCGATGGAGCTTCTGCAATGAGTGGAGAGTACAATGGCGCCCAAGCAATTATATATGAGCAACACCCCAAAGCCCCCTACGTTCATTGTGCATCACACTGTTTGAACTTAGCCATAACTTATTCATCTAGAGTTCCGGATATCCGAAACAGCTTTGGAATAATAGGGAAAATCTCTAGTTTTTTCAACACACCAAAACGAAACCTTGTTCTCACCAGCAAAATTAATGCAGCTAATCAGGAAGAGACAGAAATCAGTGCCAAAAAACTGAAGAAATTATGCCCTACTCGTTGGGTGGAGAGACATGATGCCGTCACAGTTATGGTTTCATTGTTTGATCAAGTAATCGACGCTCTGGAGGAGATTACTACCTGGAATGACAAGGAGACATCAACAGAGGCTCATACCTTGTTATGTTCAATGTTAACATCACAGTTTGTCATAGCACTTGTTTCAGCTGACAGATTACTCAGCTACAGTGTTCGTCTGAGTGAAAAGCTGCAGGAAGTTAACCTTGATCTGGCAACTGCTGTGAGTGACGTAGAAGACGTTTTGAAAGCTATATCTATAATTCGAGAGAACGCAGAGAACGAGTTTCACCATCTGTTTGAACAAGCTGTTAAGAAGCTGGAACAGCATGGAGAAAACATTACTCTACCACGCCGTGCCACCAGACAAATTTATAGATCAAATTTCAACGTACAGACTCCTGAAGAATACTACAGACTTTCTATTTTCATTCCATGGATTGATAATTTCATCACTCACCTCCATGAAAAATTTCTCAAACATAAGGAATTTCTACAAAGTTTTGCATCTGTCATTCCGAATGGAAGGCAGCCGACACTGGAAGAAAACGAGAGATTTGTTGCCTTATCAAGGAAATTTGCAGATGATTTAGGACCCAGATCAGATAATACTCTAAAAGCTGAACTACATCTGTGGTACATGAAGGTCTTTGCATTGAACAAGAAAACTAAAAGCCCAATCGAACTGCTTAACTTTTGTGACCAAAGGACTTTTCCAACTGTGTTTGAACTTTTAAAAGTGTATGCCACCCTCCCAGTATCAACAAGCAGTGCTGAGAGGTCATTCTCCACAATGAAGAGGTTGAAAACTTACTTGAGAAACAGTATGAGTGAAACCAGACTGAATGGACTGGCGTCAATGAACATTCACCGTGAAGTGGAAATTGATCCAGACCAGATAATTAATGCTCTGGCTACAAAGAAAAACAGGAGGCTGGACTTTGTTTTATGAATATGTATAGATCATAATTGAATAATATAACAATATGTAATCATGAGAGAGTGGTTGAAAACAAGTATACAGTATAAGCAGACCAGAACAAATAATTTTATCTTCATCTATTTCTTAATTTGTGTTGTTTTGTATAAATATCTACTACTACTTCTTCTAATCATTCAATTCTCTTGCACTGCACTAAAGAATTGTTAGTAATTTGATAAAAATAAATGTACAAAAAAAGACAACCGCCTTGTTAATTGATATGGCCTCTGATCATTTTTTCTCGGAAAATTTATCGAGGAGTCATCCTCCTTCATAAAAATTTTGTGCACCAATGGCCCCCCCCTTAGGAATATTCTGGGTGCGCCACTGCCCCCGAAATCCATTGGCACTTTTAAATTATTGTTTTATACTATTTAATAGCTAAGTTGAACTTTAAATGGACTCGTGTATATGAAATATGCAAGCTATGAAAGATTTCAAACTAAAAGTCAATTTAACAAATAATTATGGGATTAGAAGTATAATAAATTAATTTCAATGATTGAGAATCCTAATATAAAAGAGCCTATAAGTTTTTAGAAATTGAATATTAACTTAAATAAATTAGAAAATAGAAAAACAATGAAATCAAAGCAAGCCTTAACTGTATTTCGCGTTCTGTACCTATACTCAAGCGCGAGGCGAGGGATACAGTTAAGCTTTGAATCAAAATAACACATTTAAATCGCAAAAACATATTTAATATGCAGGAGCACGTTTAAAACACGATACATGCAAGTGCACGCGCTTTGATTAACTGCTTAAAAGTTGCTCAAAACCTGTGACAATTCGTTTTAATAAGTGAAATTGTAATTCTGTACATCTGCGTGCAATTTTACGTATGCTTACGAAATTTGATCTTCCTACCTATTGTAGTTTTTGAGAAAGAGGAATCACAAAATTCAGGTAAATGTTGAGGCCGTGTTGTTCTCAATGCATTTTACGGTGCTTTTGGGGACTTTTAAAAATCTGTATAAAACAACTACCGGCTTTATTATAAATCCGACTTTAGAGGAAATTTTAACTGTCTTCCGTTCTAGGCCAAACCGAGTTTCTAACTTTTTAAGAGGAAATAGGTTTTCCGTACAACCTTTTTAACACTTTACAACATAGTAGTACTTTACAACATAGTTGAAAAGTGTTTATAACTCGGGTCGTTCTATCTGTCCATTCGCACGATAACTGGCGTAAAAATGACTTTATCAATATGAAATTTTAGTATATTGTTGAGACGGTCTGTGGGACATATGGGAATGTAAATGAATATCACCCAATTAGTTTTGGATTGAACTCGGGTTGAAAAAATTAAAGACATTGAACCCTATGGAACGTAATTTTTCAAACATTTCTTAAATGAAGTTAAAATTCACAAATTGCTTCGAAAATTTTAGAAAATATTCAAATTATCCTATAAAATATATAAAAAAAATTTCAGTAAAATATGTTTGATAGTTTTTAAAATAATAATTACACCCATATAATATGAAGAGGTGACGTGACCCACTTCTAAATAAAATAGAGCATCCATATTTTTTCCCAGTGTAAAAACCGTGATTTTTAAAGTTCAGTTAAATTTATATTGAGTGTTTCATCCGTCCTAAAGTCGCTTTATTTTTGCGTATTTTCTGTGCATTTATATTCTGCGCCAACGCAATGACACTATTTTTGCGTTCAATTGATCACCAAACTTTGATTATTTCTACAACGAAGCCTAATTTTAATGAATGCAGAATGTAAACAAGTGATTGTAAGATGGGTTGTATAAGAATTGATAATTTTTTTTCAAGCAAAATTATTTAACTCTGGAGTCTGTAATAAAAGTATATGAATGCTGCTTTTACAAAGACAGCCAATATCACCATCATGGTACTACAGCCCTTGTAGGACCTTGACCTCCTTTAAGATTTTTGGCCATTCCTTTCTATTGGCCGCATTCCTCTTATAATTGCTAATACCAAGCAATTTCAAATCCTCCTCTACCTGCTCCTTCCACCTGACCCTAGGTCTTCCTCGGGAGCTTGACCCTCCTGGGTTCCCCTCCAAAAGCCTTCTAGTAACTCTCTTAACCTCTATCCTCATCATATGTCCGAGCCATTGAATTTTTCTTATAGTTGTAACAATATCTATCTCTTTATATCCTTCATGAACCTCTTTGTTTGTTCTACTCCTCCCATGTCCATCTTCCCATATTGCTCCGAAAATTCTCCGCAGAATTTTTCTTTCCCATATTCCCAAAAGATCGGTATCTCTTTTAATTAAAGTCCAAGTCTCCGATCCGTATAGAACAATTGGTCTTATTATCACTTTATAGATGAGTATTTTGAGTTTAATATTTACACAGCTTGACCTCAATAGTTTCTGTAAGGCAAAATAACATCTGTTTCCAGCAGAAATTTTTGCTCTAATTTCCAGTTTAATCTCATTATTATCAGTAACAAGTGAACCCAAATATTTAAATTCCTTAACTCTTTCATAGTTTATTCCTTCACAGTCAAAAAATTTAATACCTTGAAATCTTTCACTATTTCTAGTATTTACCATATACTTAGTTTTTGGGTCATTTACACTTAAACCAACTTCCCTCAAAAACAAAAGCAGATCAGAGCAACAGTCACTGAGTGCCCTTTGGTTTTTCTGCTCAGTAAAACCAGATCATCTGCAAAGGCAAAAATTTGGCAAGTTCTGTTAAAAATTGTCCGTCTGGGTTGAATATTGGTTTTTCAGATTACATATTCCAAACACAAGTTAAACAGACCAGTTGACAGTGGATCTCCCTGTCCCAACTTTTTTTTTACATCGAATTCTTCTGACAATGTGTTTTGAATTCTTATTTTTGTTGAAGTATTGGAGAGAGTCAATCGAATGAGTCCTATTAATTTGGGGTGAATACTCAACGCCTTTAAAATCAAAAACAACTTAGCTCTGTCAATACTATCATAAGCTTGCCTTAAATCGACAAAAAGTTGATGAATATCAATGTTAAATTCACAACATTTCTCTAGTATAGTTTTTAATGAGAAAATTCGGTCAACCGTAGATCGGTTTTTCCTGAAGCCACGCTGGTAATCTCCCGCCAGTTTTTCTATGTCTTCCTCCAACCGAATACTAATCAATTTTGCAAAGATTTTATACGCAACGTTTAAAAGAGAAATTCCACGATAATTATTGCAATTCGTCACGTCCCCCTTTTTATGAATTGGACAAATAATTGCCATTTGCCAACTCTTCAGCATTACTTCATTATCCCATCCTTCTTTAATCATATAATAAATCTCTTCCATGGAAACATTACCTCCGTATTTAAATAGTTCTGCGGTAAGGTTGTCCTCGCCCGGAGACTTATAATTCCTTAGCTTCTTACTTTAGACTTATAATTCCTTAGCTTCACCATAAACCTCTTCTCTTTCCGGACAATCCATTCCCTCGGATAGCTCAATTTCCTCCTGTAAACTCCCCTTAGAACCATTCTCTTCAGCATTAAGCAATTTCTCAAAATATTCACGCCATCTTCATAAAGTCGCCTTCCTTCCACCAATGTACTCTTCATCCCTTGCTCTACAAATACTTGTTCTAGGTTGAAATCCTTTCCTTACCTCCTTGATTCCCTTAAAAAAATCGCTAGTGGCATGTCTTTCATGTTGTTCCTTTATAACTCTCAGTCTGTTTTCTTCCCACTCTCTTTTCTTTTTTCTGAGGAGTTTTTTTTGTTTCACTTCTTTTCTGTTTATAATAATCCACCGTATGTTCAGTTTTGCTCTTCAGCATCCTCTCTCTTGCTTTATTTCTTTCTCTAACAGCAGTTTCGCAATCCTCAACGAACCACTCTGATCTCATATCCCTTTGCTTTTCTCCCAACGTCTGTTTTACTGTATCACCAATCAGGTCTTGAATACTTCTCCATCTTTCTTCTACAGTTCCAGCTCTTAACCTGTCCCTACCAACTTCCATTCTCCTATTTAAAGCATTTTGATAACTTTTTCTCAACACCTCATTGCCACTAAGACACTGTGTATTGTACTGAATCTGTTTCTCTCTCTTCTCTTTTCTGTAGTTTGCAAGTCTTTGTCTATATTTCGCCCTAATCATAAAATGGTCAGAATCTACATAATATCCATCTGGAGACTTCCATGTTGTCTTATGGATATTTTTATGCGGGAAAAATGTGCTACTAATTGTCGCATTATTACTAGTCGCAAAGTCAATAAGTTTAGTACCGTTGTCATTAGACTCATCATGTAGGCCAATTACTGGCCAAAAACACTCCTCCTTTCCTATTTTAGCATTAAAATCTCCAACTGTCATCTTAACATCACTTTTCGGCGCTTTATTCCATGTCTTTTCCAGTTGTTCATAAAATTTCTCCTTTCCCTCCGTAATTCTCTGTTGGTGCATAAGCACAAATTATTGTAACATTGAACATCCTGCCCTTTATACTAATGGAGCAAATTATATAGACAGCCAGACGATTTATATTTCGATGACGTTATTTAAATTAAAAGTTTCTTTGGGTGAAGTTTTAAGCATGGAGTTAGAAAGTACTTTTACCTCCATCATTTTAAGTTTTCAAGTAAAATAAATTATTGTAGCTCTGTGATAATTAAAAAAATCTGATGTGGGCAGCACATGACTTTCCTTATATAATGCAATGAATTTATAGCAGCATCATGATATAGCAGATAAATGACTATTGGCGTTCAAATACAAAAGTATTACTCAAAGTATCTTTTCTCATGAATGGAACGAGCTAGATCCACGAGAATGATGTCTCCCAATTTATCGCATGGTATTACATATGAAAAGTGAACATGTTTCTCAACAGTTAATATATTTTTTTTAATTTATGGGATATTTTGATAAATTTATTTGAAAAATCTGCAATATCTCGAGAACGGTTCATGCTAACGTTCTAAAGTTTATGTCAATCGTTTTCTAAGGGAAAATTACATAAGAAATGTCTATTTGCGTAACTTTATTAGAGGTCTAAATTTTTTGACGATTTTTTCAGAATTTCACTCGAAAATTTAGGTGTGTTCTGAACATTCGATTGCGTATAAAAACAATGGGTTTCCAGTGTTTACGAATTGTAATTTTTGTACCAAATTTCGTTCGAATCGCTCCATTCGTTCGTGAGATATCGTCTCCACAGACAAACTGACACACACACACGCATACTTTCACACACACACACACACACACACAGAGACATCACTTCAAAAATATTCGATTCATGATCAGGGATGCTTGAAACGTGCTCTCCCGTCGAAAACTCGAATTCGAATTTTCGACCCCGTCACAATACTTTCCTTATACATTATGTATATAAGGAAAGTAAAAATATCACCGCTGAATGTATTGTATTTTAGAGATGCGATTCATTCAGCGGATTGCATTTCAGTTGGAAAGTGCTTTATCAATGCTTTATACATGATTGATCTTTTTTGTTCCCACCCTAATTTTGGAGGGTTTTTTATATAAATATTTAAAAATCTGTAAGTTTTCCAATTTTTGGGACCACCTCCGGTTCGACACCTACGTTTAAAAAACCGCGAGCTTCTAGGTCGAGTAGAGACTATATGCATACATACATACATAGATAATACATAACTGGGTTTTAATAGTATAAGTATTTTACTTATCCAAGTTTTGCCGTGGAGTTTCTAAACCTTACTTGTCTATCGTTTAACAAGTAAAATAAAATATCTCTTTTCAATTTCTACTCAACCACTTTTTATCCCATTCTCTTCAAACATTTCTCATTTTCTTGTTTATTATACGATTTTAATTTTTAAAAAATCTGATGTGGGCAACATATGACTTTCCTTATATAATGTAATGAATTTACTACTTTTACAGTAAAAAAAAATAGGTTTTTCTTATAGTAGATACTAATATTATTTCCAAGATATTGAATTTTGAACAATTAGTCGTCATTTTTATTGATTTAGCGTCATTTTTATCCATTCGGCGAGATTTTCGTTAATTTGGCAACATTTCAAAAAGTCGCCAAGTTGGCGACATTCCGCCAAATTCGTCGCCAAACGTTATGGACGAAGAAATAAGCTATTCTTACAGCAGATAAATAACTATTGGTGTTCAAATACAAAAGTATTACTTAAAGTATTTTTTTTCCTGAATGGAACGAGCTAGATCCACGAAAACGATGTCACCCAATTTATCGCATGGTATTACATATGAAAAGTGAACATGTTTCTCAATAGGAAATATTTTTTTTTATTTTATATGACTTTTTGATAATTTTTTTGAAAAATGTGCAATATCTCAAAAACGGTTCATGATAGCGTTCTAAAATTTATGTCAATCGTTTTCTAATGAAAAATTACATAAGAAATGTCTATTTGCGCAACTTTATTAGCGGTTTTGATTTTTTGACGATTTTTTCAAAATTTCATTCGAAAATTTAGGGGGTTTCTGAACATTCGATTGCGTATAAAAACAATAGGCTTCCAGTGTTTACGGATTGTGATTTTTGTACCAAATTTTGTTCGAATCGGTCATTTCGTTCGCCAGTTATCATCTCCACAGATTCACTGACACACACACATACATACTTTCACACACACACACACACACACTTTCACAGACACACAGACATCACTTCAAAAATGTTTGATTCGTGATCAGGAATGCTTGAAACGTGCTCTCCCGTCGTAAACTCGAATTCGAATTTTTGACTCCGTCACAATACTTTCCTTATACATTATGTATATAAGGAAAGTAACAAGTATTTTTGAATAAATTTTAAAATATATTTTTTGAGATAATTTTGATATTTTATTTTGAGCTATATTTTTATACTGTTTTTGAATTTCTCATTTAAGTTGATGCATGCATATTGATTAAATATAAATAATTGGCGTTCCGTTTTGTCTCTTTATATAGTCTAGCAAAAACCTGGGTTTTTAATGAATTCGCGTCTATGAAGTATCAGGGCCGGCCCTAGACATTTTGGCGTTCCGGGCAAAGCCTTTTTTTTGCGCCCCCCCCCCCTTTTTTTTAAAGTAAATCTCATGCGACCATATCAGAAAGTCAAGAAAACATTGAAAAAAAACGTTTTATTAAAAACTCAATCATCAGATAACAAGATAAGCAATTTAGCACTTTAGGCAAAATAACAAAAATTAAAATGTAGTAATGCTAACTAAACTAATATCCCATATTATAAATAAATTCTAACTAACCAAAGTAATTAAAATGCCCTTTTTCTAACTTTTCTTGCGGCAAACTCACGAACCAGTGATTTCAAGTTTAATTTGTCACTAATTTGGTGTTCTATAGCTATCATTGCCAATCCATTGAGACGATTTTGCGTCTGCATCGTTCTGAGATAATTTTTTATTATTTTTAGTTTTGAAAAGCTTCTTTTCCCTGAAGCCACAGTGACTGGCAATGTAAGTAGGATTCTTAATGCTATGTTGAGGTTTGGTGCGAATTTAAGTGTAGCGATAAACTTGAGAACTTCAACAGGGCTTTCGTTTTTTGTTAATAATGACGAAACAATGCTTATTTCATCGGCTAGTTCCAGGGCGTTAAGATCGCTTGAATTTCCATCAGTTAAAACTACTTCCAAATCTTTGCAATGAGCCAGTAGCTCATTTCTGGGCATGTCTTTTAGACCAAAAATATTATACAAAAAGCTGAAATAATTACTGTGAGTATTTAGCAAATTATATCTGGTTTCCAAGGCATTTATTGCTTGATCTATAGTGTGAAAAAAAAAATCTATTTTATATTTTTGTTTGAGGTCTTGAACGGGTTCATCCGGTCCCTCATACAAAAACGTTCTTGTTTTGCTTCTGACACGATGACGTGGTGTGGTGGTTTCGAAATTAGCTTCCACGTCAATCTCTGAAGCAAGCTCGATTGCTTCTAAAATGATGCTTTCAAAAGCTTCATCTGATCTCAGGTTTTCAAAGAAGAGTTTGCAGTTGCTAAGCATATCAATAGCTTGTGACATATTAAAATTTACAGTTTGCAAAAGTTTGCTGATGGGGTTAATATGACTCAAAATTTTGTACCAGATTACAACAGAGCATATAAATCTGAACTGCTTCAAATTATTTAATAATCCGCTAGCCTCGTCTCTGATCATATTATCGATTTCTGAATCTTCATATATGCTGTACAAAGCATCGTGAATTGGACCAATTTGAAACCGCAGAGTTTTTAATGAGTCGACTCGACTTTCCCATCGCGTATCACTCAATGGTTTTAGGGTGTAAGTATCAATATATTTCAGTAATATTGCCCAACGAAAAGAAGAGGAAGAAAAAAATGTATATAACTTTTGAACAATATTGAAGAAGTTGGCTGCCTCAAACGAGGATTTTGCCATATCGTTTACAACCAAATTTAGCGAATGGCTGCTGCATGGAACATAAAATGCTCTGAGGTTTATATTTCTGATTCTTGTTTGTACTCCCGATTTTTTTCCTCTGATATTGGAACCATTGTCATACCCTTGACCGCGCATGTTTTCTACTTTAAGCCTATTTTTCTCTAGCTCTTCTAGTAAAACCTCCGACAATTCCTTAGCTGTTGATCTCTCAATGGGTAGAAAACCCAAAAAATGTTCGTTGATATTAACTTGAACCTCAGACTCTGATTTCTGTATGGAGACAAATCTTACCACAAATGTCATCTGTTCTACTTTACTTGCATCGGGAGTACAGTCAAGAATCACGGAATAATACTTGGCCTTTTGAACTTGCTCAATGATGTGGTGCTTTATGTTGTCATGCAATAATTCAATTATTTCATTTTGTATAGTTTTCCCTAGATATGTAGCTTTGATTTCTTCTTTATTGAGGACTCTGCGAACGTGTTCCTCCATTTTTGGATCAAACTCAGCCAATAACTGAATTAACTTCAAAAAGTTTCCATTATTGTGTTCATACAGTTTATCGCTTGTTCCTCGAAAAGCTAGAGAGCTCTCACCTAGCATTTTAACAACTGATATAATGCGTAAAAGAACTTCAGACCAGTGATTTATCTCAGAATCAATGAGTCTCTGAGAAACTGCATCTATTGTTTCACCTATTTTCAATCTTTGCTTCAATTCAAGCCATGATTTCAAACAATCTATATGAGTTTTAGCATTTTCATGATGTGCTAAAGAGTCCCCTAAATGCTTCCAGTCTTTAAATCCCCGATTGCCAAGAGCGCTCAAGCTAGATGGTGCAGCAAAAAGTCGACATGGAAAACAGTACAAAGCGTTTTGAAATACGGAATATACCATCCATTCTCTTAAAATCTCTTCTCCATTTCTAAGCCTTTTCTTGTAATGTTTTGGTGAGAATCTTCTATGCTGATCATCAAAAGGAAAATCAAAATTATGCAAAGGTGCAGCTGGACCACGTTTAACCAAAAAAACTCTATCTGCTGCACGCATGATTTCGGGCCATAATCCTGGGTCAGAAGAGATACTTTGGACGGTAGCCTTTTCTAAATGTTTCTCTGAGGTCTGCACAACTTGCGAATTTTCATTTTTGGAACTGCACGGAACTGCATCACTACTCGCCAAACTCGTTTGAGATGACTTACCCAGCTCAGTAATGCTGACGGTTGCGTCCAAAGGGGGATCCATATCCGGAAAGTCAGTATCTAGGTGCTGGGCGTTGTTCAAATGTTGGTCGGTTGTGGGAGCGTTGAAACTACCTTTACCTTCTTTCAAGAAGTTCTGCAGCGCATCTGACTGTTTTTGAAGCTGTATTTGCTTGTTCAATCTCCGCTTTTTAAATTCGCTCCCAGAGGGTTTTCTCTTAGCATCGGACATTTTGGTTTCTGGAACAAATTAATTAAAATAAAAGATAATACTGATATCAAGCCACACAAGCCATGTTTTGCTCTAAACTCTAATTTTTTAAATCTACCCCACCCTTTTTTTGGCTTATGTCTGATGGATTTTATTAGTTTTTAAAAATGAAAACAAAAATTAAAACACTTACCTTCACAGAAGCCAAACGCACTGGACAATTTGCACAAGCACTTTTTTAAAGCTTTTTTGCACTAACAATTTAAACAAACTATTTTATTTCGCACCAGCCGAAGTCTAGTGGCAAATAATGCATTGTTTTAAGTCTACTTCCTTTTTATATGCAGTTAAAAAGGGCTGTTAGATCTTGTTTCGCTTGGTTTCAAAATTGTTGTTTCCTGTACAGTCGTGTTGCCACGGGCCGAAAAACTTGTCAATTCTTGAAAGGCGATGGTTGAGTGGTTTTGTCATGTTGAATTGAATTCAACTAGATTTTGCCTTAATGTTTAAATATATTATATTATTTGAATTATGTGCTTAGAAATAAAAATGGTAAATTCCGCCTGCCGCCTCTCAATCTTGTCAACTATCAGTCAAATCTTGCAACGCGTTTTTGAGAGAATTCCCGTGAACCGATTTCAATGAAATTTGGTATACTTACAAGGGTCCGATGACAATGCAATATTATGAAAAATAATTTATTGATATGATATCAGAATGATAAAAAAATATTCTTTACTTTTTAGTGCATTTTATAAAAGCCTGTAACTTAATTTTTTTTATCAGTTTATTTTCATTTTCCACATGATTTTGGCGCCCCTAGATCAATGCGGATCGCCCTACCCTGGGGCCGGCACTGGAAGTATGCGTGCTGTAAAAGATTTCAAATTATAATTTAATTTTACAAATAATTGTGAAATTTGAAGTATAGAAAATTAATTTCAATAGTTGAGAATTAGTATAAAAGAGCATATAATACTCTAGAATTTGAATATTAAGTTAAACAAATTAGAATATAGTGTTAAGCAATGAAATCGATGTAAGACATTTAAATCACGAAAACATATTTCAATAGATTTGCGTTTTTTTTTATTGTATGTATCATGGAGGTAAAAGGTAACTCTCTAACTTCATGGTATATATTTTGTTACATCACGTTCTTCTAGCAGCTGTGTGAAATATAGGTTAGTGAAGCTTAATATTGAACTCTTTTTACATTTTTGTCCAACAATGGTTATTAATATACGAAGTGCAGCTAGACCTATATTTTATTTTACACACTATTTGTAGGAAGTGTAATGAGCATGCGCACTTTTAAAATGGGCATTTCGTTCTTTTGCAGTTCGCTTTAATAATTGAAATTGCGATTCGACAAATTTGCGTAAAATTTTACGTATGCATGCAAAATTTCATCTTCCTAGCTATTGTAGTTTTCACATAAAAGAATAACAAAATTCAAGCAAATGTTGATTTTGTTTCGTTAGAAATGTTGTTGTTACATATGGCTTTATTGGAAATCAATGCATTGCATAACTGGAATCTCACAATGATACGAAGGTAGAAATACAAAACAGAGAAAACAAACTAAACATAAAACAAGAATATTACAAATCAAATAAACACTAAGATCAATGAGAAGAGTTTGAAGAGGGGATCACGACCTCAGGGACAGTCATTAGAAATGTAAAATAGAGTTCACCAGGGCCGTAGCCACAGACGAAAGTAAAGAGGGGCTGGAGAGAAATTCAAGGGGGCTCAACAGTCTTAAAGGAGGAGCTCATCAAAAACACAGTTAATCATTAGCATTAATAAACCATAATAGTTACTATTATATATTTTTATTCATATAAATTATTAACAATAAATTGCATATTTATATTTGCAAGCTAAGAGCTTATTATTAATATCCATACAGCTACTATACATCAATATTAGTATATAATGATTACAATTGAATTTTAATGTAAGCATTGACTAGTAATAAAGCTGTTAATAATTTGTAGAAACATTCTGAAAATTAATACAAGTTAAAGCTTAATATTAACGCTTAACTAATTACCTGTTGATCTTGATTCTATAATGTGTAACAGTGAACCCCGCAGTAATACAAAGTATCCTAAATACTATATAATACCAGTGAAATCCTTAAAACGAAGTAATTTATAAAAAAATCTTAAAGAAATTTTTTAGGCAAAATTTGAATGATATTTTATATGAAATTTCATATCACTACTAAAAATCAATATTTTTATCACACTTTCTGGCCCCCTGCCTGGTTACGGCCATAAATTTCACTTTTCTTGTCCATAATAAGTTACTTAAAATTCAGAAATGTATACTAATTCGACCATGCTGAATTCAAATCTGAAATCCGTTTTTCAAATTACTTCCTGGATATGGAAAAATTGCTTTTCAAAGTTTGGCAATACTCTTTTTTAACACTTTACAACAAAGTTGAAAAGTGTTTATGACGTTGTTAATTCTGTCTGTCTGTTAGCACGATAACTGCCGTAAAAATGACTTAATCAAAATGAAATTTTAGTATGTTGTTCAGACGGTCTGTAGGACCTATGGGAATATAAATGAATAATATCACCCAATTAGTTTTGGATTGAACCTGGGTTGAAAAAATGAAATACATTGAACCCTATGGGACCTAATTTTTCAAATATTTTTTAAGCGGATTCACAAATTGCTTCGAAAATTTTAGGTAATATTCAAATTATACCATACAATATATAATAAAAATTTCAGCAAAATATATTCAGTAGTTTTTTAAATAAAAATTAAAATAATAATTACACTTCTTATATGAAGCGATCACGTGACCATGATATAAAAAGATCACGTGACCCACTTCAAAATGAAATATGGCATCCATCTTGTCTCAAAATCGCGATTTTTAAAGTGCTTTTTAATTCATATTGAGTGTTGGATCCGTCCTAAAACCACTTTATTTTTTCTTAAATTCTGTGCATCTACATACTGAAACACACAACACAATTACAATATACTTAAGTTTAAATAAGATCATCCAAATTTGATTATTTCTACAACGAAGCCTATTTTTCACTTATGTAAAATGTAAACAGCAAAATATGTAGAATGAGTTGTATAAGAATTGCTGTATTTCTTTAACGCAAAATTATTTAGGTCAGGGAGTCTGCATAGCTGATATAGCATAGCTGATATTTATTGATTTTACAGAAAGAAGAACGATTTTTTTCGATAAAGTTTTAAGCATAGAGTTTAATCACTTGTAGCTCCATGGTCTTAATTTTTAAATAAAATAAATTATTATAGTATTGTGATGAAGAGCCAACGGCTGTACCGTGCTGAAAACACAGGTTCCCGTTAGATCACCGAAGTTAAGCAGCATCGGGCGCGGTTAGTGCTTGGGTGGGTGACCACCTGGGAACACCGCGTACTGTTGGCTCATTTCAGTCGACGTGGTGGCCGAACGGTCAAGGCGAGCGTTTCCAGCGATTGATCGGCCGCCACGTTGTGGGTTCGAGTCCCACGTAAAACATGGATGTTTGTGTTGTTGGGCGTAATGTGTTCCCACCCCCACTGGTGCGCTGGGGCAACGTCCTTGACGGCTAAGATGTTCACTGTTCTGGCCGATGTATAAGCGAAGATGAAAAAGTCAATGCCTAGCCATTGGGAAAAAAAAAGTATTGTGATGAATGCAATGAATGGGAAAATGTTTATGAATGAAATGCTGCTTTTATAGAGAGAGCCAGGCGTATTATTTTTTCTATGACGTCTTTTGAATGAATTTCAGTTGTTTTCGGTGCAGTTTTCAACTATAATAAATTATCGTAGTATTATGATAATTTTAAAAATATTACCGAGGAATGTATCGCATTTTAGAGATGTTCAAACTAGGCAATTTATATTTCAATGCCATCATTTGAATGAAGTTCATTTTTTTCGATGAAGGTTTAAGTTTTTAAATATAATAAATTAATGTAGTATTGTGATAAGTTTTAAAATATTACCGAGGAATGTATTGCATTTTAGAGATGCGTAAATAAAATTGCATCAAAGTTGGAAAGTGTTTCATAATCAATGCTTTAAGCATGATTGATCTTTCTTGTTTTTTTTTGTGCTTTTATTTCAGGCCAAAGGCGTTGCCACAACATGATGCAATTGCATGATCATGAGATAGAAGAAACTGTATTCAGCTCATGAAGTTAGAGATGAGACCACTCCATGATTCAGCTGAATAGGAAAGTTAATGTTGGGAGGTCATCCCAATTTAAAAATTCAGGGGTGGATTTACCACTTATTAAAATGTCATTTCTTGTTGCCACCATTTCTTAATAAAAAAGCTTTTTTGCTGCAAAATTCTAATCATTTGCATGTCTCCTTAAACGATATTACTATATGCATGCCAAGTTTCGCGGTTGTATTTCAATTTCTTATAGGTTCATATTTTTTTGCAACAAACAGGGTGCATATATACTTCAAAATTTCCTTTACTTTTGGTTTTGTCTTTTCTATAGTCATTTAAAAAGGTGTAATCCGAATATATGATAATGTAAAATTATGTATTTCAAGCTAAACCAATATATGTCACTAAACGAATTTATGTCTCTCTACACCCTTTGAACTGACACAAATAATGACGACAGGCGTTCACTTCAAGATGGCAGAAGGCAAGCTTTACCAGGTAAATGACGAGAGATTAAATGCCAAAACGCTGCGCGTTTCCTATTGGCTCAAAATCTTGTGACCTCACGATTTTGTCTTGGCGTGTTACTTGGCGCTCTTTATAAACTTCCACGAAGTTATCGCTAGAAATGGCGCAAGTAACTTAATATAAATTAATTGAAAACGATTGTGTAATAACAAATAGCGTTTGCTTTGTTTTGTTACGTACAGAATCTTCCAATAACCTGGAATTGACTGTAAAAGTGTATTAAGCAGTTTTACCGTTCATGAAATCAAAAGTTACAGCTTTGTTTATAAATATGTCAAACAGCACAACTTTGCTTAAATTATTTCTAATATCATGCATAGTATACCATCTATTGTTAGGCATAACGAAATATATTTTAGAGTACGTATTATATATTTCATTAGCAAAATGAACTACCACGATTTCGTTTACAAAATTTTTTGCCATGCTTCATCAACTTTGCAAATATGTCTACAATAAAAATACTTCGATAAAGGGAATTTTATTTTTCTTTTAGTTTCTAGTAAATGTGTAAAACCTATTTCTGAGAAAAACTAGCTAGTTGAAGGTTGTTGGTTAATGTGTTCTGCATTTTTAATCATTTGAGTGCTTTTATTAGTATATTTTTTACAGATTAATAGCTTCTGGATTTATATAGATCAACGATTTAAAAATCAAGAAAAATATTATGGATATGTGTTATGTTTTTACAGTAAAATGTATTGTTTGCAATGTATTTTATACTTTTAAAAAATCCATTATTAATTCACTCATGTTCTGTTCTATTCAATTTTAGGAATTTTTGCAAGATTGCATCATTTAAAAACAATTACACTTATTTCATAGAAATCAATTTCTTCTTTTTAATATCATAACCCCCTCCCCCCACTCCATATATATAAAAAAATATTATTATAAAGCAATAAAAGCATATTGGTTCAAAATATTTTACAAAATAATTTTTTATTTATAAAATGATTTACTGTACTACAAATAGTATTATAATATTTCACACATTGATGTATTACACTTGGTAATTAAACCTGCAATCATAATTGGAAATGTACCGAATCAATGTGTTAACAAATTTAAAACATTTAAATATCAAATATGTGGCAAAATCTGTTTTCATCTCTTTATGATTCACAAATGGTATTATTTCATAAACACATTTAGAATCCAGTGAATTTTTATTTATGTGTTAGGGTCTATTAAAAATTATCAATTTAACTAAAAGTAAATAAAATTAAACTCAAATAATGAAAGTCAGCAAAAAATTAATGTTTTTGTCTGTTTGCTTGTATTGTCACAGAAAATCGAAGCAATGTCAACTATGAAATTTAGTACAAGGATACTTCCGGGCAAGTTCTGGAAAGAAAAACTTTAAGGGGACAGTGGACGTTCAAATTATCAAAAATCGACAAATTTATGCAAAAATTTTTGTTTTGCATATTGTTATTATACACATTATCTTACATCAATTACAAAAAACTGCATTCAAATCCAACTATTATTAAAATATTTCCCCAGCCAAAAGCTATTATCCAAATAGTATTTCCAATCATAAACATGGATCAGTTGTCGCTCACAGTTGATAACTGACTGTTTTAGTTCAGTGTACCGAGTAAACATATTTTAGCAACCCCATGTTTATTACAATTTGGCAGCAACCTTTTTAACTGTGACTTCTTTTGAAAGTGCTTATTTACATTCAGTACCTGTGACAGTGTTTGTTTACCTTGCATCTGTTATTTACCTTCTCTTCATTTACTTCGAATAATAAAAGTTCGAGTTTACTTCAAATAATAAAAGTAAACATATTTTAGCAACCCCATGTTTATTACAATTTGGCAGCAACCTTTTTAACTGTGACTTCTTTTGAAAGTGCTTATTTACATTCAGTACCTTTGACAGTATTTGTTTGTTTACCTTGCATCTGTTATTTACCTTCTCTTCATTTACTTCGAATAATAAAAGTTCTTTACAGAATTGACAGCTGCATTTTCATAGTTGTATTTGTAATTTGTTTTTATAGTTTTAAAGAACTTTTCTATTAGCAATTCATATGATAAGTAAGCATTATCATAAACCGAAATCTTGGTTTTTTTTAAAAAAAGAGATAGGAAAAAAAACAAGCAACTACAAATAAAGCTCACAAGTGATGGGCAGCTTCAATTGTTACATCAAACTCATTAGATATAATTTCCAAAGGAATGTTTGGGTACTCACAAAAATTTAATTGACTTGTAAAATCTGTGGAAAAATATTTGGATCAACATTTTCCAGTCCTTGTGTAAATAATTCAAAAATGCTTCAATGTAAATAAAAGACTCATAGTTTTAAAAATTGGAATAGGTCACGCAGCTTTGGAAGTGACCTTGGAATTCAAACCATGGATAAGAAGACATTTTATAATTGTCTAAAGAAAGGAAGAACTTGAACCAGGATGTACTTCTGATTGCTCGGAATATTGTGCAGGAAAATTACATAGAACTTTGTGTATCGTGGATGGCAACTTCATTGATATTATAGTCTCTTATGATGCAACTCGGTAGAAATGTGGACACACATTAATTTACGGAATAGGAATTGCCATTGATATTTGACAGAGCTTGCGATTGACTATGGAATTTTGTTAAAATATTACACCAAATGCACAAATGTGAAGAGAGATTTGAAGGAAAATAGTGTTGAATGCAACATTTGGTATCAAAGTCACAAGTATGAGTGTTCACGAAATTATGATGGATTCTCGGGTTCAATGGGAATGATAGAGAGCTGCAGAAAAATTATGGAAACGATCTCTTGATCATGGAATGAAATATGCAAGTTTAGTTCCGGATGGTGGATGGACTTACAAACATTTATTGCAGTTGAATGTTTATGGTAGTGATGTAAAAATTACAAAGGAAGAATGCATCAACCATGTGGCGAAACGATTGGGAACTGGATTGGGGTTAAAGAATGACAAAGTAAAAGTGTTGCCATCGGAGGTCATAAAAAAGGTAGTTTGAAAGTAAAACATTTGTGAAATTCACTAACTTCTATGGGAAATCTATAAAAGGCAATGTGTCGGATATTGACAGGATGAAAAATGCCATCTATGTTACTTTGTTTCACGGTTCATCTACTGACAATTTCTCAGAACACAACAAATGTCCCAAAGCGATCAATCGCGAATAAAGAAAGGCCAAAACCTCATTCAAGTAAGAAAACCATACTATCTGAAGATGCTATTTCGAAAATATTGCCAGTGTATCAGAGATTTGTACATAATGAAATGAATTATTGTCACAGTGTATTACAGGTAAGACACAAAATGCTAATGAAAACATCCATAGTGTAATTTGGAAAACTGTTCTAAAGAAGTCTTTATATTAAAAAAAAAAACAATTGGAACTGTCAGTAGTCTCTAGTATGAGTGAATTTAATATTGGATGTTTAAATACTTTAGGTGCTGAACAAAGAAATCCTGATTCAATATCAGTATCAATTGCTGAAAAGCATGATGATCAACATATAAGTCAAAGCAAAAGTAGCAGTTCTCTTTTATGGCAAATGTAAAAAAATTAATAAAATATTTTATAAATTAGTTAACAACAACAATTAAAAATATACAAATTCCTTGATAGAAGCAGAGATATGAAAAGTATGTGTACAATTATTTTAAGGATCTCATAAGCATAAAATAAACAAAAAGGAATAATAAATAAGATACTAATCAAATGGTTAAATAAAACTGCCATTGTATTTAATATTTTAATTAGTATACATCACTTTTATAACCTGATGAAGGGGACTCACAATGCATTTGAAACAATTGTAATAGCTTAATTTTAATATCTGCTTATATCACGGAATTTATGTTTTTACAAGCGGTAGTTACATTCAGATTCATTATAGCTAAAAATGTAATACAGTAATGGAACAATTATCTGGAAAAAATTTAAAATATCTTTTTTCGTGTGTGCATTTTCAATGGAAATTGCTAATTTCCTTTAATATAAACAAGATTAAAAACAAAATACTTCTTTTCTTTTAAATGTATATAGTGGTTTTACGATATAAAACAAATACAGAACCTCGAAAATCCGGACGTTTTTCAAATTTAGTTATTTAAACTATTGGACTGTCAAAGTTGCGGATTTAAAACAACAGAGTAAGATTATTTACATTGAATTATATTTTATAAAAATTTAAGTTATAAAATAAATGTAATTTATAAAATATATAAAGGTTTATAGTGTATTTAGCATAGCACAGAGAATAGACATAATGCCAAATCAACGTAATATCTTGTTTAGTGGCCATTTTGTGAATGAATCAGAAATCCGGAAAACTAGCAGTCCGAAGGATTTCAAATAATTGGTCCATTACTGTATTTACTTAAATTTACTGAAAGTATGATCAAATGAATCATGAATGTTTACTATAGGAGTATCACTCTCACTACAAACAAATTCTGGTACTTCCTGCTTATATTGAAGGCTTGGTTTTGCCACTGGCTCAACACTGATGCGTTTCTTTTTTGTTGAAAAAAATATTGATTGACACTATTTTCAGTAACTCTATCCTTTTATTGGTTGTTTCAGTTTAGATTTGACCCCTATTTCTTTCATTAGTTATAGAAATTATATCGTCCAGACGTTTACAAGTATTTTTTTTTCAGTTTCATGATTCAGAGGTACAGTATTTACCAACTGAGTAATATGGCTTAATTTTGTTTGAAGTCTGACTTTGTGGAAATTGTATTTTCATTAAGGAGATCCTTAAAACTCACTTTCCACCATTTTATCAACAACTTTCTCATTTTTTTTTCTGCCAAAGATCTTTCTGATAGAAAATGTTACACACCATCAGTGGACCTTCCCGGCCGTCCAAATAGCTGCTCTTAGTCCTCTGGACGAGTCGGACGGTCTGGGTCTTCAACACCATCAGTGGACGGCCGTCCAAATAGTTGCTCCAAGTCCTCAGACGAGTCGGACGGTCTGGGTCTTCAACACCATCAGTGGACCGACCGTCCAAATAGTTGCTCAAGTTCTCAGGATGAGTCGGACGGTCTGGGTCTTCTACACCATCAGTGGCATAGAGTCCATTAAGGCTCAGAAGCTGAGCCTCCCTTGTTTGATGACATTCATATTGGTTATGAACCTTTACCTTTTATTGTAATTTGTATTTTATAATTATTTATATTTTAAATGCCTAGTTTTTAAAAAAATGTTAATTGATGATATGTAAATTTTGCCTGGCGGTTATGGCCTATATTTAAGCACTTATTCATACCTTATTTTCACTTAGCCACTGGTGAAGAGCGTTTTGACCATGTAATTTTGTATGTCGTAAAATGGAGATTTTAATAAAGGACTTTTAAACCTATTTTTTAGTTGTCTTTGATTTTAAGGTTTTAATTAGTTGACGTGTTCCCATACTATTTTACTAATTTAAAGATAATTTTATTTATTATATTTTTAAAATAACTTTGTGAATATATATGTATTTTTTTAGAGAAAACTGTTACACTTTACTTACTTAAAATGAGACGTTTCAAAGTATTTTTCTCATTAAAACGCATATCTAGAAGCTGAAATCATCTAGCCTTCACTGTGCATTGAAAGAATCATGGTATTAGGCCTGCCCACCTGTTAAACTCCGTCCTGGCTGATAAGCTAGAACTATAAGCTAGCTTCCAGAAAGGTGTGGCTATTTCTTCCCTCATTTAAAACCCTTTAAACAGAGTAACTTCAGACAATAATTGGATATAGGATGTGACCTTTCATGAATGAAAATTTCTTGGGCAAGGCTAATGGATCCGCCATTTTGGATCAAACATGGTTCTATTAATTAATCTTCGCAAAAGACGTCATATGTAATACTAAATAATATGAGAGAGGCATTTTCCACGAATAACATGATATTCACCTAAATGTAAACAATATCAAGATGAAGAAACACACTAGTAATAATGTAGTTTGTGAAGTAGATTTAGTCACAGCAACAATATGACGAAACATTCGTTTGCGTATTTGGGAGTTTTAGAAAGAATAAATCTGATTTCCCTTTAAAAATCACGTTGCATCTCAGTCAAACAAAAGCCATTAATAATTTTCTAGCGGATTTTTAGCATATTGTAATGAAGATATTTTTAAGTTTTTAAAGTATACTATTTGTAAATAATTACATTATACAAAATTGTTTAAGGACATTGTTGACTACATTGTTCTCGCCCATTTTCAGTGCACTCCTTTGAATTGCTTTATTTCGTTAATACTAGCTGTTTATGTTTACCAAACTGATATATTTTTTATATCACTTTCATAATAATAGTCTAATATATTTCTACTTCATACATAGGTACTTGTAAAACTTTTTCCAGGGGGGGGGGGGGAACTCAAGCACATGATGTACAACATTGACTGGCTTCATGCTCGCTTTTGTTATATTGAATGTCCAGGGGGGAGTGTGACCCCTCTTTACCTCCCCTATGGGCAACCATGACTTTATATTTAATAAAATGATTGGAAGGCCCACACCACACACGACCAACCCTAAGGCTTACAGTAACTTACTGTGTGGCTAGGAATTTTAATAAAATGATTGTAAAAATTCATCTAATTTGGAAATAAGAAAACATTTAAAATGTTATATCTTGTATGTAGTCATTTTACATAGCTAACATTGTAAAATCTCGTGCATTTCATCCATGCTTTACATTTTTATGTAAAATTATTTTATTTTATTCACCAATAAATAAAACTTATGAAAATGAGAATCCAATATAAATTTCACTTGTAACACCAAATTTTCAGCCTTCCTAGTCAAAAATCTCATGCTATGCTACTGCACAGCATGTATATATTTGTACATGTTTATTTTTAATTTGTTATAATGAATATCCAAGGAGAGTGTGACCCCTCTTTACCTCCCCTATGGGCGACCATGACTTGATATTTAATAACATGATTGTAAAAGTTCATCTAATTTAGAAATAAGAAAACATTTAAAATATTATATCTTGTATGTATTCATCTTACATAGGTAACATTTTAAAATCTCGTACATTTCATCCACTCTTTGCATTTTTATGCAAAATTATTTTATTTACCAATACATAAAACTTATGAAAATGCAATTTCCAATATAAATTTCACTTGTAATACCAAATTTTCAGCCTTCCCAGTCAAAAATCTCACGCTACGCTACTGCACAGCATGTATATGTTTGTACATGTTTATTTTTAATGTTGCATCAATACACGTACATACATATTCATGATTACAGATTTTGCAAAAGTTACTTTTTATGTCACACTGTTGTGGGCACGCATTTCACAAAAACTTTGTCACAGTACTGGAATTGCAATTCTTTATTGTCATCCATATTCCAAAATTATTTTATTTACCAATACATAAAACTTATGAAAATGCAATTTCCAATATAAATTTCACTTGTAACACCAAATTTTCAGCCTTCCCAGTCAAAAATCTCACGCTACGCTACTGCACAGCATGTATATGTTTGTATATGTTTATTTTTAATGTTGCTTCAATACACGTACATACATATTCATGATTACAGATTTTGCAAAAGTTACTTTTTATGTCACACTGTTGTGGACACGCATTTCACAAAAACTTTGTCACAGTACTGGAATTGCAATTCTTTATTGTCATCTATAGCAAATGAACGATGTAAACTTTCTTATTAACGCGAGGAATTAATAATAAAATACAATAAACTGAATGAAATACAATGCATTTTTTTAAATAAAATAATACAATGTGAAGAAGTAATTAACTTTCTGAAAACAATAAGCTAATCATGAAAATACACAAGTAACGTAAGTAAAAAAAAACGTCAATAAATGGCAGGAGCCGCAGGAAGGAAATACGCGCCAAACTAAACATTGCGAGAAGAAAATGCAACCCCTGAATGAATGCTACTATTTAACTGGCCAATAGGAAACGCGCAGCGTTTTGACATTTAATCTCTCGTGGTAAATGTGACGTCCTTGAGAAACTTTTGAGGAATGATTCTTGAGGATGAGCGATTCATACTTTTTGATCTTTGAATGATTCAACATACTTCATTCCAGGTTGAACCTGTTGCTTATTTTAAAATTTGATTTGTATATTTTGTGTTTGTGGTTCTTATTCTTCCCTGCACGGTTCATTTTGTTTGAAGATTTAACTTTAAAATTAATTTTGTTACTAATATGGCAAATATACCGGGATTATTAGTCTGTCCTGCAGATGAAGGAAGTGATGATGGTTTTCAAATACCATCGTTTTCAGAAACTATTACTGTTCCGAATTCCCAAATCGTAAGTTCTTTTAACTATGAAACCAGTAGCGTCACGTCCTGTTCTAATATACTTAGTAAATTATCGTTATATGTATCTAATCCCTGCTGTTTTTATGTTATAAATATTAATCATACTTTTGTTGCATTATAAATTCTAATCATAATCATACTATATTTTTCATTTGAATCATAGTGAAAATATTTATTGGTACTTTTGTTCAATCCCGTGTACAAGGTACCTTGAGAATTTGCGAAAACTTAAATCAACGTAATTGAATAAATTAAATAAATGTAATTGAATAAAAAAAAAAATTAAAAGTTTTAACCTGATAATTATACTGTTCCTATTTAATTTTTCTTCTCATTTGTCTGTTTTTTTACATGATTATAGCTAAGTTAAATTATTAATTCAGAAGAAATACATATTTTAAAATTATTATTATATTTTAAAGCAACTAATACAAATCGAAACCAAAACCAGCAGAAGCCATGAAACTATTAAAACTTTTAAATGGCCATTAAAGCTTAAGCGTTAAGTGTTTATATACTTAATGATTATCAACTGGTTATTAATATAATTACACTTGTTAACTTCTTAATATTTAGTAGCCACTGCTTAAAATAAAATTCCAGTTTTGATTATAGCAACTAAGAATTTAAAAACCGTAACACTCTTTAAATTCCTATATAATATCACAGCTAACTTAATAAATTATTGAAATAGAAATCATAAGTACTTTTAATTCCAACATTATAATTTGTTGTAATAATATTAATAAATTAATTATAAAAAATTTTTAGGTTAAAGAAATAAGCTTAATTTTAAAATTGAATTCATTTTCACCAAAAGGATTGTTTTAAAAATACTACCCCACACCCCTTTTTTTTCTTTAAATAATCTATCACTTATCACTAACTATGTAATGCAATATTTGAGAACACCTCATTTGGAAAATAATGATTTAATTCTTATGATATTTAGTGTAAAACAAACTTGGCATGTGTTTAAATGGTATTACTTATATGGAAAGAATGTAAACTTTATTGATACACAAATTCTTTCTAAACTAGGACTGGAAAGGATTGGCTGCTGTATGATAATGAGATGGTTATAATAGTTTTATTAGATAATATTAATATTTATTTTTTAAATATTCTTTTAAAGATTGTGGTATGGGTAAGAAATTGATTTTTTCAAACTGAGTGTGTGAGTGTGAAGACCCAGACCGTCCGACTCATCCAGAGGACTTGAGTATCTAATTGGACGGCCGGGAAGATATCCGGCGACAACACCAGAAAAAACACAACTAAACAAAGCAGTAATCAAAAACAAAACACAACACCAAAACAACACAGCAAACCAAAATAAAAGGGAAGGCGGCACCACCGGGGAGGAGCAAGCAAAAACCAAGGGGATCAACAACCAGAGAAAAAGTTAAAAGCAGCAATGGCTCTCAGGCTATTCAAGTGATTTTGTTGGATATTTCTCTCGCTATGAGAACACAGTTTTTAATTTTGTTAATTGAAGTTTTATTCGAGCAGACACTCGAGAACCAGGCCGCGGAATTAGCGGGGGAAGGTTTAGAAAGATGAAAAGGTTTAGAGTGGGGGCAAGCAAAGACGTAGTGGTCTGCATCTCCAAAGGAACCGCAGGAACAGCAAGAGGTTGATTTAAATTTAAAAAAGTAAAGGTAATCCAAAAATGGGCCGTGGCCCGTGATAAAATAAATAAGATATTTGTTCATTAAAAGGAAATTAAAGTTTACGTGGGGAAGAAAGTTTAAAATTCTGGCCGGGTCATGGGTGCGAGGGGAAATGTAGTTGTTTAGATAAGATTGCCAGGCGTTTAAGGTATCTAGTTTACAATGCTTTTTTAACAGAGAGTAGGGAAAAGGTAAAGGAGATGGGGTACCTGAAGAGGTAGCAAGTTTTGCATTTTCATCGGCGGCCTCGTTGCCCGAGATGTCAGAATGGGCTTTAACCCAACAGAGGTTTATTAAATGCTCGTTTAAATTTGCATCTAGTTTAATTTTGGAAAGATAGTCAGATTTGTTTCTAATGGAGTTAAGGGCCGAAATGGAGGATTGACTATCTGAAAAAATATTTATTTTTAAATTATTTGTAGAAGCCCAGTTGATAGCAAAGTGTATTTTTAACAGAGAGTAGGGAAAAGGTAAAGGAGATGGGGTACCTGAAGAGGTAGCAAGTTTTGCATTTTCATCGGCGGCCTCGTTGCCCGAGATGTCAGAATGGGCTTTAACCCAACAGAGGTTGGTACAGATTGGATATAAAGAATTTGGATTTTTCAACTTTTTTTCGCGAGCCAGATGTGGCGCGCCTGCTTTGCGCAACATTTTGCTTTTTCTGGAAATTCTGGCAACCCCACCCCTTTTAGCTTTCTGATTTCGTGGGCTGCGGCCATTTTATTTTTGTTTTGTTGTTGCTGTGTGTGTTAAAAACGTGAATATCATACAGGAATTAAAGATGGCACATGCTAATAGATAAAATAATGTAGAAGCAGAAAATTTACATAGAAATAATGAGAGTTCTTTGATGACCGCAATGTGGAAACAATTATTTGCGCAATTTGGATATTTACACGTGTTTTTCTTTGAAAAGTTTTGGATTTCATTAAACCACGTACTGTGTTTTGATTTTGTTTAACTTTCTTTAAAGTATCGTTTCTTTTAAATTTCTTCAAAGTACAAACTTTTAAGTATCGTTTTTTCTTAAATTTAGTTAAAGTACAAACTTTTTTCTAAGTATTGTTTTTTCTTAAATTTAGTTAAAGTACAAACTTTTTTCTAAGTATCGATTTTCTTAAATTTAAATAATAATTAACAAATCTTTTCTTAAAAGTATTGTTAATTATCGGCATTTTTATGCATTTTTTCTAAGTATCGTTTCCCGTAAATTTAGTAATTTCGTATTTTTAATAAGTATTGTTAATTATCGGCATTTTTAATTAGATATGTTTAGATTTCTTACGCGCAAAGTTCAAGATGGCGTCCGTTAAGAATTTATAAACACCGTACGCGTTGGCGCCAGTCTTGGCGACAAAAAAAAATGGCGGATTTAGCCAAATTCTTTATATCCAATCTGTTCCCAGAGGTTTATTAAATGCCTGTTTAAATTTGCATCTAGTTTAATTTTGGAAAGATAGTCAGATTTGTTTCTAATGGAGTTAAGGGCCGAAATGGAGGATTGACTATCTGAAAAAATATTTATTTTTAAATTATTTGTAGAAGCCCAGTTGATAGCAAAGTGTATTGCTGCTATTTCAGCTTGAAAAACTGTGTTCCCAAGGTTGAGTTTGAAAGTATATATGTTTTGAAGTTTATCCCCCCTGTATATGCAAATGGCGTAACCCACTTTGTCGTCAATGGCAGAGCCATCAGTGTAAATATTTATGTCTGAAAAAATTGAGGGGTCGAAGGGAGCCAGATAGGCGATACGAAGGGAAGGGGGATAGAAGACGAAGGGCGATTGAAGTCAAAGTTAGGGGGAGAGGGAAGAGACGGGTTGGTAAAATGATTTGTTCTGAGTTTCCAGAAGGCATATTTTTTAAATTGTGTATTAATGACAAAATGAATGGGGGGAATACCTGTTATAGAGTAAAGAGAAATATTGGAAGTAGTCCGAAAACCAGAAGAGATTTTGAGAAGAAAAATCCTTTGCAAAGACAAAAGTTTTTTGACCTGAGCCCCAGTCAAAGCTTGTCCCCAAATTCCTGCGCCGAAAATGATTATCTTTTCGATGACCGAAAGATACCAGATTTTTAAAAAGGATTTATCTATACCCCAGTTATTGCCAGACACCCTCCCAAAGGTGCTGGTGAACTTAAAACATTTCTCTCTAAGATTGAAAATGTGGGAGCTCCATTTTAAATTATCGTCGATAGTGATTCCAAGAAAGTTGAGTTGTCTAGTTGTAGGTATTTTATGATTTTGAAGGAAGGGCGTTGTCTGATTTTTGAGCGGTTTTTATTGAAGATAATTGATTTACATTTTTCTGGAGCTATGGAAAGTTTTAAAACAGTGAGAGTGGATGAGATAAGGTTTAAAAGGTTATTGGTATTAAGTTGTAGTGTTTTTAAGTTGGATGAATAGGTGACCACCGCGAGATCATCCGCGAAGGCCTGAAGGTGAAAAAGATCGTTGTTGAGTTTTAGAATGTCATTAAAGTAGATACTCCACAGGCAAGGGGATATAACCGATCCCTGTGGAGCGCCCATAGAAATGTGTTTTGTAATATGTGATTTACCTATGTTGAGTGAAATTTCTCTGTTAAAAAGATATGAAAAAATGAAATTTTGAAAAGGCTGAGGGAGGTTGATTTTTGAAAATGAAAGAGGCAAGACGTTCCAGTTGAGACTGTCAAATGCTCCGCAGATGTCCAAACTGAGTGTGTTTTACTATAGATAAATTGCACCACCATGTTAATTTTTTGATTTTCATTATATTTTATTGAGTCTTTTATACAAGATATCTGTTATGTTCTTGTTCATCTTCTTGTTCTGTGGAATAGAATAAAAGTAGTATTAGAACATGATGTTATTAGATGTGTATTAGAACACACGTTTTTATTATCATTTTGAATTTTACCTTGTCGAACATTTTGGTTCTGTAGCATATCGTTACGATGCTGCTGCATATAAGACAGTCGACGACTGCACACATCTGTGAAAGAAATGTATCAATATATAAAGTCTTATTTTATAAATACAAACCCGGTTAAGAAACATGTTTGGACGTGTGGTTCGAACCTTGTCGTGAATTGGGTATTCACCTCACCTTTGTTGTTGTTTGCGTTGGGTGGGTTAATATATAGGTTGTATAAGTGACGCTGTGATCATGTAATAACTTTTATATATGTGGTTCGTAATTGTTGCGAATGATTTATGATGTGTTGCATGGTTCGAACCTCAGAACTTTGTTCTGTGTGGGTGTTTTTTGATTTCCGAAAGTATATACATAATTGGATATGACGCATGTAATAACTTTTATACGTTGTGTGGCCCATGTTCTTTCAATTGACAAAAGTAATTGGATGTGAGGTTCGAACCTCAGAACGTTGTTCCGTGAATTGACGTCACGTGATGTAAAACAGCTATGTCAATAAATCACGATTTGAATATTAATGAGTTGAAGGTAGCTGAGTCGAACTACCTTCCCTTCATATATATATATTTAAATTTGCTCTAAGTCCCCCCATCGAGGGTCTATTGTATATATATACTTTATATATATATATATATATATATATATATATATATATATATTATATATATGTAATATATAATAATATATATATATTGAAGAGGAGTGTGGGAAGGGAGTGTTGTAAAGAAGAGTAATAATATTAATGAAAAAAGATTCCAAAGAAGTCCAAATATAATTTATAGATATATGGACTATAATCGTATTTCCTTAGTCCTCTTTTGGACCCTTCCTCTTGTCCTTCCCTCTCATAGACTTAACATTAGGGCCATGAGGATCCCCCTCTCCAAGCCCCCCCCCCCCCCCACACACACACACACACCAGAGCGCTCAACTCTTCGGCCACAGGGAACGTCTCCTGTGGCTGAAGAAGAGATTCCTTAGATGACATGGCCATGCAATCTTAAGTTCTAATGCAGAACTGTCCAATAGTGACACACAAACAAGGAGAATGGTTAGATAACATATTTAAAATTAATTAAATTACTAAAATTTATTTTAAAATGAACAAATATTAATACTTTATGAAATATGTAACTGTATAAAATGTGATGCATATATATTACTGAAATGATTTTCAATGGCAGCAAAAGTATTTGGATCGAAAATTTTTCTCTGTGTTTGATAGAAGTTAAACGCGTTATATAAAGATATAAAGAGTAAAATATATATATAATGATAAAAATATAGAGATGTGTGTATGTCACGTTGTGCATTTCTCACTAAATAAAAGAGTTTAACTTACAAGAATTACAACACGAACTCTTCAATTTTAGTAAAACATTTACAACCATTATTGTAATAGATGATTTTAATCATTATGAAGAAAACAATTCCACCATATCCCAACACTTATACTGAATGTACTTATATACATATAAAGCTCTTTATCGTACTTCACAAATTATGCATTAATAATTCGCACTAAAGGTGCCAGTTCTGGAAACCCGTTCTTCTTAGGACGTTTTTACCTGTCATTGAATTTAACTAATAGACTTGTCCAAAATCACGTGACCCAAATGCCTTCTCGTTGTAGTCGAATAGTACCTATTTTTATCTATTTCTTTTATAATAGGGAAGAGTGTGTTGTTGAGAGCCAGACCATCCGACCTACCAGAAAGGTGTAAGATAATTGTTTGGACGGCCGGGAAGTGCCACCCAATTTAGACCGGAACCCAGTGGGGGAGGCATCCACAGGGACTGTACCCTCCTTCCCCTACCACCAACCTCTCGGAAGGACTTACGGACCCATATGTTTACTGTGATCGTACTCCGCATGAACACAGCAGCAGTTGTAGCAGCCTGCAAATCCAGCGCCCAAACTACTGGGCTACCGCACCCGAAATGTGCCAACAGCATGCGGTGTTCCCAGGTGGTCACCCACCCAAGTACTAACCGCGCCCGATGCTGTTGACTTTGGTGATCTAACGAAAACCGGTGTTTTCAGCACAGTAGGGCCGTTGGCTCTAGGGAGGAGTGTGTGGCAGAACTTGGATAAGAACAAGTTTTGCAACACATCCCTTCACCCCTTAACAGTAAAATGTAAGAGCCTGTAGTGTAGCTGTAAACCTCTTTCTTTTTAGACTACCCTCTTTGTTAAAGTTACTCTTCCTGTTATCTCTAACAGAGTTTATCGTTTTACACTGCAAGTGCAATTAATTAAATGTTTTTCTTCTATAGTTTGAAGAGTAGTATGTTATAGAGAGTAAATTATTCCTAATTTAACAAAGTAATTTGTTAATCATTAGTTTAGTAGATTGTACTTTTAAAATATGAAAGCAGTAAATTTATTTTATAACTGTGAATGTCATGAATAAAAGAAGCACTGTAGAAAACCCAGACCACACGACCAACCCATAGGCTAATGGTAGCTTTCTGTGTGGCCGGAAAAGAAGCACTGTGTAGAATTTTCTTAAATATGAAGATGCTGTTAAAGTAAAATGCAATTTATGTTCCTCTGTGATCTCAAGAGGTGGAACAGGTAAGAAAGTATCCACTACTCCATTATTTAGTCATGTAAGAAGCAAACATAAGGAGTAATATGACAAAATTAAATCTTCAGCTGAAGGACAAGGTAACAAAAGGCATATGGATTCTGAATTTACTGATGTAGATGATGATGATGACCCAAACGCAAGTAAAAGTTTTAAAAGATCACAATCTCTATTTAATCAATCTACTAAAGTAGGTACTGTAGGAAACTGTTCTAGAAAAAAAAATCTGGGATATAAACCACCCTAAATCGATTGAATTACACTATGCTATTGGTCAGATGATAGCAGTTGACAATCAGCCGTATTCATTTGTAGAAGATGATGGTTTCCGTCATCTGATGAAAAAAGCCCAAGTATAAAGTTTCTTCTCGGGAATATTTTAAAGAAACAATAATACCAAAAATATATAGTCAATGTAAGGAAGAGGT
Organism: Amaurobius ferox; assembly: GCA_951213105.1. NCBI lineage: Eukaryota > Metazoa > Arthropoda > Arachnida > Araneae > Amaurobiidae > Amaurobius > Amaurobius ferox. The sequence goes on from OX578152.1 coordinate 122,298,841, forward strand.
TCAATTATTGCTTTAATTATCTGAGAGTATAACTTTTAACTACTGATATGTGGACCAACTCAATTACCAAAGACATTTTTATTAGCTTCACTGTTCATTGGGTAGATAATGATTTTAATTACAGACATTTTCTATTAAATGCTAGACATTTCCCAGGAAGTCATAATAGTGACAACGTAAGTCTGATTTTGAAGGATTTATGTGGTGAATGGAATGTGAAAAATTTACCTCGTTATTCGTGACAATGGTTCCAATATTGTAAAAGGTGTGAATGATATGAATTTAGCTGATGAATCTTGTTTTTTACATAACTTGTATTTGATTGTAACAGATGCATTAAATGCTCAGAAAGCAGTTAAAGATATGGAAGAAAAATTGTGGGGCACTTTAATCATTCCTCTTTAGCTAGCCTGTTTTCGTTTCAAACAAATTCAAGAAGAACTTCATTTAGCATATAAAAAGCTACTGCAAGATGTCCCAACTCGGTGGAATAGTACATATATGCTGGATATCCGTTGCATCCCTAGCAATTATTGATTGATGTGTAATGTAATTATATTGTTTTTTTACAGTAAGTTTGCAAGTATGTTGTTAATAAGTTGTAAGTTGTACAAAAATGTCATCAGATGGCATAGGGAAACAAGGATGATTTATAACATTACTGTTCAGATTGCTCAAAGATAAATACTTTGAGTAATTTTTCCAGTGTTTCAGATATTTAAGTCTGTTCATGCATATGAGAGTCTCAGCTTCAATGTGCATGCAAAGTGGGTGCAATCCAAGCAAAATGTCAAGAGTTGCAGTGGGAGTGGTTTTCATGCATCCAGAGATCGCAATACACACCATCCTTTGAAGCCTAATTAAATCTAATTTAGCAGTTTTACATCTAATTCTAGACCATCATATAATGGAGCCATAGGTAATGATGGGACAGATTACCATAGAGTAAATCCAATGGATAGTCTTGGGATTCAATCCCCAGGTTTTTCCAATAGCATTTCTACATGACCAAAAAATTCTTCTGGCTTTAGTTATGTAGTATTCCAAGTGTCTCTTCCAATTGAGACCCATATCAAAGTAAATTCCTAGGACTTTTACCTCCTTGGAGCAAATAAGCTTCTGACCAAAGAAGTAATATAATAAGATTAAGAATACATTTTCTTGTAAACACAACCATAGCAATATTTTGCGGATTAACAGAAAGACCTGCATTTTTGCACCATGACTTAACACTCCTAAGAGCAGTGGACATCATGTCAGAGACAGTATTACCAAACTTGCCTCTAGCAATATGATTACAACATCATCAGCATATCCGACACAGAATACACCAGAACTAGTTATGTTCTCCAAACGAGTGTCTACAACTAAGCAAAGAATTGGTGAAAGTACACCTCCCTGTGGAGAGCCTGCCAAAGTATGCACCGTTATATTATCACCAAGCAAAGATGCACATATGTACCTATTAGATAACAAATTCTTGGTCCAATAAGAGATCTTCATATCCACATCTTTCATATCAAGAGTATGTAGGATTGTGTCAATGGACACTTTATCAAAAGTACTTTCAGTGTCAAGAAAAGTAGCTAAGGCAATTTCCTTGGCATTTAAGTTTCTCTCCAATATAAAGGAGAGACTGTAACAGGCAGTATCAGTAGATTTACCCGGTTGATAGGCATGTTCAGAGTTTGATAGCAGCATTGAAGCCAGAATATCTTCCCTAATATACCCGTCAATCAGCTTTTCAGTAGTCTTTAGAAGAAAAGACGTAAGGCTAATAGGTCTAAAGGACTTGGCCTCATAATAATTGTCTTTGCCAATCTGTGGAATAAAGCTTACCTTGGTATACCTCCAGACAGACTGCACATATCTAAAGGCAATACAGGCTCTGTAGATTTTGCAGAGAATGGAAGCAAGCACTTCAATTCCCTCTTGAAGAAGAATGGGAATGATGCCATCAATCCTCGGAAGACTTCTGCTGAAAGAATGCCGTGAGTCATTCCTGAGAACGAGATAAGTCGGAAATAAATTGGTGTTTTTGAACATCGCTCAGGAGAATAATGAATCACGATTGTTTGTTTACGTTCTTCCAACAGGGTCGCCCAGGCCTACCTGAGTCATGCCCAGACACTTCCATGGCCTGCCCACTCCCCAGACCTGTGTCCCTATCGAGCATGTGTGGGAGCAGTTGAAACGCCAGCTGCCTTGTTGCTGCAATCTTCGAGAGTTGGAACGTAACGTCCAACACGTGGGGGACTCGTCTGCCTCAGGACAACATCAGGCGTCTGTTCGACACCATACTAGACCATATTATTGCTTGTATCACAGTACGAGGTGGTGCGACTCGCTATTAAGGATGACCAGACTATGTACCATAGTTCTCTCTGTACGTGTTCTGCTGTGCTGTTTTTGTGATCATGTATATTATTCATCTGTAACCTTCCATCAATAAAATTTTAGGTCCATCCTATGCTTCCTTCTTGGTGCGCAACTTTCATTGTCAGTGAATGTGTATAATATTAAAATTTGTATTAAAAAATACCTGCTTGTAATTGAATGGGTAAATATCATAAGATAGAAGATAAAATTTGCTGGAAGTTGAGTTAATTATATATTTAATGCTATTAACATTTTCCTTCATCCAAAGAACTTCGGAAAACATTCCGTATTTTTAAAAAAATTACCAAATTTAACAATGAAAGAATAAGCTACTTAAGAGTTTACCTGCTTTTTTTCTGAGAATGAGTAAAATTTCCCTTGTGTTCAATTCCACATAGAAGTCTCATTTTTGCCCCAAAATAAATGAGAAGAAATAAATGCATGATTAGCTAGACAGCACAAAAACTCATAATTTTTAAGAAAGTGTGCTAAGATTCAAGATCAGTAAGACAGTTCTTCCTAATTTTAGCCTTTTTTTTATAAATTACTGCAAATTTTACTACTTTTAAATAGCGAATGTTAGTGCTTTTAAATTACATTGTGTATTTTAGTGCATTTGAATGAAATTGCGATTTTAGCACTTTTAAATTAAATCACATATTTTAACACTTATTGCATATAGTGCATATTTTTGCACTTTGAATTAAAATTACAAATTTTAGAACTCTTTCTAAAAAGTGGCAAATTTTAGTGCTATTTAATAGAAATTACGCATTTTAGCATTCTTTCTCAAAAATCATGAATTTTAGTGCTATTTAAAAAAATTGCACTTCTCAGTTTTCTTCTCAAAAATCATGACTTTTAGCTCTTTCTCAAAAATTGAGTTTTAGCACTCTTATCTAAAAAAATTTTAGTGCTCTTTCATAAATTTCATAATTTTCACGAATTTCACAAAAATGTTTCAGAAATGCTCTTTCATAACATTTACGACTTTTTCATAGAAATTATGAATTTTCGAATTTTTTAATAAAAATCACAATTTTTAGCACTTTACATAAAAATTGTGACAATACTAAATCTTGCTACTAGTTAGGTGACTTTGATTTTCAATAAGTAAAAAGATGCAACATAATTAAGCACAGATTTATTATTGTGCAACACAGTATATAACCCATTCAGTCTTTTAAACTTAAGTTTGTTGACGAAGAGGATCTGTTCTTGTGTTTAATAATTTGTACATAATATAATTATATTGCGTAATTTTTCCTCAACTTTATTTTACTTCAGTTTTCCTTAACTTTATTTTACTTAATACTAATAAAATGCAGCATTGCCACTTCCAACTTCTGTGCCTTTAACAATATGATTAATGCTCCCATTTTATAGTTTTTCCCCCTCGAAACCGATTCTTGTAAGCTGTTACAAAATTTGTTATATTGTTTTTATTGGATAAATATGTTAATTATAATATTACCAGAAATTTCCAAAATTCTCATTTCCTTGCTTTTCACGCACAACTTCCCTTCCCCTCTCCCACATGCCTAATTGTAAGCAAAAAATAGATGAAATCGCCTTTAAATTAATGTTAATGATAATAAAGAAACAAATGCACATGCAAAATAACATTTTTTTAAATAGACATTTAAGTATTAATAACTAACGACCCATTTTGAAATTTTTCCATGAACTGAAAATGTCACTTTTCTTTTCAATTTTAAAAATAGAAAGGATAAAATATATACAGAAAAGGACCTTTCACCTGATTATCTGTATGAAGTTGTTATTTTATTGAACCAGATTTAAAATTTTTAAATTATGTAGTACCACATGGGGGTTTTGGGGACGCTTCACACACACACTCTCTCTTTTAACACGGGTGTTAAAAGTGATCATTTTAGAAGTTTGGCAACCCTAAAATTCAAGTAAAAAGTTGAGTAGAAACTAAATATTTTCCAGGCTAAGACTATGGGTGTAGTGTAAGATGTGAAAATTTGGTGATTCGGATTAATTTCTTTCATTTTTTTTACGAGGCCTAAAAACTGCATTTTTAGCAAAATTAATGCTCAATTTCAATGCTGTATTTCAACCTCTCAGGTTGCAGTTAGCCAAACATTACAGTGACATGAAATGTAGTCCATTTTACGACCAGTTGAATAGTTTTTATTCAAAGTCTCTATCTTTTTTGAGTCCCAAGATATTTAAGTTCACATGAGCATCAAAATTGGCTAAATTTATAGTCAGCCATGTTGGAAAAATGGTAGTACCTAAAAAGCAAACAATAAGAAAAAAAATTAAAAATTGTTTTTATCTATTGGAATATGTAGGAACATATGTGCAAAATTTAAAAAATGGTCATGCAACCAAATATTCTTTTTTTGTTGTGGATTTTACATGGAATGACCCATGTGCAATTAAGAAAGGTTGGTGAGTGTACTATTAATAAAGAATTTTATATTGTGAATTATATACTTGAATCTGTGTCAAAATTATACATTCATACATATTTTCTTTTAATAGCATGGTAATTGTCGAACTCTGTCTGACTTTAAGAGGTTAGACACAATTGCTGAAGGATCATTTGGAATCACATGTAAGTATTTATTTTTTATATATATTTTCTCAGATTTACCAAAACAATAGCAGTTTTTTCTATTCTAGTACATAAAAGTTTGCAAGCCAAATTTGAAAGTTGTTAACCAGCTAGCTAGTGGTTATCCCATAATTTAAGCTATATTGTTAAATGCAGTAAAAAATGCTTGGCATAAAATACATAACACTTAATTCCAACGTAATTTTATGTTGAAAAATTTGCATCTGCACTATTAATATTAATCTAACTCAGTGGATCAATTCGGGTCTTTAAAACACAATTTCTGAGTGTAGAAAATAGGAGATTTGTCTTAAATAGGGAGGGGGGGGGGGGGGGGGGGCTGCAGATCTTGGAAAATGTATGAAAATATTTTTTTTTTAAATAATAGATTTTTCTTTATTATTATTGGGGAAAACTGTTCCCACACCCAAAGTTTCATAACCTTGGATTATCGAAGAATTTAAAACAAATTATTGCCATAGAAAATATTAATTAAATGAGAGGTATAATGTTGGAAATTTGACTTTGACTTTTCAATGAATTTACAGATTCTGGATACCCTAGATCACAGATCAACAATTTTCAGCATTACAGAGCCGTACACAGGTTATATAAAGCCAAGGCTCGTAATTAACCACACTGTATTGTTTTGTTAACTCCTGTACAGTCAAAGGAGTAAGATCAGTGGGACCATTAGGATAATTAAGATCCTCTACTCAAGGGATGATCTGATATTCAAAGCTACAGAATTAAGAATATGGATCATGATGGAGCATTTGCTGGATTAAAGTATCTGGCTGTGTTGGGTTATACTTTTGGATATTTAATAATTTTAGAAATTTTGCTTTTGGTTTAAACGTGTTCAGGGGTCTTAGTTACATAGTCACTCTCCATTTTCCGATTGTTTAGGTTTTGATATTCTTCTGTTCCAAATATGTTCTATTCCATAGGTTTTGTTTTAAAAACGGCAAAAGTTCGTTCTTTTTAGGTTTTAGCAATTTAAATTTATTTAAATTTGCTAATTTGCAATTCCATTTATTGCCCTTTTTATTCCCTTTAATTTGATTCCAAATTTATTGCCCTCGGTTAAAAATTGGTTAATTCATTGCAATTTTACAGTTTTATTCTATTTTCAGCTTTTTAAATATTTCAGAATCGTCCATATTTAAATTATTGCCGAATTCGTATATTTCCAAATCGTTTCACTTCATTTCTTTTTAATTTTTGTCTGCTCCGAAATTCCATTGCTCTTCTTTAAAATTTCGAGTTTTTAATTGGTTGACCGTAATATTAAAATCGTCTGTCATTAATTGTTTTATCGTTCATCGATAATTTTGTTTACAATCTGTGGCAGCGATTTTTTGCAGTATATAAGCAAAATCGCGCACTTTCTCTTCTCTTTCTCTTGTCTTCTCTTGATTGGAACTAAAATGTAGTCATATAGAGTTAATTTCAGCGCCTCGGCGCGAGCCGAGCGAAATTCGAATGCGGCATGCGTTCTGAGGAACGAACGTTTTATTTCCCGGCCTGCCTGTAATGTGTGTGGTATCCTGATAGCAGAGAGTTATTTACTTGAAATAACGTTGCGAGCGAAGTGATTGATGTCTACTGAAGTATCGTCGGCGCCTTTGGAATAATTGTTTAGTTCCGGAGGTCGGATTTGTTCTTTCATAGTGAACTGTGTAGTTTAAATTTTCCGAGTCCTAGGACCGGACCTCCAATTGTTTACTTCACGGTCTTGATGATGGAGCTATTTGTTCTTTTGTTCCGAGCGATGTCCACTGGCGCTCTGCTACTCTCGGCTGAGAATTTTATGATGTGAAGGAGCTGCCCGTTTTTGTGCAGATCAGGCCTTGGGAGTGTTCTTTTCGCGGAGTTTTGGAACACCATATTCCACTTGAATGGTTGGACTCACTTGATGTACCGATGCCCTACGGGAGGTACTTCTCCGTTTGGCCTTTTCTGGAGCAGGAAGGGACTGCACCCAAGCTGATGATGACTGACATCGATTTCGTGCTCGGGACTTTATTACTGCCGTTCAGCGTTTTCCCGTTTATGGGTGATATCTTTTGCATTCTAATTTTTAATTGTTTCTGCAGTTTAGACTATTTTAAAATTTAATTAAATTAGCATGACTAAGACTTCTTTCACTTATATATTTTAAGTTGCGAATCCTGTGGATTATTGTTAGGATGTTCTAAATTCCCTTTTGGCTAACTTATGTTCTTTTATCCCAAATTTTAGTTTAGACAAATAATTGTATAATTTTATTATTGTTAACTTTAAAATTTAATATTCTAACGTTTTTCTACCACTATACGACCGGCCATTCCATTTATTTTTATTATTTAAGATGTTTGATTTTAGTTAATGAGATGTAAAATGTTTTAAAAATTCTTTTAAAATAAAGTTTAAAATTTTAATAAACGTTAGATTTTAAAAACTAAATTCTGTGTTCTCTCTCTCTTTTACTTTAATGCATGTTTTTTATATTTTTAGGAAAGTTCCATTTAATTACATGTAGAGTACATATTTGTACACGTAGGGAAACTGGACAATAGGTCCTCTTTCAGTGTATTTTAGAGATATTTCAGATTTATTTCCAGAATATTTTCAGATGAATTTCAGATGACTAAGAGCTTTAAGAACTTGGAATGTTTTGAATATTTAGAATGTTATATGTTTTAGTATATCATAAAGTCATAATGTTCTTTTCTTCCCCCTACCGAACAGCTGTCAAAATTGGGCTGAATAATTTGCTATTTACCACTTGGGGGAGATCTATCAAATATACAAAATATAATAAGATAATTTATATAAACTGTTTCCTTAAGGGTGCGACAGCCAGGGTTGCCGGCTTTTTTTGGTTTTTAACCACTTAAAAAAAGCCGGCTTTTATTTAAAAAAGATGGTTTACAGTCAATTCACATTAAATTTGCATTACTTTATCTTTGATTCACTCCTAAATGTTTTTTACTAGAATGTTTATAAACTTCTATTAAATATTACCAAGTACACAAGATTTTATGACCACAGATGTGTCTAAAAGAATGTGTAATGTGTCTAAAAGAAAAAATATATATACAGTGAGGAGAATGCATTAAATTAGACACCAAGATGGTGTTTTGAAAGCCTCTGTTACATAATGCATAGCTCTACATTACATATACTACACATTTTAAAGACTATAATTAATTAAACAGACAAATCACCACACATCAAAAAGGAAAAAAATCAATTTTACTTGAAAAAGGAAAACATTTTTTTACACACTGCTATTTACTTTTAATATATATTATAGCAAATTAATTTATATGTATTTAATAAATGAAATTATCTGACATAATATTTGAGAATATCCATATTTTAGTTCTAATCATTGGGTTCTGATGACTTATAAAAATGATACATTTTAACAAGTTTTTCTGCTCCTAAGTGGTTTTGTTCTTTTTTCATTTCATTTCAGTGTGATTTTTTGTTTTAGTTTTAATTGGCTGTAAAGATTTGGGGTTGGGATTAAATCATAGAATGTTCAATGTTGAAAAAGGAATTTAGGAGGAGATAATATTTGAAGAAATTTTGGTGCATCTAAGTTCAGAACAAAAGAGTGAGCAATCAAAAAAGGTTCTCAAATTAAAACTTGTTGAAATAAATTTTTGAAAAACTTTATACTATTCAAAAGAGTTGTTCATGCATATGTTATTCTCAATACTGTTTTCAATAGTGATAGTGTTTTTATTAAATAACTTTATGCATGATTTTAAATATGAGTAAAAATAAGACTCTTACATATCAATAAAGTCCTTAATTAGTTACTAGTAAAATATATCACTAAGCAATTATTGTCCTAAAATAAAATATTTCATTATTTAAAGCAATAACATTTTTTAAAAAATGAGACCAATGTAAACCAAGTAAAGTAGTTGGTATACCTTTTTAAAATTTAGCTGGCTTTTTTGCAACCAACAAATCATTAGCAGGTATACTAATATTAATGTTTTCATTATTGAGAAATAAAGTTATATATTAAATTCTAACCCAATAAAATGCCTTTAAAATTAGTTAAAGAACACTTAAAATTGTGTAATTTAAAATTAAAATCCTTCACGCTTTTTAGCAAAAGAAAAGCCAATTTTGGCCAAAAAAAGCTGGTTAAAACCAATAAAAGCCACCGGCATGGCTTTTATTAATTTTAGCCGGCTTTTTTGCAACCCTGGCGACAGCCCAGTGGTTAGCGTGCGGGGGGTTGTACTCGGACAACCCGAGTTCGATTTCTGCCACTGCCCAAACTGTCGTCGTGTTCATGCTGAGTATGATCACATTAAATGTGGGTCCATAAGTCTTTCTGAGAAGTTGGTAGTAGGGAAAGGAGGGTACTGTCCCTTTAGATGCCTCCCCCACGGGGTTTCAGTCTAAAATGTGGGGCACTTCCTTGCCGTCTAAATAGATACCTTGCACCTTCGGATAGGCCGAACAGTCTGGGTTGAACTGTTTCCTGAACTCTTTTTACATGTGTGTATGTCTCTATCTATCTGTGCATTGTTTATAAATTCTGTTTAATAACTATCCATCCGATTTTCACAAAATTTTCAGCCCAGTACTTACATTAGTCACCCTAGTGCTGATTCGATTTTGGTATAAATCAAAATAACAATCTGGAATTTTTATAATTGCAAGCAAGAATGGAAAAACATGGAAGTAAAAGAATAAATATACTTATCTTAATTAAATGCTTGTTATATATATGTAATTTTTTATGAAAACCTGTTTTCAAAATTTCAATGTTTCTTTAATTTTGATAGAAACTGTAAATTTGATTTCATTTTAAGTAAATATCCATGTCATGTCATGTTTTATTGTATGCTGTAAAACTGAAATTAATGCATATAACAAATAGACAAATTAATGTATATAAGTAATTTGTTTTACCCAACATTTCTAATTTTAATTTAAACTAAGTTTCCTTAGAATTTTGTTTTCTTTCTGATACACTTCTATAAATGATTGATTTCTTTTGATTTAAATCTAAATTACTTTATATCTAGATAAATGTGAAGACCTCAAAACAAAAGAAATAGTTGCATTAAAAAAGTTCAAAATGCCTACTTATGAAAATGGTAAGTTCATTTGATTATTGTATATATTTGTAAAAAAATAATAGTGTTCATTTTACAAAAGTTTTAGTACCTTTAAACTTTATACTACTGTGATGAAATTGTTGAAGATTAATCACTCCTTTGTAAATAGATCTGAGATTTTAACACACTAAAAAGGAATTGAGTATGGGAAGATTTTAAACATCTTTTCAAATGCGCAAAATTGTTTTGAACACTGTGTTATTATATTTATATTATATGTATTTTGTTTCATTTTGAGACATACTGTAAGACCTACTGCAATCTATCCATTTATGTTATGATGATTTCACAAAATTATGAATAAAATGAAAATCCTTTATAGAACAATAGTCTAATGTAACATAAATAAGATATCTTAACTACGTAGGCAAATGTTTAGTTTTAGCAAGAGTATGCATATTAAATCAAAAGATATTTGTTCATACCTAAATAATACAAACCTTGTTTATTTTTACTTAAGGCTTTAGACAAAAGTTTTTATATGAAATAATACTGAATCAAAAGAGAAAAAAATATGAATATATTTTTGAAAAATGCTATTTAATAAACATGCTTCATAATTTAAATTTTTAATTCTCAATTTCTTGCATTTTGAAGGAAGAATAAGCCAATATAAAATATTTATTTTCAAGCAATAGAATTTTATTTTTACTATGTATTTGTTCGTATCCTATAAATATGAAAACACACATATTGTAATTGGTTTATCCATTAATCTGTCTGTCTGTCTGTCTATCTTGCATGTAACCACAGCCGGTCTACACTCAGGCCGTGGCTCCAGAATTATGATGTGATGCTAGAAGGGGAACTCTCGCTAACTCGGGAAAACTTGCAAATTGAGAGTTAAAAAATATTTCAAAATAATTACACTTTTACTCATTTCTATGCCTAAATTTTAGCACAGTTAATTTCATAAAGATTATCTAAACTTAGATGGGGAGGGGGGGGGGGGAGTTATATTTTTCTACTGGAGCTCCCACAAAGCAAGAACTACTCTGTCTAAATGATTACAAAATTATATATAATCTAGATCCTTTTACAGTTACAAACCCAGTGTTAATGAATATTAAGTAGCTTTCATTTTTTTTTTTTTTATTACTGTAAACAATGCAATAAATATGACATCAAAATTTCTACAACCATATGTATAATAGCAAAAAAATATTGTGTGACAATTCTATTTTTACATATAATTTGAAATATTTTCACATTGCTGTTGAGAAAAATCACTTCAATTGATTTCGAATAAATATTTTAGGTTCATTAGGATTTAACGAAGCAAAATTTATTGCCAAACTTACTTTAAAATACAATCGCAGATGTAATGGACAATTTTACAACATATTATAGTATAATGTGTGGTATAACATATATACAATAATTCTATAAAATGCATCAGTACACAGCCAGTCTACACACAGACCGTGGCACCACTGAGGAGAAATTGTCGTGACGTTACAGTAAGAGGGGAGCATTCGGAAAGAAGAGAACAAAAATCCAAGTGCGGTCAGCGTCCCTCGTGGAGTGGTTGATGATTGCAAAACATTTTTGAGGTTTTCGGAATGTTCTATTAGTTTTATAGCATCGTGTTTTGTGCATAATAAGTTGTTCTTATGTTTTATTATCATTTAACTAACGTTCATGGGTGCTTTAGAGCCATTTTTTAAATAGTTAATATCTCTTAAAGTTCGCATTAATGCAACATCTGTGCCATGTGTTATTGCGAGTATCAGCATATGCCAAGAAAAAACGTTCGATATGTTTTTTGAAAATCTCCAGTGCAGTGAGAAGCAGCTACAAAAATGTGGAATACAATTTAGCCTAATTAGAAATAAACGTGATCTGGATTTATTATTAATAAGTGCATGTGAAACTGTGCATTCTACTCCATCACAACTTAATTATATCAAAGCCGCAGTGAAGCTGTTGAAAAAACAGAAGCAGGTATGTTTAGAAATTGCTTCCATTTTCACAAGAACTGTTTATTCTATGCTTTAAAATATACTTATCTAGTTCTTCGTGCTATAAGGCATTTAGAAATTCAAAGGTGTTGACATTGCCTCATGCGAGAACATTAAGTAGAATTTCAAAAAAGTTAAATGTGGATTCAGATTTTTTTAAACCGTGTAATAGTTATTTAAAACGTAGGGTACAATGTTTAAACGAAGACCAAAAATTTGTCTCTCTCTTAATTGATGAGATTTATGTTGATCCTAGGTATACGTTTAAATGTGGTAAAGTTACTGGTGATTGTTTTGATAGTAATGAAAAAGCTAAAACTGCCCAAGTGTTTTTGATTACATCTATGGTTTCGAATTATAAAGACGCAATAGCAATTGCCCCAGTTTCAACATTTACGGAACAAAAGCTCTATAATTTGGCATCTATGTTAATTTGCAAGTTAAAAGAACTTGACCTTAATGTATTGTCTGTTATTACTGATAACAACAATATTAATAGAAGCATGTTTGCTTTTTTTAAGAAACGATAAATTTAATGATGCTGTATATAATCCAAGTAATCCTGATATACCTCTGTATTTTATGTATAATCCTGTTCATTTATTAAAATCTATAAGAAATAATTGGTTAAATGTAAAAGGCACTAAATTGCAGTACCCTGATTTCCAAAATAATGAAAACCTTAAAGAGGCAAATTTTTCTGATTTACGGAATTTATACAACTTTGAAATCATCATATCATATTAAATCTAACTTTGAGATATTTAGATGCAAATCAAGAAATGGAATCATGTTGGACTTGCGTTGTTCATGAAACTTCAAAGGTAATCGAAAAAAAGTCATTACTACCATAACTAAAATTTTATTGAATAATTATGTTAAAAATAAAAATGAGTATGGAAAAAATAGAAAAAAAAAAGATGAAAGGAAATATAAAAAATTTGCTTCCTAAAGTATTATTTTTGTTTTTAAGTAACTGAAACGCATTTATATATATAGTAATATCTCATATTCATACGTTATTTCATCAGTTTTTTTAAAAGGAGTTTCAATGTATTATCCACAATGTATTTACTTACCAGTTCTTGTTTTCAGCAGACTATTATAATTATTTTTATTTTTTAGAAATTTTCATATTGTTATCACCATACGTAACTAAGATAGAAACAGTGGAGATACTGATGCATTTTATAGAATTATTGTATATATATTATACCACACATTATACTATAATATGTTGTAAAATTGTCCATTACATCTGCGATTGTGTTTTAAAGTAAGTTTGGCAATAAATTTTGCTTCGTTAAATCCTAATGAACCTAAAATATTTATTCGAAATCAATTGAAGTGATTTTTCTCATCACCAATGTAAAAATATTTCAAATTATATGTAAAAATAGAATTGTCACACAATATTTTTTTGCTATTATACATATGGTTGTAGAAATTTTGATGTCATATTAATTGCATTGTTTACAGTAGTAAAAAAAAAAATGAAAGCTACTTAATATTCATTAACACTGGGTTTGTAACTGTAAAAGGATCTAGATTATATATAATTTTGTAATCATTTAGACAGAGTAGTTCTTGCTTTGTGGGAGCTCCAGTAAAAAAATATAACCCCCCCCCCCCCCCCCCCCCCATCTAAGTTTAGATAATCTTTATGAAATTAACTGTGCTAAAATTTAGGCATAGAAATGAGTAAAAGTGTAATTATTTTGAAATATTTTTTAACTCTCAATTTGCAAGTTTTCCCGAGTTAGTGAGCATTCCCCTTCTAGCGTCACATCATAATTCTGGAGCCACGGCCTGAGTGTAGACCGGCTGTGGTTAAGTTCTTGAAAATGCTTGAAAAAAGACAGGATTGAAAGTGTTCTGCAGATTCGCAACATTATGTTTTTTCTGAGACGTTCTGCTTTCTCTGGAAATTTCCCTAGCAGTTATGCTGTCGCTACAATTTTCCTAAACAACATTGTTTTTTTCCCAAAAATTTCCTCAGCAACTTCAACATTAAACAATAATGTCAGTTTACTGATTTTTCCTCTCAGAAAAGATGACATGCAACTTCATAATATGAAAGAAATGATGTCCTTGATAAATAATTGCATGGTACTTGAAAGTTCCTGAAAAGTGCTTTAAATATTTTTAAGGAAAGTGTACTCACCCTGTATATATACAATCACCCTAGGGGTGAAATGGGGGGAACAGAGAGAATCATCATATCAGTTGAACAAAATGAGAATTGGAGAGGGAAGACACACACTTAGTAAATACATTAATAAACACACACAGTTAGTAAATTTCTGGGCTGTTTTCCAATTAAAATGAAATGGGGGTGGGAGGAGTGTTGTCTAGTTGTTTCATTTAATCACCAAACTGCATTGTTTAATCAACCTGTGGTGAGTGTTTGTTTTCAAGTTTAAAGTGTATTATGCATTTATCCTGTGTGTAAGTCTTTAATGTATATAAGGTAAATGTTTGCTTAAGATAGAATAAAAAAAATATTGTTACAAAACGTATCCTCTAGAATCGTGGGTGTACACACAGGATACAAGAACGAGACCAGGTTTCTGTATAACTATGCTTATTCACAAGCACAATGTAAAAAGGAACAGTACATAGAAAAACAGCACTTAAATGCTCCACTAATTTCACAGAATAAGTTATATTATTCTCAGAATGTTGAAGAAAATAATTTTACAAAACAGTAGCTACTATTCTCAAAACATTGACAAAAATCACAGTTCAATGTAGCTCATGTCATGTCCATTCGTTAACTCCACTACAACGGAGGGCTGAGTCCTTTTTATAGTTTCTCCATAGAAACTTCTGGAAATCTCTATATCTCAAAAAATAATCGTATCGAAGTTTTTGGAACATTCCGGAAGTCACCAAATGTCCCTTCTAACTGGGAAATCCTGACAACCCTGGGCTCACGTTATGCACTGTATTTTCTTTGCCTGGCCTTAGAGACAGACGAAAGAGGGGGTGCCAAGCGTAAAATTGCACTTTCGCAGCACTGCCCCTGCCTTAAGACTGCACATTGCAGGCAGTATTAATCTACCATGGTCCATAAATGGGGCCAATCTGTCGATATGGATGACTTTTGGCTTGGTTGAAAACAATTTCTGGATTCGATAAGCGACATTATTTATTCTTTTCTTGATGACATAGGGCCCTTCCCAGTTGTACTGCAGCTTTGGCGAGAATCTAGGTCTTCGCCAAGGGTTGAACAGCCACACTTTGTCACCTTCCTGGAATCGTACCTCATTAGCTTTAGTATTTTACCGGGTCTTCACTCTATCGACAGCAATGTTGATCCTCTCACTAGTGAAATGATGAACCACCTCCAACTGTGCCTGCAGATCTTGCACATATTCATCAGCTGATGGAGGAGTATCACATGGTCTTCCAACACACACATGGTAGTCGTAGATCCCGACCAAAGAGCATTTTTATTTTTGATGGAGTCGATTCGTTGATAGCACTTCAGTAGGCCAGCAGGAACAACGGTAAGTGACGGTCCCAGTCTTGCTGATTTCTGGAAATCTCTATATCTCAAAGAAGAATCGTTCCTTTGAGAAGTTTCTGGAACATTCTGGAAGTCGCCAAATCTGGCAACCCTTCTTCTAACTGGGAAACCCTGTGCTCACATCATACACTGTATTTTCTTCGCCTAGCCTTCGAAACAGATGGAAAGATGAAGCTCCAAATGGAACATTGTACGTTCGCAACAATATATTTTTAAAAATAAAAAAAAATTCCCAAGGTGCTCCATTCTCTTCTATTCATACAGTTAAAGCTTAAATATTTGAATCCATAGTATTAATTACTTTGTTGTGTTTTTATTATTTTGTTTCTGAATTTATTATTCTCTAAATTTTCTCAATATTTTTACCTTGTTTTACCATTTTTTAAAGGATTTCCAAGACCTATTCTGCGAGAGATAAATATTTTGAACACTTTGAAGCATGACAACATTGTCAACTCTCATGGAACAGTTGCTGGAAAAAAATTAGATATGTAAATATTTTTTTTTTTGGGGGGGGGGGGGTCTTGCTCTGTATCAAGTTGTCTTTTAGTCCTGAAATAGTTACAATGTAAACATGGTGAATAAAAGGTTCAAGAAAATCATGAATTTAAACTGTTAGCCATAAATTTTCTTTTACAAAAATCTATACCGTAATCCTGAAAACTTGTATGCATTCATGTCTTTCCAGCTATACAAATTCACATTGTTTATCCAAGCTTAACTAAATTTGGCATGTTTACTAATTTAGCCAATATAAAGTCTATAGTAGAGTTTTGAGAGCTGGAATAATAGTATTAAGGGTTTACTGGAATTTAAGCATTTTTTCAAATGTTTTCTTTTAATATTGCTTGTAAAAAACACTCTTAGATATCACAGAGGCTTAAAATGTGATACACAGGTTTCAGCAGTCGAATAAAACTAACAATTTATAGTTAAAGAAAATTTATATTTTAGGGGATACTTTTCAAACCAAAATGTTTGAATAGTAGAGGGAATGTAAAAAACCTTATTGAGCTATGGACATGCTTTGTAGCCCCACTCATGCATCCTAAACCATATATTATGTTCTGGAATAGATCAAATATTTCCTTTCTATACATATCTAAAATTTTAATATATCATAATTACACTTATAGCTAAAAAAAAGTGTTGATGTCTTTTTTCACTCTCAGGTGATTTTGAAATCATAAAGCTCTGTACCAATTTGACTCAAGCTACTATGTAAAATTTTGGCATCTTTCATAATATCTCTACTCAAAAAAGATTTCTACAAAATATTAAAAAAAAAAATTAGTTGGTTGAGTAGCCAACTTTTTTTAATTTGTGTTCTTTTTATATGAAATGATTATATGTATTGGTGCTTTCTATTATGAGTTATGTAATTTGTCATTATAAACAGTGTTTATTTAAAATAAAGATCAATATTTTTTACTGGGTAATGCTTCTTGACATTAAAAATATAATTAAATAGCAGAGAGCATCAGACAAGTTATACTAGGCTATTTTGTGCTAAAAATCATCAGGGTCAAGGTCTATTGAAAGGTAAGGTTGGCCAAAGATTGTTCGCCAACAGCTGGAATTCTCCCCTCCCTTCACGACTGGCGTCACTGGTCCCAAAGACAGGTCCGTAGCCCGTTGCTGTCATAAGAAATACATTGAATACCGCAACGATTTTCTTAATTTAAATATACATCACATAGTATATTGAAATTTCTACCGAGTAAATGATAGATTACATTTCATTATTTATATATAAGAATATAATATTAAATAAAACTAGTTATGGTAAATTTTATTTAGGACTGTATTGTTAGAGTTGTTTTTAAGCATCTCTAACGATGACATTAGCAATTGAGCTGTTTAAACTATGCTAAAATATTTTCTGCATTTTAAAATTGTTATTAGTTTTTCTTTAATAAGTACATAGTAAAATATCGGAGGATTTAGCTAAAATACAAGGCACTATTATTCTATCTGAGACTAGAATAATAAGCCACCAAAATCTGTCCATTTTTATCGAACTGCTTTAAACTATCATGCTTGTAGACTTGACATGATAAAATAAATTAGAAGACAGTGAATGACTTGCTGAATGTAATTCAAAAATAGTTTTCAGAATTATAGAAATAAATAAATATGTGACGTCCTTAAAGATTTCAGGCAGAAAAATGCTCGTATTATTTTCATAATGAAATTGATATGTGTACGAAATCCAATTATTTAAAGACTTCTCCGAATGCGAACAAATGTGGAAATCATATTTTGTACGATACAAAAGATCAGTACAATTATTTTCTTTAATTATGTATTATTATTGTTTCACGATGGTCAAAAAATTGAATTATTCAAGAAATTAAATGAGCACTGAATTTCATATAACGATAGGCAATTTTTGAATATGGGTACTTCATAATAAAAAAAATTTAAAAATTAAAAAAAGTAAAGAGATAGGACGAGATATTGATTAGATAAGTTCAGTTTTGACCAGATTTTGAAAATGCCTTTCATAAAGGAACGTCTACCGAAATTGTGCCTTATTTACGCTATATGTTTGAAAATCAATGAAAGCTAACACGTCTAACCAGTCAGTAGGTTTTAATCAATTGCGTCGACAGAAAAAATGGGGGGGGGGGGGGGCGATAATGAAATGAGTTGTTTCCTATTTCTCCTAATATCCTTCCTTCTAACTTCAATAGTTTTCTATAGGTTTCTGGGGGGGGGGGGTATATCTCCCAATACCTCTTTAGTGACTTTACTAGATTTGATCTCACGATCTTTCAACTAATTCTGGTGTTTCAAAGGTCAGTGATCAAATGACTGGGTTACGGATTTTCCCCTATGGGAGAGAAGGATAATTTTAAAATTGGCCATTATATAAACGAGGAATGCCTTCATGGAGGACTTTTTAAGGGAAGCTGCGTCACATTTATGTTACATGTTAGGAAAGTCATGAAAACCTAACACACGCAGCCCGTCAATTCCTAACTGCTAGGTCATGAGTAAACCTTAAAATTTAAAGCTCTCTCTCCATTGCTTATTTTTCATTTCTTCACGTGAATGACCAGAAATTCTTTTAGCTTTTCTTTTCATGGCGTTTCTTTTCATCTGTTCATTTATGTGCCTTATTCGAAAGAAGGTTCTGGTTCTGGTATATGTTCTTACAACATCAAGAGCTATTTCAGGAAATTGTTTTTTTATTTTCAGTTGGAGGTTCTCTAAAATATTTCTTGAATTAGAAATAAAATTTCCGTGTAGTTTAAAAAAAATATCTTATAATTTGGTGACTGTTTCTACCCAGGTATCATGTGGAACAATTAAACCACCTCTTGATAAAGATTGAATCCATTTTTTGTCATTTTCGGATGTTGATTCCACTAGATATGAATAAGTTCTTAACTGTGCTTCTTTGTGACGATATGCCAAATATCCTGCAAAAAAAACGCAAGGCTTCTTTTTCATTTACAACAGGACTGAAATGAATGTCATGTTGAGGCTCAATATCTGCAGTGATGCTGCATAGTCTTTTTCTTCTAATTTGAAAAATAAAGTCACAGTTAGTGTTTGATCTTGGTCATTTTCCACATTTGTATTTATTGGCATAGGAAACTTAGACCCAAGCAATAATGTTTTAAGTCGGGATTTGAAATCAGTAGTAGAAGGATGGTTATAAAATCGTACAAGACCTCTAATTTGGGGAAATATATTTTCTAAAGCATCTTGATTGACTCTAACTTGTCATTATGTATTTAATATTATTTTCTTTCAGGTCATCATAAAGTCCTTTTAAGCTTGCTCTTGAAACAAGAATGCCTTTTTGGAAAGGCAGTATTGAAGTTTTAGAACTGACTCTGAGTTCCGTAATATCCGCTTGCATTTGACTCAGAATTTGCATTTGGTCATTCATATTATTTCCAAAAGCTGAGCGCTTTGATTTATTTTCCTCATTAGAAACGCGAGAGTTAAAAACATCGACACATTTTCCCATGCTTCGGAAAGGTCCGGCTAGGGACCAGTGACGTCAGTAATTCCAAGAACTCTGGACAGGAGTAGGTTGCCAGAAACGAATGGCCTACCTCTCTTACTTCCATTTACCTTGATCAGGGTGACCACAGACCTGGAAAACCTGGTATTATCAGGGAATTCTATGCTTCTAGAAAAATCAGGGAATTTCGTTGAAAGTCAGAGAAAACTGTGAATTTCTGCGATTTTTTTTCATTTTCTGTTCTTATAGTTTTCTTTTAGCTGAATGAACAATGCTTGTTCATTCAGCTAAACTTTAATTATGATCACCAGCTAATATCTGGAGTAACCGCCATGGCCTAAAACCCAATAATCATCTTTTTTTCCCACTCTGATAAATCGCCCCTTTTAGCCATGACAGTAGTAAGTGATATGTTTTCAGAATGCTTACACCTCACCTTATATACCCATCAAGTTAGCTCACAATACATGTCTGCTTTCATTAGCTATGCGCTGTTGATGTCAAAAGTAGGAGATGGTCACAATAATGTGACTCGACCCTGTATTTTTACAAGAATAACAAAAACGTAAGAGGGTAATTTTGTCAAGTTTATAATGAAATTCGTGCCTTTTCACTCATGATCTTTGAGATGAAAGTTTATCAATCATTTTTATGGAAGACACTTTTTGAAAGGGTTTGAAAGAACTTGACTTTTTTACTCATTTGTTGTTTTACTTGTCTTTTTGTTTTCTCACTTAAGAATTTTTTTTTTTTTTTTTTTTTTTGTCCACTGAAAAGCATCTTAAACTATCTTGTCTGTGTGTTGTGAAATTCTCTGGATGTTCAATTTTACCTGGTTAACAGCCATGGCATGGAAATAGTATGTGTTTCTGGAAAGTATACCAGAGTCAAAAAGATATCTGATAATTATGCAAAGCAGAACATTTCATGAATTTGACCACCATTAAAATGCTTCTAATAATGTTAGTATGTATGTGGATATGGTAGTTAAAGAATAAATTCTCTATGTTAAATTTGAAGGAAGTGTATGGGAAGCATGTAAAGAACTTGGCATGTGCACAAAACATTCAAAAATTTAAAAAAATTAGTAGATTTTTAATTATTTACAGAAAAAAAGAAATCATGTCGTACAAAATTTTTATTTTCAGGGTACTATTTTATTAAATTGTTTGCTAGATATTAAAATCAAGCTCTTCCTGTCAGCAATCACAGACAACTGCTTTGTTGGGTAGGAAGAAGCTCTTAGTCTAGGAATTAAAATTACAAAATTCTAATTTTCTGAATTTTTTGTTTAGATATTTACTGTACAAAAATCATACATATCAGATAGGAATTTCCCGATTTAAGATTTAAATTCTAATTTTCTTTTATTTTTATTTTAATACTTTAAATATAGACACATTTTTCTTGTTTAACCTTTTCCTTACAACTGGTACAACAGTTGTACCACTGAAATTCTCTTGAAACTCTCAATCTTCTTCTGAAAACTTGAAGAATGCCTGCAGCCCTTCCTTCAAGTTTCTCCTGACTGAAGGGGGAATGAGTTACGAACAAAAGACAAGGTCATTGAAGGTGTTTATTTAGAGGGGGGGGGGGAATTTTCAGTTATTTTGCCGTTATGGAGTTGAAAAAATGGATTCTTGGAGCCGTAATGTAAAGGTTAAATAAATACTTTAAATATAGAATAGCAAGAAGGTAATTAACTTCATGAACTCTCTATTGGGATTGCACGAGCAGTTCTGCATTCAAATTTTTTTTTACGGATTGCAAGGTATATTGTTATTGCATGGAGTAAGGTTATTATTGTTGTATTATCGCATGTAAATTGTATGCATCCGTGCAATAGGACAAAGACTAGCCTATTTAGTAGACGTATTGTTAGCTGTAGTTGTGAAAAAAACTGACCTCTAGCTGTAAGCACTGCAACTAGTTTTTTTAATCAGCTGTTCTGTCACTTTCCTTTGCCAACCTTTATTTTCACATTTAGAAAAACAGTAGATTGCAAATTAATCTTTTGTTTTTCTTTGCAGTAATTATCTAATAATGGATTATGGAACCTTTTCCTTAAAGGAATTATTGGATAAAAAAGTTGATATACACCAGAAGCCAGTAGTGAGTTATCATATTTAAATATATATAAATATATATATATAAATATATATATATATATATTAACACTCTAATCTATCATTGAAATTTATATATATATATATATATTATATATATATACACACACATATACAGGGTGCTCCAAAAAGATAATTCTTTACCTGTTGGAGATAAGTGGTCAATAAATTTAAAAAATGTTCGAAATAAGACTACATTAATGAAATAGTCCTCCCATTAATTTTCAAAACGTTACACTTTTTTAATTTTTATACGACCCCCTTAGGCAAATTTGGTCAATCAGAAAATTTTTATTTTTAATGCAACAAGATCATTAAAAAACCCTGCATATCTGTATCTTTAAAATCAACTAAATTATGATAAAGGAAAAAATCTGACTTATCTGAGCCACTTTTCTGTACCATGTGAAAGCTGTTTCATCAGTAAAAATAGGGATCATAAACAAATTGACAGAAATTGTTTAGATCAAAAATATGTTAATATGTGTCAAAATTTTTTATCACAAATACATTTAAGTAAAGCATTACACAGACAGAGATCATATAAAGCAGTGGTACTCACTACGCGGTTGGGGCACATAATTAAAATATTCATACATTGATAGAAGACCACTGATATAAAGGGACAAATTTCATTACAAATACTAGAAATACAATTCACAAAGCATTCTCAAAATCTTTTCCTTCAACTCCAATACATAACTGAGCTCTTCTAATAATGCTTCTGTAAATATTTTGGAGTTCTTCACCACTAATATTGTTGCAAGCATCAATATCTTTTGTTTAAGGTCAATTGCGTTTAGTGAGCGAGTATTATAAACTAGTGTTCCAAAACGACCCCATAAGTAAAAATTGAAAGAGATTAAATTAGGGGATCTGGGGGGGGGGGGGGGGCATTCTGTGGCTCCTTTCAAACCAATCCACTGTTTATCAAAGTTTTTGTTGAACCAGTTTGTCACAATTATAGCCTGGTGTGCAGGCATGCTATCTTGTTGATAATACATGTTTTTTTAGAAGCGATAATGTTGTCTTCTCCATAAAATCTGTTACAGTATCGTTTAAAATAAGCTGCATGTATTTTTCAGCTGTAAGAGTCCCTTCATAAAACACAGGACCAATCAATTTTCTATTCCAAATTCCGCACCATATAGACACAGTAAACTTTCTCTGGTGATATATTTCATAGACAGAAAATGGTTTCGTATTATCCCATTAATGATCATTGTGAGTATTGATTGCTCCATCTTCCATAAACAAACATTCATCAGTCCACAGAATGTTCTTAACAAGGTTCGAATTGCTGTCTTGTTGAATTAACAACCAGTTGCAGAATGCTACGCCGGTCAAAATTAAAGGGATGAAGTGCTTGAAGTCCATAAATACAAAATGGATGCCAATTGTATTTTCCAAGTGTTCCAGCAATTGGCATCCTAATTAGCCCCAAAGTTTCGTTTGCTTTTCGAATGCTTATTCGTGGGTTGAAAGAAAAATATGCTATAATGTCAGTTTTTTGATCCTCCATGAACAAACGATTTCTTCCAGGGCCAGGTCTTGGATGAAATGAACCGGTAGTTCTTAATCTCCTCATCATCCGATAAACAGATGTACATGAAATTTCAGGCAAATTTGGATATCGCCGTCCAAAATCCCGAGCAGTTTCTGCAGTATTTTTATTACACAGAGCATACAATAACGAACAATAAATCATTGTTAATTCGAAAAGCTTGTTATTTGTTAAAAATACCATAATGTACAACCAGTTACATGCTCTTAATTCATTAATTCAGAACTAAACATGCTGACGATTCACTGAATGATTTCTAATCTTCTTTATTTTGGTATAATATTAAAAAAAAGTTTAGTTGTATTGAATTGAAATAATACTGGGAATAAATACGTAAATTAAAAAATAAATCTTCTACATTTCATTCTTCAGTTTTTTAAAATTATTTTACTATAAACATTTAAAATGGCTAAATTAGAGTTATATATAAAAAAAAAAAAATCATCTGTGAGTTCTGTTATTCGTTTTGAAAAATTATGTTAAATTTCAAAATCAAATACATACTTGCATTTGTTTACTTATTTATTTTTATTGTTTCAAATAAAAAATGGCATGTCTCAATGTGAAAAGTGCTTAAGAAATTGCATCGTGAGACTATGCGTAATTTGCAAAAATGTCTCCTATGTATTATCATCCAGTTTTATCTTTTTTGTGATATGTCACAAATTTACATTTCTAATTTGATATATGGTCCCCATTCACAATGTTCAATTTTCAATTAAATATAACTCGCTCAATTTTAGATACAGATATGTGAGTTTTTTTAATGATATTGTTGCATAATGAAAATAAAAATTTTCTGATTGACCAAATTTGTCTAAGGGGGTCGTATAAAAATTTAAAAAGTAACTTTTTGAAAATTTATGGGAGGACTATTTCATTAATGTAGTCTTATTTCCTACCTTATTTTCAACATTTTTGCTATTTGCATTGCTCACTATCTCCAACAGGTAAAGAATTAAAGCGTGTTTCAATCTTTTTGGGACACCCTGTATATATATATATATATATATATTAAGTATATAAACATACTATTTTTATGTACTAGAAGTTATACAGTGTTAAGTTGATCTGTTACCTACCATGATTCTTTTCACACAGACAACAAAAAATAAACTTGCACTTTTATTTTTTTTTATTTATTTTTTTTTATTTTTTCTTTTCTAGTGTAAAAATTATCTAATTCTTTTAAATTAGAATTAAGTCAAAACTTCTGTGAGGATACTATGATGTGAAGACTAAACAGGAGCAGAGAGGTAAAATATTAGCAATAAAAAAAAAGAAAAACTAGTGAAATACCAGTTGAACATCACCAGTAAACTATTAGGATTTATTTTTAACTTCCAGTAGAAAATGAACTGCATTACAAAAATATCTAAACTTTGGAATTTTTTTACCTTCAGTGTGTTAAAACACCCTATCTATTTAATATCCAGATATTACCACAAATAATTTTTTGAGGTTGTATTTTTACTTTTATAAATAATGAGTAATTTCCCAAGTGGGGAGTGTTTTAAAAAAATAATAGATAATAGTACACATAATTTTCTAAAAACTACAATTCTTATTTTTAAAAATTCTTTATGAAAATATGTCCCTACACATGTTTTCCTGCTTTTATTGAGTAGCTGCTCTGATTTTCTTATTCCAAAGATCAATCGTTTTGTGACTAAAAAGCAAGTTTGTATTATTATATTTTTGTTTTATAGTATTTTACTAACAAAGGGTTTTTTTAATTTACAAATAGACTTATTT
Source organism: Amaurobius ferox (assembly GCA_951213105.1). Lineage (NCBI taxonomy): Eukaryota > Metazoa > Arthropoda > Arachnida > Araneae > Amaurobiidae > Amaurobius > Amaurobius ferox. The sequence continues at coordinate 122,323,868 of OX578152.1, forward strand.
TATATATAGTTATTGTTTTATTACTATATTTATATTGTTTGAAAAATGGTAATATAATAAATTTCATTGATTGACAAGATTGCATATGCATTATTTAATAGCTAAAATTTGTCACATATGCATACTAAGGGAAAGCAACTGTACAACAACATACTGAAACATGAAAGAGTGTTTATTAACATATCACAGCTGTGGAGGAGGTATGCCAGACCCTTATAATTATTCTAAATAAATGCATTACTTTGGTTTACCAATAAAAACTATTTTCCCATAGCTGATATCTAAAACCACAACTTCTTTATATATTGCACGTTTTCAAATATATATTTTAAAAAGTTAACACATCATAACAGATTTATTGATCTGATTTGAGAACTGTAGGTGTCTATCAAGTATTGTCAACTGTGAATGTACCAGGCATTCTTAATAAACTTAAAATTTTAAATGAACATTTTTTATTTTTAAATCCAGTAGTTAACTGTGGGAACTGCATTAAGTATTTAATATAAATTATAATACTTTCCTTCAAAACTGGTCGACATTATTAATTTTGTGTTGTATGTTGCTTTTAAAAGTTATTTGAGCTTACATTAGCAGCAGTTTGAGATGTACATATTAGTTTACTGACTGATTTTCAACAGTCACTTTAGAGATATTTTTGCTGTATAATTCTTTCTTCATTATATATGAATAAACATGACATTTCTTTCATTATATGTTTTTTTTTTATTTGTTTGTTTGTTCTTTTGCATTCTGTAATGCTATCTTTACAGATAAAATGCATTATGAAGCAGTTCCTACATGGACTGGATTTCATTCATAATGGCTTAATAATTCACAGGTATGGTATTTTATTGGATGTCGAATAAATGAAATGTAATGCCTGAATTTTAAACATTTGTTTAATTTTCCATTATCTTTTAGGAACATAAACACAGAGAACATAATGTTCACCGAGAAAGGAATTGTTAAGATAAGTATGTAATCTACATCTTAATTTCCATGAAATATATGAATAAAAAAGGTTTTTTTCATCAAAATATAAAGTTTAGTTCGAAATTTATTAGGAATTACATGCACTTGTTTTACTTCCATTTGTAATGTTTTTTCGATACTATGTCACTATGCTTTATTACAACCTAACCCTGTAGTAAAAAATATGCTATAGATCAGTGGTTCCTATTATGTAAGGACTGTGGATTCAGAGCCTGATCAAAACAAAGAGGGTCCCCATACGCATACCAAACACATGCAAAACATCGGCACATAACAAAATTGGGGGCTCAGGATGACAACCCCAAATTTTGTACATGTAGAAAACTCCCAAACATTTTATTTCAAAGTAATATATATGACTTTAAAGGATATATAATATTTAAAATTACAATATATTTTATAATATAAAATAACAAGAGATTATTTTTTAAATTTTACTCAATTCAAATAGAAAAGTAGGAGTGAGAGAAATAATCATTGGTCATTTTGTTACGCAGTGGGAATCATGTTTCTTTCCAATGTCAAAAAAATTAATTTTACTAAGAACAGTGAAAACTCCCAATCTCAAAATTTGTAACATTTTCATAAAATTTGCCAATTTTTGACAGAATCAATGCGTAAAAATGTATTTTACTTAATTCACAAAATATTTTTCCTATTTTATAGTGTGAACAGGGTTCGGGCAGATTCTGGAAACCGAAAGTTAAAAAAAAACATGAAAATCAGAGAATTTTCAACTTGCCGATCTGCTCTAACTAAAATGGGTAAACAAAAAAAAAAAAAAAAAAGTACAAAAGTAGCTTATGAAGAACTTCAAACCAAAATTAATTTTGATACAACTTTTGAGAGTTTAGTTTTTGTTTTTCGTTTTGGAGAGGATGGGGAAAGTGCTATAGTAAAAATAAATTAACTAAAGTATAGCTCAACTTACTTTCTCAATAACAAAATTCATTTTTAAATAATTTAATTCTATTATTTTTTTTTATTATTTAATTTATTATTATTATTATTATTACTTTTCAAATTTTGCAAAAAAAAAATTTGAAAATCTGTATTGTCGGTCCAAATAATCACAATTATAGCATGTTACCCTTCATTTTTTAGAGGGCTTGAATTGCATCTTTTCATGGATGTTGATTCCAAGTTTGATAATGTACTCTCTTGGGTGGGGAATACCCCCCCCCCCCCTTGAGTTATAATTGTATTTATTTCGAAGTATAATTGACAATTATCAATATTGATAGCATTCTTAAGGAGTAATATAGTCCATATATTAAAATATTTTAATAATTATTCGATTTGGCATCATTTTCTTTAATTTGACATCATGTTTACAATTTTAACAAAATTTTATCAATCTGGGGCAAAATATTTCCAAGTTGATGGGGTCTCTTAACCAAGAATGTTGCGATAGCTAAAAATTATTTTTCAGTTTTTTGCGCATTTTACTAAAACAGTGTTGTGTAACTTAAAAAGATTTTTTATAATATTTTTTTCACAGCTGTCTGCAAGAATAGACAACATTTGAAATATAAAAGCTACAGATACATAAATGCTTTAATTGAATGCATATTTTATATGTCAGTTTTAGTGAGAAAATGAATAAAACTAACCCCTCATTTCCCCTTTTGAGATATTTAAATTTCTTGGGATTTGGGCATGCTGGCATTTTAAAAAATGCAGCAGTTCACCAAATAAAAATGAAAGTTTAATTAAATACTGCAAATTTAATTTAATTTCAAGTAAGTATCTGTTCTATATACTATGCTATACGATTAAACTGGATTTAATACATTGTGGAAGAAATAAAAGAAAAAATGAATTTGGGTCTATAGGGAAAGTCATGTGGTAGTAGTTCACATAAAATTTTTCTGTGTTGGTATGAAATATTGAAGTGCTAATTGATCATCATTTTGTATGTTATTGCTGTTAAAATATTCTAACATACTATCCCAAATTAACTCGGGATAATACATTTTATTTCAGAATACCATCGCGAGTTAACTCTGTCTTAGGGTTTTCTCTCATTCCCTGCCTACTATCTCGAGTATTCTCGTAGGATATTTTCAATTTGAGCGAAATTTAGCAGAAACCCAAAATAATCTGTAATAATTTCACATTGTTATGTGTCTAAATGTTTACTAGTATTTTGTATTTATCGATGCAATCTGAGTAAGAGCATTGCAATATTTTCAATAAATATTGTTTGTAACTGTATGTTTCTCCCACTTTTCTCTTTGTTGTGCCCAGGGCATGATGAAGTCAATGTGGGGCCCCAATACCGTCACGGCATATCAAACACATACAAAACATGAACACATAGGATGTAGCCATGATCTAGCCTCGTAGGGCGTTTTGTAGAAATTTTCCAAAGTTTTACATCAAAGTAATATATGTAAATATTTAAAACTATTAACATATTTGATAATTTAAAATAACTAATATTACAAGTTTTAAATTAACTAAACATTTATTTACGCTTAAAATTTTATCACATACAAAATTTAGGTTGCCCTTTAAAAGTTGAGGGCACAGGATCTAGCCTCGTAGGGTGTTTTGTAGAAATTTTCCAAAGTTTTACATCAAAGTAATATATGTATAATATTTAAAACTATTAACATATTTGATAATTTAAAATAACTAATATTGCAAGTTTCAAATTAACCAAACATTTATTTACGCTTAAAATTTTATCACATACAAAATTTAGGGGGCCGTTTAAAGGTTGGGGGCTCAGGATCTAGCCTCGTAGGGCGTTTTGTAGAAATTTTCCAAAGTTTTACATCAAAGTATAATATTTAAAATTTTTAACATATTTGATAATTTAGAATAACTAATATTACAAGTTTTAAATTAACTAAACATTTATTTATGCTTAAATTTTTATCACATACAAAATTTAGGGGGGTCCTTTAAAAGTTGAGGGCTTAGGATCTAGCCTCATAGGGCATTTTATAGAAATTTTCCAAAGTTTTACATTAAAGTAATATATGTTGAAAGCCCAGATCACACGACCAACCTGAGGGTAAAAAAAAATAATATATGTAGTACATTAAAGTAATATATGTAGAAAGTCCAGACCACACGACCAACCCGAGGGTAAAAAGAGTAATATATGTATAATATTTAAAACTATTAACATATTTGATAATTTAAAATAATAACTAATATTACAAGTTTTAAATTTATTTATGCTTAAATTTTTATCACATACAAAATTTAGGGGCCCTTTAAAAGTTGGGGACCCAAGACCATGGCCCCGGAAGCCTGTGCATTAATCAGGCCCTGATTGTGGCTGAGTTAACTCAAGATGATAATAAGATAGACCCATACCAACCTCTATTATCTGCTTCATTTTTTTTTCTTTCCCCTCTCTCCTCAGTGTGTAATTATTATTAATCAGAGTACCATCTTTTCAAATAAATCTAAAAATAGGTATAAAAAATATTAGGTCATTTTTTAACACATTGGAGAAACATATAGGTACTTTAAGGTATTAAAAATTCTAATTGGTGTAAGTTGATATAACATAACTGTTTTTGTTTTCCTTGTAGCTGGATTCCACTCTTCCCGGTTTTATAATAGAGGCGATATGACCCCTGGAGTCACTAGTGTAATGTATGTAGTTCTTTAGTATTGATAAAACAGTTTGTTGAGCAGCATATTATGGCTGACTATCTGATAATTGTCAATTTTTAGGTTTAAAAAATAATTTTTTTCAACTTTAAAATTTCTAGAAACCTTTGCTTGGAACAAATTTTTAGAAATGTCTTTTTAAGACTTCTAATTGAAGTCAAAGTTAGTTAGCACAACAAATAGAATTTTTATGCATATTCATTACATTCCCGGGACAAGAAATGACATATGAGTTTGTTTTTGTTCCACGTGAAAATCAAAACTAACATTGTATGCACTTTGCATAATTTTCAAGTATGCAAGTTATGCTTAATACAAGTTATGCAAAGTATGTTAAGTAGGTAAATAAATTAAGTAAAAGCAAGTTATGCAAAGAATGCACTTAGCATAACTTGCTTTTGGCAGGGTGACCACAGACCTGGAAAACTTGGAATTATCAGGGAATTTTATGCTTCTGGAAAAATCAGGGAATTGCATTGAAAGTCGGGGAAAACTGCAAATTTCTGAGATTTTTTTTTTTTTAACTGAAATTTAATGAACAATGCTTGTTCATTTCATGTCACATTTTTCATTTTGCATTACAAGACCCATCACTCATCTCCTTTAAATATACTTCTGAACAAGTGGCTGGAGAGAGAGTTTTCATTAACAAGCGACATGACCTCGATAAACATCTTTCAAGGGGGAACGTTTCAGGGGAATTATCAGGAAAATATCAGGGAATTTCAAAATGAATTTCTTGTGACCACCCTGTTTTGGGTACCAACAGGGAACATAATATTTTAAAATTTTCATCCATATTAATAGCCATGTAATTAGGAATGCCACAAGGCCAAAAAAGAACCAATACTGAATAACCGATACTATTGAATTACCAAAGAACCAATATGATCTGATTATAATGTATAACAAACTTTTAACTATCTACACGTATACCAAATTTCAAGTCCCTATCTCATTGCGAAGCATGCTTTTTCTATCATTTCACCTTTCGAATGTTTTTCTGTGGAGTATCCCCCCCCCCCCCCTTTAAATATGCATTTTTGAAAAACTCCATTTTTCTTGGGTTTTCTATTAAATGATTCACCCATATACCAAATATCGAGCCTCTATCATGTTCTAAAAGGAGTGTTTCTGCTTCATTCCGAAAATTAAACATTTTTATGTTCGACATCCCCCTAAAGTAGAAAATATTGGAAAACTGATATTGTACACTTTCTTCCTTCCAAACTATCTACCAGTACACCAAATTTCAAATCTATATCTCGTCCCAAAGTATGTTTTCTTATCAATTCACCGTTTGAACGTTTTCCTCTGGAGCACCCCCTTAAACAAACGGTTTTTGAAAAACTATAATCGTCTTGGGTGTTTTTATCAAATGATTATTCCATATACCAAATTTCAAGCCTGTATCAAATTTTAAAGGAGCCATTTCTCATTTATTCGGTAAATCGAACATTTTGGTATGCGGCACCCCCTTAAGTAGAAAATATTGGAAATTTGAAATTGCACGCTTTCTTCCTTTCGAACTATTTACCCATACACCAAATTTGAAGTCTCTATCTTATGGCAAAGCATGCTTTCCTATCATTTCACTTTTCGAATGTTTTGGTGTGGAGCAGCTCTCTAGAGAACGTTTTCGAAAAATTCGATTTTTCCAGGGGGTTTTATCGAACGATCGAGCCGTGTACCAAATTGCAAGTCTTTATCTATCCGTGAAGTGCCTAAAAAGAATGTGACAGACGGACACTTGGCAATTAGTATATATAGATGTTAATTAATAAATATTTTATACACTCTTCTGAAAATTAGGGTAAAAGAATGATCATGAAATAATAAATAATTTACATTAGTCTCCACAGAGTGAAATAATTGCTCTATTGGAAATAGAAAAAAATTGTATAAAATACAATATTTTGGATTGTAATCATGGATAAAAGAGAATATAAATACATGAATAAAAAAACCATATCTAAGTCAAGGTTTTTCTGTCATTAGTACTTCTAAGGAGATGCATTTGGGCATTGCTAATGATATCCGTGCTGACAAATTGTTGTAAGCATCATTTAGTAATCTTCTCTACACATTTGTAGCTGGAAATATTTCTGGCAACTTTTCAGAAAATCATCTGCTGCCATGGTTACACAAAGATTCAATGAAAAATTGCTGAGGAGGCATAAAATGGAAAAGAAAGGCTATGTACGTCAACTGATGAATAAACCTAGAGCGAACCCATTATGAGTAGGGGCAAAAGGATGGTTTGCATACGGGCCCTAGAGGCTTAGAGCCTTGGGCTGCATAAACAGTTTACGTAAAAAATTCAAATTTCAATAACATGTAAGGAATGTTGTAATAGGGGCTCATCTACTGCATAGGGGCCTGAAAATTTTATTGTCTGCACTGGTCAAAAGGTTGTGTCTCCAATCTAATACCAATAAAATGTTGTAATTTATACAATTGACTAAACATTCTCTAGTACACTGCAGGGTGTGTTATACTATTAGAAAAAATAATCAGTTGTTATACACTGAAGTATATAAGTGTTTAAGAAATTTTTTAAAGAAAAGAACCACTATTCCGGCATGAACACGAACTGCGAACCACCTATCTGCAGACTTGTCACTTTGCTATCTGATGCTCGATCACTTGAGTTATCCAGGGATCACACTCTTACTAGTATTTCAGGGAGATAACTCCCCCTCCCCTTGGGTGTGGTTAATGGTGCCAGGAATGTAAAAATTGCATTGTGGCTATTTTTCACAAAAATGATTGAAACGAAAAGTTTTATGTTCATTGAGCTATAAATAAACCCTTTTATGTCCAATTATGTCAAATTTTGTCTTATGCTGCCATGTTAAGAAAATATAAGATTTTGAATAAATTTTTATGTTTTCACCTGAACTTCATAATTCTATAAAGTTAGATTTTTCATTAACATTTCAAGTCGAATGTAAAGTTTTGTGGAAATCCATTCATATTTGTGGCAGCTATCTTATGCACAAGAAATAAACCACAAATGGACATCACATTAAAAATAGTCAAAACGTGTTCAGAAAGGACCTAAAACATATATTGGCATCAAAATCTACTAAATTGTTTTATAAAGAAAATATAATAATTGGGAAATAAGTTTTATATTGAGGTAAAACATATATATTAACCCCATACTTAACCTTAATTCCAACATTACCACAAATGCAAAATGAAATCATTAATCACGGTCATCATAATTGCCAACTTTCACTCCTGCTCTGTTTTGTTTTGACTATGACTCAACGTAAACACTTGGAGAAAAGTGTTTTCGCAAATGAGGATAATCTGAGAATCCCAATCCGAATAATTATAATTGAAAATATTGGTTTTAGAGCAAAAATTTTTAGTGATGTCAAATTTTTTAAAGTTTTTAGCCCAAATTGACACCAAACAAAGAATAATTGAACTAAATTTTCATAAAGAAAAAGATACTTGCAATTTATCGGACAGATGAGGCAACGCACCATTCATGATTTTCCATCTCTCTTGTTCTGCTTTATTTTTTCTGGAGAGGTTATAGGAGTTGTTTTGCTTTTTTCCTTTCCATTTTTGATTCGGCTAATTCAAAGCGAATTTTATAGGAAAAGATACAAGTCAAATAAGTAAAGAAAACGGTAGGATAATGAGGCTGAATATTAAACTCTATATTTTAGCTTCCGTACAACAGTGGTTATTTATATTCATTGCAGTAACGAGATTTAATCAAATATGAACCAGATATGGAGAATAAAATTGCCTCCTTCCCAACCCTCCAAGAGATTAATTTCGGATTTTTGAAAATTTCTGGCCAGTTACACCACTTTACTAGAACCATCTGGGTATCAAACTATTAATTTCTGGCCCCTTTTAGAAGTGGGTAGAAATTTTTTTGAAAAACCCACATCTATATTTTTTGGACATCGTAATGTCACTGATTTTTAGGGACATATCAGTCAGCAATTTTTAGTGACAAAATAGTAAATGACAAATATATGTATTAACAGTAAATGACAAAAACATATATTAATAGTAAATGATAAAAATATGTATTTGGGAAATTTAGTTTCTAGATCTATATTTTTTTTAAAAAGCTATTATAGTTTATGAGTAATCATTTTGTCATCTCAAAAACTAAAAGTGCTAGTCATAAACAATAAGGAAAAAAATGTGGTTCATTGAAAGCCCTATCAGTGTATAGAGTTCTTAATTTTTGAATTATGGTGGTTATAATTTTAATAGTTCAGTATTTTAACCTGAGTTTTCCAATGGGTGAGAAAGCTGTAATATTTAAGATGGTACGAATGTTGCAAATCAATCTGTTTACTTACTCCTTCGGAAAATGTTGCATGAAATATTTTATTTTGTTTAAAAAATTAGTGGGTTATTAAACTTTGAGATTGTAAAGATGTTTAATGATTGGTGAGGTTTGAACAGAAGAGATGAAAATATATATTTTCAAGTACATATTTATGTGCCACAAGGCAAGTTTGTAGATTTACTTGAATAGCATATATTGTATAAGTTTATTTTATATAAAATAACTTGATTTTGACCTAAGGTCGGAGTATCCAGATGAAATTGAGGTAGAAACTAAAAATGCTAGCTAGCTATAGACATTTAGCTAGTAATTTGTAGCACTTTGAAAGCCTGTGAACAAAACAAATGAGTATAAAATAATATGGAAACATGTCAACTAATTATTACTTTAAAATCAAAGACAACTAAAAAATAGGTTTAAAAGCCTTTTATTAAAATCTCCTTTTTATGACATATAAAATCACATGACCATAGCACTTTTAGGCACTATTATGCTCTTCATCAGTGGCGATTAATTTTGATTCTGTTCAGACCCTTAATTATACATGGCGTCTCATTCTCGGCTCACCACATGTCAAACCTTTATAGGATTTTCTGAAAATTTAATAGTCGCTTTATTTCGTTTTTTTTTTTTTTTTTACGACATTCCTATTGGTTAGCATTTAATGTGTGAACCTTTTCCTTTTATTGTAATTTGTATTTTATATAAATAAATTATATTTTAATGCCTCGTATTTAAAAATATGCAAAAACATAAATTGATTGATATGTCTGATATGTATTGATGCCTGGCGGTTATGGTCTATATTTAAGCGCATGTTTCGCACCTTGTTTTCACTTCACCACTGATGAAGAGCATAATAGTGCCCAAAAACACTATGGGCGTGTGATTTTATATGTCGTAAAAAGGAGATTTTAATAAAAGATTTTTAAACCTATTTTTGGTTGTCTTTAATTTTTAAGTAAAACAAATGAAGCTGAAAAAATTGAATAAACTTATTAAACTTTACTGAAATTTTATTTTACATAATGTTATTCATGTAAAACCATTTCAGTTCCATCGAACTAGAGCCACTGATGATTTTTTTACTGAGGTGAAAACTCAACTCATCATTGGAGGGATAGTGACAGAAGCGACAGATTTCCATTTTCATGAAGTCAAAACTATATTTAATATTATTATGAATTACTTTGTTGAAAAATATATAGAAAATATTATATTCAAAACAACTACTGCAAAAAATGTGTATTTTATTTATTATTTTTTTTAAAGCTCAGGAGACACAAAATTGGTATTTAACAGATATTCAGCCGTATACATGGGCTACCTTTCCCATAGCGGAATAATTAAAAAATAATTATATTATATAAATATTTTTATATTTTAGGTTTAGAGCTCCAGAATTACTCTTTGGGGCAAAAGTGTATGGCCCTGCTGTTGATATGTGGTAAGCTTACTTTTAATGTTTGTCTTTATGCATGAAGATCAGTTCTATATTTGATACCATAGGGCGCCTTTCCAAAATGAGATGATCAGAAAGCTGTAATGAGGAATTATGCAAGAAAGTTAAAAAAGCCATCTATAGAACTGACATTTTGAAAGTGAAATACATTTCCATATTGCATATGAATGCAGTATGGAAAATATTAAAAATAATAAAGTAAAATATGAAAAACATTGCCAAAGAGCATCTATATATTAATAGTCTAATGTGTTTTTCTTTTTCTTGACACTTCAGAAGCCCTCCTGTGTCCTAAAATATTGAATCTTTGCAAACTTTTAGTACAGTGTCTAGAAGTAATAGTGTGACGACTGCCTATATCTACCAATGCTGAGATCTGTTCCCTAATAGCAGCTATTGGTTTGGAATAAGAGATCAAAAGCCAGGACATTTATATTAAAACTAATGCGAATTTAATGCAAATGAAATGACCGATATCTTTGGAATTAATGGAAGGATTAATGTGAAATTTGGTTTGATTATTGCAAGTAGTATACACAAAAAGTCATTTGATTTTCAAAGAGATTTAGCTAAGATATATTTCTGTTTTTAAAATTTTATTTAACTTAATCTGGTCAGGGTAAGAAATTAGCAGGGGCCATGTGCGAAATGCGATCAAATTTTTTTCGTTTGCGACCATAATTTCGGAATCTGGGGAGGCCAAATCGCGACTAGAATTAAACCACTATAATGTGCCAAAAATAACCGAAGGGGGGAAAAAACCTTTTTTTTTTGTATAAAACAATAAGTCAATTTAAAATTAATACAATAATATAAAGCAAAACAAGCTTAACATCCCCACTCATCAGATGGAGATTAAACTTTAACACACACACACACACCCCTGTTCATCGGAAAATTCGAGTATTGTAATAAAACATCATGTTTCTAGCGATATAAGACGACAGTTCTTAAATTCAAAAATGCCAAAATATTAAAAAGATCAAATTTCCTTAAGAGGATAAAGAATTTCCTTGTTATGAAATATATATATTGGGGACATTTTAAAATAAAAGCGTTCATAACGTCCGATAATATAATGGGAAAAAAGACCGAAATATCGCGATTGCGATGACTGAAATTTTACATAGTAAATGATCAAAATAATAAAAACAAGATTATAAATTTATCAAAAATCGCCGAAAATCATTGGTAAAACCCTCTAAATTCAAGAAAATTAGTGGCCGGGCTTTTTAAAAATAATAGGGTAGAATAAATAATAGGAAATGCTTCGTCAGCTTGTAAAAGTAAAAAATAAAAAGATCAAGATGAGAAAACTTGAAATTGCTTAAATTAATTGATTGAATTTAAAATTGCCTCCAAAAATATTTGAATGCTTCATGATAAATTAATTTTTTTTATAGTCTGTTTGAAAACAAATATTATGAAACACTTGAAAAGACTTATAATAAAAATCATTGGTAAGATTTAAAAAAAAAATAGTGAATATAAATATTTAAAATATTCAAAAATGGGATAAATAAAAAATTTAAATTTAAAAAACCTTTGAGAAATGGAAAAGATGGGGATAGGGACACTAACTCATAGAAAAGAATTAGTTTTAGAAAAAACACTTAAAATAAGTTTTGAAAATCTATTAAATGTTAATAATGAGATGTTAGCAATAATAAGTGCATGTTAACAATATTACTCATTAAAAATTTTAAATATTTTTTGAATTTGTTTTGTTTTCTTATCAAATAATAATAAAAAAATTGTGTATCTTGCCAATCTCTTAAATTTCCCCCAATTTTTAAAATCCTCCTCCTTTGCATCAACATCCAAATAACAGATTGTATAAAAGTAGATCCGCTAAGAGGAGTTTTCTTGATAATAGACATATAGTACCTTATGTTTACTGTATAGTAAATTTATAAATAAATAGGTAATACCAGCAAATTCCTAAATTATTAAATAACATACTTAAACACAATTTTGCATAACTTCTTGATAATAGACATATAGTACCTTATGTTTACTGTATAGTAAATTTATAAATAAATAGGTAATATCAGCAAATTCCTAAATTATTAAATAACATACTTAAACACAATTTTGCATAACATTAAGTTGAAAAAAAAACATTGCAGATTTTGCAGCTGTCAACAACTGGCCATTAAACTTCATTGACCTACCGTCCAGTGGCTACTGACTAAAAATGGGAATTAAACGATAAGTCAATTTAAAAATTTTAATTTGCACTTTAGTGTCTTTTTTTTTTAAGTATATAAAATATTATTTAGATTAGGCCTATGTGGTTTTATCATGTAAATTTTTTATTTCAATAAATTGTTTTATTTTGGCTCTTAGGAAATTTTCAAATGGCCCATAAAAAATTAATGCTGGGGGCCATTCGGACCCTACTTTTCTTTTGCTAATTTCTTACCCTGGATCTGGTGTTCGTTCAAATCTTTGAGGTCCAAAATAATCGGGTTCCATTCATCACAGTAAGTGAAATTCAGTATGATGTTTTTTCTTGTGGTACATTTCAGTTCTTTCGATTTTGAAGCTTAAAAATGAGTGCATTCCTATGTCGGGTCCGAGATGGGCTAACCGGATAAGGTTAATCCAAAGAATTAAAATACCCTATGATACACTTAATTTAGATTTCCTAGTTGCTCCAATTTTTGAGTTATTCTTGAAAAATGGGTACATTTCTAAAGCAGGCCCAAGACGGTCTAGCCCGATAATGTTTGAAATCTGAAGAAATACAATATACCCCACAGAATAATGATATACTAAATTTAGACATCCCAGGTGGTTCGAATTTTTAGTTATTCTCAAAACATGAGTACATTCCTTTTGTTGAGCTCAGGATGGGCTAGTCCGATATAGTTTTAAATCCAAAGAGTTAAAATATACTGCAAATGACAAGGACAGGTTAAACTCAAAATTTTTAGATACTCCGATTCTCGAGTTATTCTATAAAAACGAGTAAATTTCTAAGGTGGGCCCGAAACCTGTTTTTGAGTTGTTAAGCAAAAACAGGTGAATTTTTATGGCTAGCCGAAAATGGCCTAGCCTGATATGGTTCAAAATTGAAGGAATTAAAATATACCCCAAAATTAAATTATATACTAAATTTAGATTTTCTAGCTGTTCCGGTTTTCCAATTATTCTCAAAGGAGTACATTCCTATATTGAGCCCAGGACAGGCTAACCCAATAAGGTTATACTGCTAAAGAAATTGAAAGAATTAAAATATACCCCAAAATAAAAGGATATATTAAATTTAGTTTTTTTCACTTGCTCTGATTTTCGAGTTATTCTCAGAAAACGGGTGCATTCCTATAGCGGGCACAGCATGGGCTAGCCCCATAAGCCTCAAAATCGAAAGAACTGAAATCTACCTAAAAAAAAAAAAAATGTTATACCAAATTTCACATTACTGTGATGAATGGAACCTGATTATTTTGGACTTCAGAGGTTCAAACGAACACCAGATCAAGTTAAATAAAATTTTAAAAATAGAAATATATCTTAGCTCAAAAATTCCGAAAATTAAGTGACTTTTTGTGTATACTACTTGCAATAATCAAACCAAATTTTACACTAATTCTTCAGTTATTTCCAAAGATATCTGTCATTTCATTTGCATTAGTTTTAATGTTAATGCCTTGGATTTTGATCTCTTATTCCAAACCAGCACCATCTATCAGATGGTGGATGTTTTAGAAAAGCCATTTTTAGCCTCGGTTGAAACACAATCTCTTCTAGGCACTGTATTTATAGTATCAACCATGGGGCAAAACCTGATGGAACCAGATTTTTGAATTGCCTTGTCATGGGTTAAAAAAATGGGGACTTTTTGAAAAGGCTTTCCAGGCACTCCAGCGTCCCCTCTCCCCTCTCTCAATGACTTAGAAGGTTGAATCTTAGCACACTTATAGTACCAGCCACTGGGCTGAATGGTATAGAGTTGGATTTTCAATTATCCTTTCTCAGGGCGGTATTTTTTTATAAGACTTTCCAGTCTTTTGGCATCTTAGTGACTTATTTATCTGAATCTGTGCACATTTATAGTGTAGATCATAAGATAGAACATAATATTGCTGTATTTTTAATTTTCCCCCTGGGAGAAAACAAAATGAGGGGGTAGGGGATAGTCAAAAATATTTCCAGACTCTTCAGATATTCCCTGTGACCTCAAAGGCTAGCACACTTATAGTATCGACCATAGGACATAGCCTGAGCTGCATTTCTGATTTGCCCTTCCTAGACAGTGAAAATTGTGTGTTTTTTTTTAAAGACTTTCCAGGCTTGTCAGAAATCTCCCAGCTGACTTGCTGAATCTTTGCGTAGTATGAACTGCAGGACAGGATCTAACACAGCCGGATTTTTGATTTCATCTTTGGTAACTTAATTTTTTAAGAGTTGTAACTTCATTTTTTAAGAGTGTTAGTTTCCCTGTTTATAACAGGCTACTAATTACTAGTGATCAGTAAATCATAAATTCCAAAAAACAAGAAGGATTATATAATATAGAAAATCATCAGAATCCTCTGTCTTGCTAACTTAATCTTGACTTAGATAGACTAAATCATATTAGATAGACAAAATCAAATTTTCAAATAAATCTAATTATTTGTATGTTATCACTTCTATAGTTTCTTAAAATTATGTTCATGTCCAAATACAATTCTTTTATGGGCATCCCATGATTTTATTTTGAATCGCGTAGGACTAAGAATGTTGTAATAACTAAAACTATTTTTTACACTTTAGTGCATTTTATTAAAACCATATAACTTAAAAGTTTTTTTTATAATACTTTATTTAATGCAAAAACAAAAACTTAGACAGAGTTTTGCAATAGTGATAAATTGTTTGAAAAGGAAATATATTAAATTTGGGTCAGGTTAGCTTCGAACTGTAGATCGCAAAATATATTTGGTCCCTATTAGTGTCAGACTGGGCCACATAAAAGTCTAAAAAGCCTGTCCTGATTTGAACATCAAATAATTCAATCCAGTTTTATTATGTTGTTCTAAATGGTGGTGTTTACTGGGCTTTTTGAAAGTAAATGTGCTGTATGCAAATAGTTTCCAACTGGCGGATTTTGTAGATAACATAAAGTAAAATGGCACTTTCATTTGTCTCTGTATACAAACATACCATCAAGGTTGTGGAGTCGTTACCTCAGACCTTTGACTCGGTCTCCTCTTAATTTCTGCTGTCAGGTACCAAAAAAATAGCAAATATATTAATTAGTTGTTTTTGCAAAATCTTTCGTTTTTGCGATTCATTTGCTAAAAAACCCATCATATACTTGGAACATGTTGAACCTATCAGGATGCCTATGATGTTGAACCTATCAGGACCATTGCTATAAAATGTAAAAATTTTGACCAAATTTTCTACATTGGCAATGTAAAAGTTGTTGAAATTGACAAATTTCATGTAATTTAGGGGGGGGGGGGAATTGAATAATGTGCTAAACAAGCTTATTGGAATTCTATATAGTACTATGAATTTAGAAACATTCTTTTCATTCATATTTAATTGCAATTTTTTTTTTTAATTTCGACAAGTATAATTTTTATTTAATATGTTTCTGTGTTAATTCCTATTTTATTTCAATACTGATTAATTTGACCAAATTTTCTGCATTGGCAATGTAAAAGTTGTTGAAATTTCATCTTTGGTAACTTAATTTTTTAAGAGTTGTAACTTCATTTTTTAAGAGTGTTAGTTTCCCTGTTTATAACAGGCTACTAATTACTAGTGATCAGTAAATCATAAATTCCAAAAAACAAGAAGGATTATATAATATAGAAAATCATCAGAATCCTCTGTCTTGCTAACTTAATCTTGACTTAGATAGACTAAATCATATTAGATAGACAAAATCAAATTTTCAAATAAATCTAATTATTTGTATGTTATCACTTCTATAGTTTCTTAAAATTATGTTCATGTCCAAATACAATTCTTTTATGGGCATCCCATGATTTTATTTTGAATCGCGTAGGACTAAGAATGTTGTAATAACTAAAACTATTTTTTACACTTTAGTGCATTTTATTAAAACCATATAACTTAAAAGTTTTTTTTATAATACTTTATTTAATGCAAAAACAAAAACTTAGACAGAGTTTTGCAATAGTGATAAATTGTTTGAAAAGGAAATATATTAAATTTGGGTCAGGTTAGCTTCGAACTGTAGATCGCAAAATATATTTGGTCCCTATTAGTGTCAGACTGGGCCACATAAAAGTCTAAAAAGCCTGTCCTGATTTGAACATCAAATAATTCAATCCAGTTTTATTATGTTGTTCTAAATGGTGGTGTTTACTGGGCTTTTTGAAAGTAAATGTGCTGTATGCAAATAGTTTCCAACTGGCGGATTTTGTAGATAACATAAAGTAAAATGGCACTTTCATTTGTCTCTGTATACAAACATACCATCAAGGTTGTGGAGTCGTTACCTCAGACCTTTGACTCGGTCTCCTCTTAATTTCTGCTGTCAGGTACCAAAAAAATAGCAAATATATTAATTAGTTGTTTTTGCAAAATCTTTCGTTTTTGCGATTCATTTGCTAAAAAACCCATCATATACTTGGAACATGTTGAACCTATCAGGATGCCTATGATGTTGAACCTATCAGGACCATTGCTATAAAATGTAAAAATTTTGACCAAATTTTCTACATTGGCAATGTAAAAGTTGTTGAAATTGACAAATTTCATGTAATTTAGGGGGGGGGGGGAATTGAATAATGTGCTAAACAAGCTTATTGGAATTCTATATAGTACTATGAATTTAGAAACATTCTTTTCATTCATATTTAATTGCAATTTTTTTTTTTAATTTCGACAAGTATAATTTTTATTTAATATGTTTCTGTGTTAATTCCTATTTTATTTCAATACTGATTAATTTGACCAAATTTTCTGCATTGGCAATGTAAAAGTTGTTGAAATTGACAAATTTCATGAAATTTAGGAAAATATTTTTAATTCTGTGCTAAACGAGCTCATTGGAGTTCTATATTGTACTATGAATTTAGAAACATTCTTTTCATTCATATTTAATTGCAATTTTTAATTTCGACAAGTAGAACTTTTGTTTCATCAAAATATGTTTCTGTGTTAATTCTTATTTTATTTCAATATTAATTTTTCAATTGCTTAATTATTAAATATTAAAAAAAAAATTAATTATACCAAAATAAACTTTTTTTTGGGGGGGGGGGGGGGGGGGCATCGAGTCTGTATATTTTTGACGACTCCAAATCCATGTACTATACTTATTTTTCATTTGAATTTGTAAGCAATGTTTTTACAATGTTTATTTTTTTATTCAAATTCATTTAATTTTAAAAAAATTGTGTTGATTGTATATGATAAAATCAGCTCATATGTTAATTATGTGATTCATATGTATAAATATTTTATTCTTATCATACAATAACTTATTTTGTTGAAAATTATTTTAAATTTAAATACTATTGTTATCCCAGGTCTACAGGATGTGTGCTTGCCTGTCTTCTGTTGAAAAAACCTCTTTTTGTTGGAGAATCTGAATTGGAGGTCTTAAAATCCATGTTTAAAGTGCTTGGGACACCATCTGAAAATATATGGCCTGTATGTGGTTTGTTTAATTTGAAAAATTCTGTTTTAATAATTTTACTAGTAAAATTGTTACATACATTTTTATTTATATGTGTGAATCTGATCCTGTGAATTATATGGATACACATTTTGAAATATCTTAATTTCTATCCTATTATCTCCAAATTGATTCAGGGTGGCCACAGACCGGGAAAACGTGGAATTATCAGGGAATTTCATTGAAAGTTGGGGAGAACTGCAAATTTCTGTGATATATATATTCCCCTCCCCCCGACCTTATAGTTTTCTTTTAGCTAAATGAACAAAATCTTGTTCATTCTATGATGTCACATTTTTCATCTTGCGTTACAAGACCCATCACTCATCTCCTTTAAATATACTTCTGAACAAGTGACCGGAAGGAGAGTTTTAATTAACAGGCAACTTGATCTTGTTAAACATCTTTCAAGGATAAAATCAAGGACAAAGCATTTTAAAACGAAATGTCTTTTATTTAACACATCCTAAAAGATGTACACTTCTGAACAAAAGGCTAGAGGAAGAGTTTTCATCAACAGGCTACATGACCTCAATAAACATCCTTTGAGGGAGACGATTCAGGGGAAAATCAAGAAAATATCATGGAATTTTAAAATGAATTTCTTGTGACCATCCTGTGATTTCACTAAAAATAGGTTAATATAAATAGTCTTTAATCTAAATAAATAATAAAAGAAGATATCTGGATGTGTATGTTGTCTGAAGTAGAAAATATTACAAAATGGAAGCTTTGAACAGCCACTAAATTCGATACAGGGGTAGCTGAATTCCTAAGATGTTGTACCTTTGCAAGATTTTTTTTTTTAAATTTGAATTAGTGTGTTAGTTATTTTAGGTTGAAGTGCAATGTTGAGTGATTTTCACACAAATCGGTTCTTAAGCGATCCAAAATATTATCAGTTTCCATCTTGACATCATCAGAAAGACTGAAGAACACTCTGGAAGTACATTAATAAAATTTTCATTTAATAGTTTATCACTAGAACCTTAATTTCTTTAAATTCAAACCTTAACATACACATATTCAATTTTGTTCAGAATAGAATTTTATGTTGTCTGCTGCGTTGCAGTTGCTGATTTGCATGTGCATCCGCTGAGAGGTGTCCGATAGTTTACCAAAAGGGTTGCATTGAATCCAAAGATCCTGCTGTTGCCACATGATGATTATTCCAAAGTGTGTTCTTCACGCATTTTTATCATTTTCAGCATGATTTTGATCTTAAAAATCCATGCTAACCATATAGAAAAATTGATTTTTGTCATGTAAGATTTTTGAATTCTTGGGGCTTGGTCACACTCGTTTTACCCATAAGCACTAGTTTTTAAGAGAAATCAAACCTTTTTGTAATGATTGCCAAACCTCTGTGAGTGTAAAGCATAATTTAATTAATTATACTAAATATAAACTCTTCCGTTTTAAACATTTCAAGACTTATCGCTTTGACAGACTTGATTGGAGAAAATCCTCATTCTGGGCTCTTTCCTTTCTTACTGGATATCGACTTTTTCCATCCTATTTGACTTCGCCTTTTAGAGACGTTCTCTCAGTGGAGGATGAAAGGAATTAGTTGAGTAATAGTTGAAGCGAGATGACCATTCCATTGTCATGTTCTTTTTCCACTTTTATCACCTTTCAGGTTATACACATGTTGTGATTAACTTGCACATACTGTTAGATCTGTACCATATGTTTGGCGCAGTGTATTTTTTTTTTTTTTTTTTGATCTTGTGCCATAAAACCCAAATCAACCAACCTGGGGACTTGGCGACAACTCTTAAAAAGCTTCTTTTTTTAAATATTGGGGTATTTTCCATGCATAAATTTTGAACCCTGAATTTTGTGTCATGTGTTACTGAAATACGAAATTGTGAATTCGTGGTCCTCTTCAATTATACACTTTGTTCTGAAACTAAATTTGTACACTTTTCCCAACATTCTACATGTACGCCAAATTTAAAGTCTCTTAAAGTATGCTATTTTTGTTATTCCACCTTTTGAATATTTTGGTGTGGAACTCCCTCTCTAATGAATATCTTTAAAAAATTTGGATTTTACCTGTGGGTTTAATGCAACTGTTGACCCATGTACCAGATTGTAAGTCTCTTATCTATACGGAAAGTGCTTACAAAAGGTATGACAGACAGACACTTGGGAATTATCCTATACTATATTTGTTTATCCTATACTTTATAGAATAGCTTATGAAAAACTATCCTATACTATAAAGCTTATACGTGACACTTGGGTACACATACAGACTCTTAGGAATTCTTTTATCTCTTAGGAATACTTTTTGACTCTTAGGAATACTATAAAGGGCCATATTCTTGTATATTTCTATGTTGTATCTTGAAAACATTTTGATGAAATGAGGTGAATTTACCTTTATCAGGAGCGAGAAAGTAATTTAGCTAGGTCTCGACTTTGGGGGAAATCATTTACACTCCCTAACCATTTATACCTTCCTTTAGCGGTAAATGAATCGGTAATATTTATGAGTTTAGTCTGTAAGATAGTTAAAAAGGAGTTCAATATTCAGCTTCACCTCATTTATATAAAACAAGAAAGATCAATCATGCTTAAAGCATTGATTATGAAACACTTTCCAACTTCAATGCAATTTTATTTAAACATCTCTAAAGTGCAATACATTTCTTGGTAATATTTGAAAACTTAAACCTTCATAAAAAAAAAATGAACTTCATTCAAATGACGGCATTAAATATAAATTGCTTGGTTTAAACATATCTGAAATGCGATACATTCCTCGGTAATATTTTTAAAATTATCATAATACTACAATAATTTATTATATTTGAAAACTTCATTGAAAACAACTGGCATTCATTCAAATGACGTCATAGAAAAAATAACACGCCTGGCTCTCTCTATAAAAACAGCATTTCCTTCATAACATTTTTCCATTCATTTCATTCATCACAATACTAAAATAATTTATTTTATTTAAAAACTTAAGACCATTTAGCTACAAGTAATTAAACTCTATGCTTAAAACTTCATTGAAAGAAATTGTCCTTCTCTCTGTAATATCAATGAATATTTCATTCATATCAGCTATGTAGACTCCATGAGCTAAATAATTTAGCATTAAAGAAATACAGCAATTCTTATATAACTCATCCTACATATTTTGCTGTTTACATTTTACATAAGTGAACAAGAAAGATTAATCATGCTTAACCCTTTCGGGACGACGGCATTCCGAAACTACCGTGGCCCAAAGGACGAAGCGCTTCGTTTCCGAAATGTGCCCAAAAGACTGCTATTTTTTTTTGCGCTAAGCCTAACTCTAAAAAAAAATTCACTAAAAATCACCCGTTCAACACAGCATTCTACTTTTTTCAGGAAGAAAGGAAATACTTATTTTCTATTTGATGTATATTTTTTGTACAAATTTTCTTTTATCAAAATATTAAAAATTTTAGTGTATATATGTTTTAGGTACAGATGGATAATTCTTTGGCATGTCCCTCCGATTTTTTAAAACTGTACCACATACATGCGTATTCTTAGACAACAAATACTTTGCAAGTACAGGAGAGGTAAAAAATTTATCCAAATACAAAGTATATCCTTTTCCTAAAAGTTCACTTAGAAATGTTTTCACAACGCGTTCTCCATACCCACCATCAGACCTTGATAATCCCGTGTCCTTTCCAGTATACACAAGGAAATTGCATTTATGGCCTCATTCCGATTCTGACGATTTATATATTTTTATTCCATATCTGGACCTTTTCAATGGGATATATTAACGAAATCCCAGCCTTCCTTTCCATGAGAACATAAATAACCTAATCATTTCATTGCCGCACATTCCTTTCCCCCACCCACTCAAAAAAAAAACTCATTCCTCTAATTCAACAACGAAATCAATAAAAGACAAAATCAGAACGAGACACGGAACTCAATTATAAAATTGTTGATGCTACGAGAAGTGCTCTGTTTACTTTACAGAACCATGCGTTTCACCTCTCCAAATGGAGAAATAATTCATTGGATTCTCCTTGTGCCAAGGTCAAATATCTACAAAATACATTTAAGTTGCTTCCACGGGCATTTAACGCCATCTAAGAGACAAATACATTCAAATTAAAACATTCCACGTAGAAACACCAATACGTGCCAGTCGTCCTTTAGGGTAAAATTTCCTCCGGCCCGTGGACGTGCCGTTCGTCCTTGAATGCAAGTTCGCAGCTGGCACCTGGGCATGCCGTTCGTCGCGAAAGGGTTAAAGCATTGATTATGAAACACTTTCCAACTTCAATGCAATTTTATTTAAACATCTCTAAAATGCAATATATTCTTCAGTAATATTTTAAAACACATCACAATACTACATTAATTTATTATATTTGAAAACTTAAACCTTCATCGAAAAAAATGAACTTCATTCACATGACGGCATTGAAATATAAATTGCCTGGTTTAAACATCTCTAAAATGTGATACATTCCTCGGTAATATTTTTAAAATTATCATAATACTACAATAATTTATTATATTTGAAAACTTCATCAAAAACAACTGATATTCATTCAAATGACATCATAGAAAAAATGACATGCCTGCTCTCTCTATAAAAGCAGCATTTCATTCATAAACAATTTCCCATTCATTTCATTCATCACAATACTATAATAATTTATTTTATTTAAAAATTAAGACCATGGAGCTACAAGTAATTAAACTCTATGCTTAAAACTTCATCAAAAAAAATCGTCCTTCTCTCTGTAAAATTAATGAATATTTCATTCATATCAGCTATGCAGACTCCATGAGTTTAATAATTTTGTGTTAAAGAAATACAGCAATTCTTATACAACTCATTCTACATATTTTGCTGTTTACATTTTACATAAGTGAAAAATAGGCTTTGTTGCAGAAATAATCAAATTTGGATGATCATTTAAACACAAATATATTGTAATTGTGTTGTTTCAGTATGGAGATCCACAGAATTTAAGTAAAAATAAAGTGGTTTTAGGACGGATACAATACTTAATATGAATTAAAAAGAACTTTAAAAATCACGATTTTGAGGCAAGATGGATGCCATATTTCATTTTGAAGTGGGTCACGTGATCTCTTCATATAAGAGGTGTAATTATTATTTTAATTTTTATTTAAAAAACTACTGAATATATTTCGCTGAATTTTTTTTTATATATTTTATGGAACAATTTGAATATTACCTAAAATTTTGGTAGCAATTTGTGAATTTTAAATTCGCTTAAAAAATGTTTCAAAAATTAGGTCCCATAGGGTTCAATGTATTTCATTTTTTCAACCCGGGTTCAATCCAAAACTAATTGGGTGATATTATTCATTTATATTCCCATAGATCCTACAGACCATCTGAACAACATACTAAAATTTCATTTTGATTAAGTCATTTTTACAGCAGTTATTGTGCTAATGAACAGACAGACAGACAGAATGAACAAAATCATAAACACTTTTCAACTTTGTTGTAAAGTGTTAATAAAAGGAGTTTAGTCATTGTTGTAAGATAGTTAGAGTCCAATATTCGGCTTTGCTTCATTTATATGTGATCCAGGTGGATCGAGATCAATAATTAAAAAATTATCATATATATGCTTTAGCATGTATCTGATGATTTTTAGATTAATTATTAAAAAGCAATTATGATGCAACTCCATCTGCTTAACAAATCAGTTGCTAGTGAATGTGATATTCATATTTTGACAGTTAAAAATAAAATTCGTACCAGGACTCTTGATAATGCCAGCCAAATTGTGTAATGTTTATGTTTTAAATTAAAGTATTCTTGTGAATATTTGTAACATTTTTATCATGAAAATGGGCTTAAAGATGCTTTATGAGTATCCTGGGAAATGTTGGAATTTCAACTTTAATAAGAGAATGTGGCACCATTGGAGTAAAACCAATGTTATTTCCATTTCAAAGGCCTTCCTTTAAATGAAGAAGATAAGCCTACAATATCTACAAGACCAGTCCTAGCAGCTTAAATAACAGACATGAAAGAAATCTAACTGCTGCCATTTTTTAGTTATGTCAAAATCTTATAATGCATATCATATTCCGTGGCAAGGCACATTTAGGTCGTAAGACCATTGGGTGTCACTCACGGTAATTGATTGATTGACTTTTATTATTCAACTCAATGACTAGCTGACGCAATCAATGAACAATGCTACCAGCGCTTGGAAAAACAACACCAAACATCATAGCAAATTTCAACCGAAACTCATGAAGAATGTGTCCAGTGACTAGAAGACATGCGACAGCTTGCAACTCAATGACTAGCTGACAAAACCACTGAATGGTGTGACCAGCACTTGGGAAAACGATATCGAACATGTGACACAGTGAATCGCAATCGAAACCTTTAAATATAACACCTATGGAACCCGGATATGAAGAATAAAAAATACACAAAGGAATAAAATTTTGATTCTCATTTTTTAATATGACGTAAACAAAAAAAAAAAAGAAACATAAATAATTCATTTTTCTTTCAATGTTGATTCATAATTTATTTGATTCTTCCTTCCTGTATTATTAATCTTGACTATTTTGATTTAGCATTACAATCTTTGGAAAAACATAACAAATTATAAACTTTTTTTATGCATAGCAAGTTTATCACTCCCTCCTTTTCTGAGCAATGCTCCCTCTTCCAGCTAGTATAGATTTAATAGGTCTGTTTTTAAAAAATATTTGTCAGATTCATAAATTTTTAAGGATTTGTTTATTTACTATTATTTTTTTTCTATCTGTTAAATACAGTCATTAATAATGTAATAGATATTTTATTTTATTTTTAGGGATTTAATGAACTATTCGCCCAGTATGATAATAATACTAGATATATCTTTGAAAGCCATCCGTAAGTTTTGTATTAAATATTTATGTTCCTTTGATTTTTACTTTCATATAAAAATAGTACATATGTGCAGATAAAAAGTTTATGAGCACGAAAAAGATGACTTTCCTAAATTACCAGACAATTATAAAATTGTTAACTTTGATAGTAAAAATCCACCACTTCAAGGAGAAGATCAAGGATGACTGGCTAAAGTTCATTGACATGATAGTCAGATTCAAGAAAAATGGATATCAAAGAGACTTCTTACACGTTTTAGAAAATGCTCTCCCTGACCTCGGGGAATCTAAAACCATCATGGATTGTGTACACATAATGTACAAAAGTATGTGTGATCTGGCAAAGCAAAAATAATAAATTTTTCTGTAAGGGCCATTCTGTTATTTTCAGAGCATTTCCTATTGGAGTGCTCTGCATCCATAGCATAATGTCGCGCCCCCATAGCTTTGCCTCTTTCCTCACCAGACTTCAGTTCTCGTCTCAAAGCAGTGTTCTATGGAACACACCCTATTCGAAATTTTCCTTTACTTCTATGGAGAAATTTATCTCCTTATTCCTAATTATGCGACATGTAAAGACTGAATTGGGACCTAATTCAGTCCTTCGTGCTCGGCTATGATCCGAATGGATTGCTATCATGCTAACTTTACTTTTCTATGATTCATTTCATAAAATTTGGTAGGTAAGTAACTTGGGTGAGACTCTGGTGCTGATTAATTTTTGGTAGTATTCGTAAAAGCAGAACCCCCCCTTTTTTTGCGGAATGGCCAGTAAGAATTTCATGTATCCACTCTAGCTAAAATGCTAATTGACCAAATTTCACAAAATTTGGTCAATTACTTGTGGGATACTCTAGTGCTGATTAAATTTTGATATGATTCGGAAAAGAACAACCTGCCTTTTTTTACGAAATGGCCCACAAAAATTTGATTTATCCACCCTAGCTAAAATACTAATTGACCAAATTTCATAAAATTTTGTAGATATGTTACTTGTGGAATACTCTAGTGTTGATTAGATTTTGGTACGATTCAGAAAAGAATAACCAGCCTTTCTTATTAAATGGCCTGCAGAAATCTAAAAAAAAAAAAAAAAAAAAAATACTATGTATGTTCAAATGTATCAATTAAATTCTTGTTTTGTACGCAATTTTTGACGAGGAAAAGAATATAACATGCTCCATTATGCTTTGGGACTAACCTTTCTGAAGATATTTGAGATTTCTTATATTTTTGTTACGCCGATTTCGGAAAAATGTCCTATTACCATATAAAAACAAAAATTGAATTAAAAATGCAAATTTAAAGTTATTTGGTGCAGTTAAACTCAATCTGACAAATTTGTAAAGAAATAAAGAAAATATGAATTTGAGTCTACGGGGAAAGTCATGTGCTGCCCACATCAGATTTTTACTTTCCCTGCAATGCATGAAAATGTATAGGGAAATTATTGGTATCATGCCGAAAATCAAAACTTGAGCTTTCGACGGATCTACACGTTTGGAGACCTCTAGAATACGGAAAAACTATTTTTAGCTTGATGTCTGTGTGTCTGTCTATTGTATGTATCCAAAATCTAATGAACAGAATATCATAAAATTTGATAGGTTGATCACTTCGGTGTGATCCTGGTGCTGATTAGTTTTTTGTAAGATTCAGGATAAAAGAACCCTCCCTTTTCTGCAAAAGGGCCCGCAAAAATTGCCTGTATCCACTCTAGCTAAAAAACTAATTGATCAAATTTTACAAAATTTGGTATATAAGTCGCTTGTCGGTTACCCTGGTGCTGATTAGATTTTGGTGCAATTCAGAAAAAGATTACCTGCCTTTTTTTGCAAAATGACTCTCAAAAATCGTGAAAATCTAAACTAAAATATTACGTATGTTCAAATATATCAATTAAATGCTTGTTTTATACATGATTTTCAACAATGAAGAGAATACGACCAACTCCATTGCACTAGGACTAGCCGTTTTCGAGACATTTTAGTTTTCTCGTATTTACTCTGCGCCACCGTTGAAAAACGTCCAGTTACCAACTGAGAACGAAAATTGAATTAAAAGTGCCAATTCAATGTCATCTTAAATAAGCATTATTTTGTGCAATTAAACCATTGTGCAAGCCGTTCTCGAGATATTTTAGTTATTTTGCATTTTTGCTCTGCCGATTTTAAGTATTATTTATGTGTACTATTTAGTGCAATTAAACTAAATTTAATGAATTATTAATGAAATAAGGGGACGATGAATTTGTGTCTGCAGGGAAAGTCATGTGCTGCCCACATCGGATTTTTACTTTCGGATAGGTTGATCACTTCGGTGTGACCCTGGTGCTGATTAGTTTTTTGTAAGATTCAGGATAAAAGAACCCTCCCTTTTCTGCAAAATGGCCCGCAAAAATTGCCTTTATCCAATCTAGCTGAAAAACTAATAGATCAAGTTTCACAAAGTTTGGTTGATAAGTCACTTGTGTTTTACCCTGGTGCTGATTAGATTTTGGTACAACTCGAAAAGAAGTAACCTGCTTTTTTTTGTGAAATGGTCTGCAAAAATCGTCAAAATCTAAAATAAAATACGACATATGGTCAAATATATCAATTAAATGCTTGTTTTATACGTGATTTTTAAAGGTAGAAAGAATAAAACAAACCCATTATACTAAGACTAGCTGTTCTTGAGATATTTTACTTTTTTCTCATTTTTAATATGCCACCTTTGAAATAAGTTCAGTTACCAAATGAGAACGGAAATTAATTAAGTGCAAATTTAGTGTAAATTTAAATAATTATGGGTGTTATTTCATGCAATTAAACTCAGTATAATAGATTATTGAAGAAATAAAGAGAACATGAATATGAGTCTGCAAGGAAAGTTATATTCTACCCACATCAGATTTTTTTTATATTTCCGACAACTGAACCTTTTTCTTGTAAACCATCTCATATAGTTAGGAGCATGTAGTATAATTAACTTTGTTTCATTCATTTCTCTATTTCCTTTTAAGCACAAAGTGACAACAGTAAATTTTACTTTTTATCAGTTTGTAAAATACATATTACACTTGTTTTCCAATCCCATTACATATTTCAGGGTGCATACAGATGCTTAAAAAATTGGGAAAGTACTAGAATTTTTGATTAACATTTTCAAGGCCTTGAAAGTACTTAAAAATTCCCATTTTCATGGTTAAGTCCTTGAAAGTGCTTGAAAAGGGCAGGGTTGAGAGTGTTCTGCAGATCGACAGCAGGGTGTTTTTTTCTGAGACTTTCTGCTTTCTCTGGAAATTTCCCTAGCGGTTACGATGTCGCTGAAATTTTGCTAAACAATATTGCTTTTACCCAAAAATTTCCTCAACGGCTACAACATTAAGCAATGCTGTTAGTTTGCTATGATTTTTCTCCATGAAACCCATACAACTTTATAATATGGAAGAAATGATGTCCTTGAAAAATAATTGCATGGTACTTGGAAAGTGCTTGAATATATATATATATATATTTTTTTTTTTGAGGAAAGTGTACTCATCCTGATATTTATGTTTATTTTGATTAGGTACCGGAAGTTGGAACGGTATTTTGCTGATGAATCTCTAGCAACTAAAGATATTGTTCAAGATCTTCTTGTTTATTTTCCTAATGGGAGGTAATATATTCGGAATTATATCTTATTCCGTATTATTTTTATTGACTCATGCTATTGTATAGAGAAAGTATTGTTTTCTAGACAGTTTTCAAAATTAAGATTTTGCAAGGGGAAAAAAAACCTGTTTAAAGACCTAAACACCTTTTGAGCATTTTTGGAAAGAATGTCTATCTCTATGTGTGTATATTGGATACGTCTATCTGTATGTGTGTATATTATTTGCCTATGACTCTAATAAATACATCTAACTTTTTTTTAATGGTAAGAAAGTTACTGTATAAAAAACATATAAAAAAAATTATCAAGAAATTTAAATATGGAGCTAGGTCATCTAGAAAAATTTTTAAGATTTTAATTAAAATATTATCAAAAAATGCATGCTGTTTAACTATAAGCATATGTATTCTAGAATATCTACAGAAAAATTATGTGTTTCTGACAATAATGTGTAGAGCAAGAAAGGATTTTATCAAACACAAGGTTTTCGTTTCATGCATCTGCAAAGCAGTACCAAGTGAATTCACCATTTTTTATTTATTTATTTTTCATTTTTTATTTATTTTTTTTTTTTATTTAATGTATTGCCAAAAAACTAGTACATGAAATCAACTAAAATTTTGTGCGGTATTTTCTTCGACCAGAGATAGAGGTAGACTGTGCATTGCTATTCAGAAGAATAGAAAAAATGGCCACTGCATGTATCACATAACTTGTAGTCGAACACTCCCAGACTTGGTGACTTATTGCCGGGCTTGGTGCTATAAAATAATTTTTTTGCACTGGAGTAAAACAGTTCTGAATACCTCTTATATTTCTGGTGTATTTTAAAATACATATTGCTTAGGTCCTAACTAATCAAGTTCCATTAATCACAGTAACATTAAATTTAGCATGTCTTTTTCTTTTGTGATATATTTTAATTTTCTATCTAGAAGGTCCAAATTTAGTATTTCGTTGTCTTTTACGGTGCATATTAATTTCTTGGATTTTGAACCTTATCGGGCTAGCCCCGTCCTGAGCCCGCCATATACATATATACTCATTATTCGGGAATAACTCGAGATCTGTTGTATCTAGAGAGATCATATCATATTTGTCATATGATTTTCTTTCATGGTATATTTTAATTTATTGGATTTTGAATTATCGGAGTAATTTAATTCATTGCTACTATCCCAGCCCGTCCAGGAACCATTAGAGAAATGCATTGAAGAATAACGTAATGTTAATCTGAGGTATAACTCAGGAACCGGAGCAAACATTTAGTATGCAGTTGTATCCATATATTTAAGTCACATACAACTAATAAAAGGGTGTACACCTGTCCCCCGATTTACACGGAAGATAGGTTCTGCACAAAACCGTGTAAATTGAAATCTTGGATTTTGCTAAGTAAAATCGTGTAAAACGAAAATTACCCCAAAATGTGCATGATTCAGTCATTTATTTAAGTAAAACAAAAGTAAGACATCTTAGAAAACTTAAAATTATACTTAGTTTATAAAACAACAAACATATGAATGTAGTAATATAACATATTTAATTTATTTTACATTAGGAACAAAGTACAAAAAAACAAAAAGGCCCTTAAAAATTAATTATAAGTTTAATCACTGTCATCACTTTCATGTACTATCAGTCTTTTCTTTCTGATAGGTATGATGTCACTTTCATCACTTGAGCTTTCTTGATGCAATTCTGTCTCAATAGTTGACGAATTAGGCAAGATCTCGGGTTGACAAGACTTTGTCATGAAATCAGTAATTAACAATTGCATAGGTTTTTTTTGCTAAATCTTTATAGACCTCTTCATATTGGTTTAAGCATTTACGAAGGTCTCGCTGGAATCGGAGAGCTTGATCAACATTTGTGTCATATTGTAAGAAGTGGTTGCCCAATTTTCTTCCCAAATCAAGTCAAATCAAATGTTTCTGCACTATGTACTTGCATGAACCAGATAGCTTTACTGTTGTGAAATACATACGGGGATTCCCCTAAATGTATATATTTTACAACACCTGGAATCCCCTGTTGTTTTCATCAGTGTTACCAAAGGAATAAAATTAAAAAATGTCATCAAATCTTTGTATAGGCATATATGGAGCGGAATATACATTTTTATCAATTTTTTGAAATCTATTAATTTATAAACCGTGTAAAAGCCAAATCGTGTAAAACAAGTGCCATGTAAATCGGGGAATAAGTGTACTTGAAAAGAAAATGCATTTTTATTTGTTTTCAATTCAATTAATAAAATCATCAGTTAAATTGTGCTTAATTTCGAAAAAAGCATCGATTATATTATTTAAGGTTGTTGATGTTTAATATTAATACATTAACATTTTAATAATGAATGAAAAACTTGTATGAAGTTTGAGAGTTTAGAAATATACATTCAGTCATTGGAGTTACCATACCTTTTAGTGTTTTAAAAGTGCCACTAAAATTATTTTCTTACTTCAGTAAAAGTTTACTTTTAATAAAAAAAATTTTTCTTGTACAAACTAAAGTGCAAAATTGCCTCAATGCCAATTTTCAACTATAGAAATATAGCTGAGTAATATACAATTGTTTATAACTATTCAAAATCTTGAATATTATTCCCAAATTATGCAGCAGTTACATTATATCCTTTGAACCAAAAAAAAAAAAAAAAGTTTTTAAAAATATTTGGACACAATGTTGTTATAATAAATCAAAATGCTGCTTGCAAGGCATTAACTTTCAAAAGTTAATGACTACTTTCTAATAAAATGGCTTTATTAGTTCATATTTATCCATAGAACAACACCCTGCTAATGCAGAGAAGGAGTGGGGAATGAATAAGCATTTTAAAATATTTTTCAGTTTTGAAATTTTTATTGCTCATATGTGCTTTATATGTGGATGGAAAAGACCCATTTTATATCAGAAGAGTGAGGTATATCAATACATAATTCACCACTGATTCATATAGAATATATAAAATTAAACAGATAAAAAATAAGAAAAGTTCCACAATTTCTTTGTTAAACTTTATACAGAAAAAATTAATTCTTTAAGCCATATGTATGAGAATGTTAAAACTATTTGTTTAAAAATTGTTTTGTTTTATTTTACTTAATTAAATTAACGTGTAATGATGTAGTAAATAAAACTATGTAAACATGCATATGGTATACTCAGAATTTTTTATCTATTAATGTACTGAAATTAAAATTCCCCTGACAATTTTTATGATTGTAAGGTTATGCATAGCCATGCACATGGTTTTAATATTAAATTGGTTTCCTCTTGCAATTGATTCCCTTCTAGATACATTATTAAATAAATATAAAAGAAAATACAAACATTAGACTATAAGCTTTCTTTATTATATGTCAAATTCATATATAACTAGTAATCTGTATACATAAAATTTAGGTCACATGTATTAAATCTATCATCTCATCCCGTATCTTAAATAATAAAAGGCAATGTCTGTGTGTGTGTCTGTCTTATACACTATACGTTTCGCGACCGCGCGTCGGAGAGCTACGAAATTTGGCAATCGGAGACCCGGGGGGGAGGGAAGGGGACACGTGAAAACCGATTTTCAAAATTCTAATTATTTTTTTATTTATTTAATGTTTTATGTGATTTCGACCTTTTTTTGCCCTTTTTGCCCTTTTTTCTCCACGATCCAGACGTCGTAGAAAAAAACAACTCACACCATCGGAAAGAGCAGACAATTTCGAGTAAAAATATATGAATTTCAAATCTGAATTTCGATTTCTAATATTTTTTAAAGATTTTAAAACAAAAGTCACTTTTTGCTCAAGAAAACGATTTTTGGTTTTTAAATTCTCGCATCGTGAAAAGTACTCATAATTTCGACTAATAATTTACATTTTCAGAAAGGTCAAACATCTGGCATTCTTACAAGTCCAATCTGGTCAGGAAATATTCCGTATTGCCCACAGGATCGGGATTTTAAAAGTTTCCGAATTTCGATTTCTCGGCGTTCCGCTCGGCGTGCCGCTTCATTTTCCCCCCGCTGAAGCAGGGAAGGTGGTGGGTGGGGACGTCAAGGTGGAGGTGACGTCACGGTTCTGTATATGCATAGCGATGGGTGGGACAATAAGAAACAGAATTAGTTTTTACTTTCCGTTTCCCGCGTTTCCGATTTTAAATGAA
The DNA here is from genome assembly GCA_951213105.1 of Amaurobius ferox. NCBI lineage: Eukaryota > Metazoa > Arthropoda > Arachnida > Araneae > Amaurobiidae > Amaurobius > Amaurobius ferox. The sequence goes on from OX578152.1 coordinate 122,356,634, forward strand.
ATAAGAGCTTAACATATGCACTGTAGAAATTATTATATTTATATTTTAATGATGGAACGATGGATTTAACTTTTGGATATTTTAAATGGATATTTTAATTTTATGGATATTTTAAATGATGGAACAATGAAACAATGGAATGAGGATGATGGAATTAAGCATATGGTCATTTTAAATTGCAAATTAGCGCGCGGGAAGTTAGCGGTAGGCCCGGGTTCGATTCCCGCCACTGCCAAAACTGCCGCCGTGTTTACGTGGAATACGATCACGTTAAATATGTGGGTCCGTAAGTCCTTCCGAGAGGTTGGTGGTAGGGGAAGGAGGATACGGCCCCTGTGGATGCCTCCCCCACTGGGTTCCCGTCTAAATTGGGTGAATATGTAGAAAGTTATGGAGATTGTCGCGGAGGGCGCGGCAGCCCAGTGGTTAGCGCGCGGGAATTGCACTCAGTAGGCCCGGGTTCGATTCCCGCCACTGCCAAAACTTACGCCACGTTCACGCAGAGTACGATCACGTTAAACATGTGGGTTCGTGAGTCCTTCCGAGAGGTTGGTGGTAGGGGAAGGAGGGTACGGTCTAAATTGGGTGAATAAAAAGAAAGTTATGGAGATTGTCGCGGAGGGCGAAGTAGCCCAGTGGTTAGTGCGCGGGAATTGCACGCGGTAGGCCCGGGTTCGATTTCCGCCACTGACATGGAGTACGATCACGTTAAACATATGGGTCCGTATGTTTTTCCGAGAGGTTGGTGGTAGGGGAAGGAGGGTACGTTCCCTGTGGATGCCTCCCCCACTGGGTTCCGGTCTAAATTGGGTGGCACATCCTGGCCGTCCAACCAGTTACCAGGCCCGGGTTCGATTCCCAAAATTGCCGCCGTGTTTACGCGGAGTACGAGCACGTTAAACATGTGGGTCCGTGAGTCCTTCCGAGAAGTTGGTGGTATTGGAAGGAGGGTACGGTCTAAATTGGATGAATAAAAAAAAAGTTATGGAGATTGTCGCGTAGGGCAAAGTAGCCCAATGGTTAGCGCGCGGAAATTGCACTCGGTAGGCCCGGGTTCGATTCCCAAAATTGCCGCCGTGTTTACGCGGAGTACGATCACGTTAAACATGTGGGTCTGTAAGTCCTTCCGAGAGGTTGGTGGTAGGGGAAGAAGGGTACGGTCCCTGTGGATGCTTCTCCCACTTGGTTCCGGTCTAAATTGGGTGAATAAAAAGAAAGTTATGAAGAATATCGCGGAGGGTGAAGTACCCCAGTGGTTAGTGCGCGGGATTTGCACTTGGTAGGCCCGGGTTCGATTCCCAAAATTGCCGAATAAAAATAAAGTTATGGAGATTGTCGCGGATGGCACGGTAGCCCAGTGGTTAGCGCGCGGGAATTTCACTCGGTAGGCCCGGGTTCGATTCCCGCCATTGCCAAAACTGCAGCCGTGTTCACGCGGAGTACGATCACGTTAAACGTGTGGGACTGCAAGTCCTTCCGAGAGGTTTGTGGTAGGGGAAGGAGGGTACGGTCTCTTTGGATGCCTCCCCCATTGGGTTCCGGTCTAAATTGTGTGGCACTTCCTGGCCTTCCAAGCAGTTACCTTACACCTTTCTGGTAGGTCGCGCCAACGAGTTTGCCACGGTCAGAATTTTCAAGGGTAGCGAACAGGCTGGTCGCCAAAGGCGGCTAGTATAAAATAAGGAAGCAATTAATTATAACAAAAAAAATTTAACAGAATCAGAAAGCCATTTAAACTACACACTTTTAAAAATGTTTTTAAAGAGATACAGAAAAGAAAATGCAGACTAATTTTTCATTATTTTACTTACTAAAAAGGTTTTGAAAAATACCATCTTTTAAAAAATTAATATTGATGCAATACAATTACCTCCAATGTAAAAAAAATGCCATAGCCATAGAGTTGGGCAAGTAAAATATGTGTTCTACATTTGACGTATAATACATGGTTTTCTACTAATGTATTCTACAATTTAGAAAACATTAGATCTCTGAAGTACAGTGAATATAACTAATCATTTTAATTCTAAGTAATATATCAAGACTTTTAAGAATGTATATTTAAAAATATTAACATATTTTCAAAGTGCAAGATAAAACTACATTGCCATATCATAATTTTATTATAATTAAATACGTATTTTCACTGAGTGAATAATGATTCCGATACTTAGCCCAGGGATCTGTGGCGATTGAGCGTCGCTTGTCCCGAGCCAGGACCGAACTCAGAACCATGTGCTTATAAGACCGACATTATAATCATAGAGCAGAAGCTAGCTTCGGCTCCATTCTTATAATTCGGGTATAGGTTCCAAGCATCTTTGATCAAATGTCTTTGCTGCTGCACACTCCCTCACCTGATGAGAAGTTCCCAGTCTAATTTCGGTGAGGAGGGGGGAGGGCGCTGAGAAAAACCCCGCGTGTCCCCCCGAAATGCAGTTGAGAGGCTGAAGGCCGGGAGGCGTGTTGCCTCGGGCATGACGTCAGTCGTTGTCAACCAGGAAGGGAGTGGCAAGGCCTCTGACTCCTTGTGGTGCTGCCATCTCGTGTTGAAAGGTGAGATCGTTGGTGTGTGAAGGTTGCGTGTTTCAAACGTCCAGTCATCATTGTTGCGATTAAGCGTCGCCTGTCCCGAGCCAGGACCTAACTTGGGACCATGTGCTTACAAGACCGACATTATAATCATAAAGCAAAAGCTAGCTTCAGCTCCATTCTTATAATTCGGGTACAGGTTCCAAGCATCTTTGTTCAGATGTCTTTGCTGCCGCAGATCTTTAGTTTTTCTGCATATACGTCGAATGCCCATAAAAAAGATAATAGCTCACTCAGCATGTTATGAATAAATCCAAGTTAACTGCAGAAAAACATTTTTTTTTTCATATTATAAGGTTAACTAATGGCACACAAATAAAATTTAATATGGGATACAAATTATGTATGGTATATAATTAAAGAAAATGTCTATCTATTGGTTGCATAGAGGAAAATTGAAGTGACTCACAGCTATGAAATTTGGTACAGTTTTGCTTCAAGTTACATCCAAAAACATTTTGTTTTATTTGATATTATTTTTTAGCAATTCTTTATTTAAATGCACACAATTGTGAAACATTTTCACACAAATCAGTTCCTCACTGATCAAAAATATTATTACTTTGACACCCTTTAAAGAATCAAAGAACGAAGTTTCAAAGAGCTAAATAGAATCTATAGGACAACAATTTCATCATACTCAAAATTATTTTTAATTTTTTAAAATATGTGTTATGAAATTTCGTATATTTATGTTGTTGCATCCCAAAATTTAATATTTTCACAATTCCAATTTTTAACGTAAAAAAGTATTTCTCTGAATCTTTTATGAATTTACCTGGCGATTCATTATATATGTTTTTTTGTTTTTTTAATTATCTCAAATCTCATTCTTTGCTTTACATACTCATCAGACAGCAAGATTGTTGATTTTTAGATTTCTTCATTTTTAACATATGGAAAAAGGCCAAATTTGAAAACATAAATCAGTTTTGTTCCCAAGTTTCTGTAAAAAACATCATCATCCCTCCACCAACTGTTCAAAAAATTCCAGCCTTTATAGAACACTAGGCATAACAAATAATTGCTTAAAATGACTAAACGTTGACTTTTTTTTTTTATTTAACATATTTTGATGCAATTTAGCATATTTTGCACATATAGCAAATTTAGCATATTTTGATGCTTAAAACTTTTCTCCTTTCAGTTGTGTTTCCCAGATCTCTCTTTATCTTTGGGGAAACTAATAAAAATAATAGGAATTAGCTAACATTTTAATAAAAGTTTTAAATACACAAAAACTGAATTGAAAAATATTTTAGTATATTTTATTGCACTTATCATAGATAAATATTAGGAATTTTATTTGGCTACTTTATACATTTCATAATCACAAAAAAATTTTCAAAGTCTGGAAAAATATCTGATATTTATATAAATTTCTTGGGAGTTATTAATCATTTCATAGCATTGTCAGAAGAAAAGAATTTGAAAATGTAAACAATCCAAGTTGACGTAAAAAAAATATTGCCAAATGTAAACAATCCAAGTTGACATAAAGAAAAAATATTTCCAAAAGAGAAAACTAGGCGTATTAAAAGTTCCACCTTCATTTTATTTTTTCTTTTAATTTTAAGCATTTATAGAGGTGCAGTTTATGAAAGTACACAAATATATATAAAATATTTTATTTTAAAAGTAATTACAAGGCTATACATTATTTTTAAAAAGCCACAAAATCTACTTTTATTATAGGACGGCATGGTCATGCATGCCAATTAACTCTTTATTTTATACTAGCCGCCTTTGGCGACCAGCCTGTTCGCTACCTTTGAAAATTCTGACCGCGGCAAATTCCGACCGTGGCAAACTCGTTGGCGCGACCTACCAGAAAGGTGTAAGGTAACTGTTTGGACGGCCAGGAAGTGCCACCCAATTTAGACCGGAACCCAGTGGGGGAGGCATCCACAGGGACCGTACCCTCCTTCCCCTACCACAAACCTCTCGGAAGGACTTACGGTCCCATATGTTTAATGTGATCGTACTCCGCGTGAACACAGCTGCAGTTTTGGCAGTGGCGGGAATCGAACCCGGGCCTACCGAGTGAAATTCCCGTGCGCTAACCACTGGACTACCGCGCCATCCGCGACAATCTCCATAACTTTCTTTTTATTCGGCCAATTTAGACTGGAACCCAGTGGAGGAGGCATCCACAGGGACTGTACCCTCCTTCCCCTACCACCAACCTCTCTTAAGGACTTACGGACCCACATGTTTAACGTGATCGTACTCCATGTGAACACGGCAGCAGTTTTGGCAGTGGCGGGAATCGAACCCGGGCCTACCAAGTGAAATTCCCGCACGCTAACCACTGGGCTACCGTGCCCTCCTCGACAATCTCCATAACTTTCTTTTTATTCGGCCAATTTAGACTGGAACCCAGTGGGGGAGGCAGCTACAGGGACCGTACCCTCCTTCCCCTACCACCAACCTCTCGGAAGGACTTACGGATCCACATGTTTAACGTGATCGTACTCCGCGTGAACACGGCAGCAGTTTTGGCAGTGGCAGGAATCGAACCCGCGCCTACCGAGTGAAATTCTTCACCCAATTTAGACCGGAACCCAGTGGGAGAGGCATCCACAGAGACCGTACCCTCCTTCTCCTACCACTAACCTCTCGAAAGGACTTACGGACCCATATGTTTAACGTGATCGTACTCCGCATCAATGGCGAGAATCGAACCCAGGCCTACCGAGTGCAATTCTCGCACGCTAACTTCCCGTGTGCCAATTTAAATTTTATAATGACCATAAGCTAAGCTTTTAATTCCATCATCCTCGATTAATCGTTCCATCATTTAAAATATCCATAAAATTAAAATATCCATTTAAAATATCTATAAATTCAAATATCCATTCAAAATATCCATAATTAAAACATCCCAATTTAGAACGGAACCCAGTGGGGGAGATATCTACAGGGACCGTACCCTCCTTCCCCTACCACCAACCTCTCGGAAGGACTTACGGTCCCACATGTTTAACGTCATCATACTCCGCGTGAACACGGCAGAAGTTTTGGTAGTGGCGGGAATCGAACCCGGGCCTACCGAGTGAAATTTCCATACGCTAACCACTGGGCTACCGCGCCCTCCACGACAATTTCCATAACTTTCTTTTTATTTACCCAATTTGAACCAGAACCCAGTGGGGGAGGCATCCATAGGGACCGTACTCTCCTTCCCCTACCACCAACCTCTCGGAAGGACTTATCGACCCATATGTTTAACTTAATCGTACTCCACGTCAGTGGCGGGAATCGAACCCAGGCCTACCGAGTGCAATTATCTCGAGCTAACTTCCCGCACGCTAATTTAAATTTTATAATGACCATATGCTAGGCTCTTAATTCCACCATCCTCGTTCCATCATTCCATCATTTAAAATATCCATTTTTAAAAATTATGAATTATATATCCATAAAATATATAAATATCCATAAAATATCCATTTTTAAAAATTAAAAATTATAATTTATAAATTAAAATATCCATTTTTAAAATATCTATAAATTAAAATATCCATTTAAAATAAGAAAAATCATCCATATCGTTCCACCAATCCATAAATATAATCATTTCAAATACATCAGCATAATTCAATCATTTAAATTATTTAAAATATCATATAAATATAATAATTTCGGCCGATGTATACAACACTTATGCTAGGCTCTTAATTCATTTAAAACCGAAAGCGCGGTCTCCATAGAGACGGAGAAGAAATAACTGCGGATGGGGGAGAAATGCCGTTGAAGAACTGAGCCGATTGCCGAGAAATTTAAAATCATGACGTCTTTAAAATTGTGATCCTGAGGGCAATTTTCATTATTTCTGGACCAGATTGGACTTGTAAGAATGCCAGATATTTCAGCTTTCTGAAAATGTAAATTATTAGTCGAAATTATGAGTACTTTTCACTATGCGAGAATTTAAAAACCGAAAATCGGTTTTTTGAGTCAAAAGTGACTTTTGTTTTAAAATCTTTAAAAAATTAAAAAATATTAGAAATCCAAATTGAGAGTTGAAATTGATATATTTTTACTCGCAATTGTCTGTTCTTTCCGGTGGTGTAATTTGTTTTTTTCTACGATGTCCGGATCGTGGAGAAAAAAGGGCAAAAAATGGTCGAAATCGCATAAAACATTAAATAATAAAAAAAATAATTAAAATTTTAAAAATCAGTTTTCACGTGTCCCCTTCTCACCCCCCGGGTCTCCGATTGCCAAATTTCGTAGCTCTACGATGTGCGGTCGCTGAACGTATAGTGTATAAGACAGACAGACACACACACGCACAGACATTGCCTTTTATTATTTAAGATAAAATATGTTTTAAAATGAATAAATACGACTTACCTGTGAAACGTAGTGTCTCCACCTTTGATAAACTTAGACGTACATCTATATGCAACGCAAGACATCTTTTGCTTAAAAGTAAATGCAAATGTGCGATGCGACGACTCGCTTTTGAAAACGTAATGCAATTGCAATGGAAGGAGCGATGCACAAGAAAATATGTTCTTAGGAGAGTGCATAAGTCATGTGACTTAGTTCAGTGGTTACGAAAAGGTTTCCACAAGTCTCTTTACCTATAGTTCACCTCGATGGGTATTATAACTCTGTTATATATAACTTTGAAAAAAATTGCAGAGAAATCTAAGGGGGTGGGTGATATTTTCACATTTTTTTTGTTTAATTGATATGGAATGACCTGCTCCCCCCCCCCTTTTGCTGAACTAGTTGTTCGTGCTAACTATAGATGCAAATGTATTAACACTTTATCTACCACAAGTCTAAAAATATGCTTTTTGATACAAACACTTATTTACCGCAAGCCTAAAAATAGGCTTTTAGGTGTCAACACTTATCAACCAAGAGCTGTTAAACCTTTCGCGATGATTGGCATGCCCGCGTGTCGGCTACGAACTTGCATTCAAGGACGGACGGCACGCACTCGTGACAGAGGAAACTTTACCGTAAACGGCGACTAGCACGCATGCATGTTTTCACATGGAACGTTTTAGTTTGTCTACTAGATGGCGTTAAATGTCTGTGGAAACAACTTAAATGTATTTTGCAGATACATGACCTTGGCATAAGGGGAATCCAATGAATTATTTCTCCATTTGGAGCGGTGAAACATGATTTTGTAATATAAACAGACAGAGCAATTCTCGCAGCATCAAGAATTTTATAATTGAGTTTCGAGTTTTGTTTTGATTTCAGCTTTATGATTTCGTTGATGAATCATAGGAATATAAGATAGTATTTTTTTTTCGTTTGGGTTTTAGAGGCAGTGAAATTATTCGTTTATTTCGAATAAAAGAATGGGAGCAACTAACGAATATTCTGTATTCAGATTTGTATGAAAAATATACATCAAATAGAAAATAAATATTTCTTTTATTCCTGAAAAAAAGTAGATTTCTGTGTTGAATAGGTGATTTTTGATGAATTTTTTTTAGAGTTAGGCTTAGCGCAAAAAAATTACAGTCTCCTGGGAACAGTTCGGAAGCGAAGCGCTCCGTCCTTTGGACCGCAGAAGCTCCGGAATGCCGCCGTCGCGAAAGGGTTAATAGGCTTTGCAAGTGCTGTTTTTTGCTATTTTGTTTAAAAGTTTCACAGCGCACATTCTCATGCAATAAGCAAAACAAAGCCGGTGTTAGGCGAGAATCTGCACCCAAGTTAGCTGGCCTTTTCCATGTAAGCAATGAAATTGCAGCTGGTAGATTAAGTGTTAATATGGCACACATCGATGTAAAAAAACCAAATGCATCGATTTTATCAGTGTAACCAGACTTGTTGTCAACCCAAAACAAGAAAAATCAATCATGCATAAAACATTGATTATGAAACACTTTCCAACTGAAATGCAATTTTATTTAAAGATCTCTAAAATACAATACCTTCAGTGCTATATATTTTAAATTATCACAGTACTACAATAATTTATTATATTTGAAAACTTAAAACTTCAGTGAAAAATATGAGCTTTATTCAAATGACGTCCTTGAAATATAAATCATCTAGTTCTCTATGTAAAAACAAAGAATATTTCATTCATATCATTTTTATTCTAGACTCCAGAGCTAAATAATTTTACGTGAAAAAAATTCAACAATTCTTATACAACTCATCTTATAATCACTTGTTTACATTCTGCATTCATTAAAATTAGGCTTTGTTGTTGAAATAATCAAAGTTTGATGATCATTTAAACTAAAAAATATTGTAATTGCTTTGGCACAGAATATAGATACATAGAAATTACTCAAAAATAAAGTGGTTTTAGGACGGGTGCAACACGCAATATAAATGTAAAAGAACTTTAAAAATCGTGATTTTTGCACTGGGAAAAAAAGGTTGGTGCCATATTTTATTTTGAAGTGGGTCACGTGATCCCGTCATATTATATAGGTATAATTATTATTTTAATTTTTATTTAAAAAATTAGGTCTTAACAACATACTGCAGTTTCATTTTGATAAGTCCTTTTTACAGTTATCGTGCGAACGGACAAACAGAATGAACAAAGTCATAAACACTTTTCAACTATGTTGGAAAGTGTTAAAAAATTATAATATAAGAAGTTTTACAAAAAAATTAAATTATAATTTGTAAATGAAAGCTGGTGAAAGCTACTTTTTTAAAATTATTATACAGATTTTGATACAAGTTGACTGATACAATAAAGTACAATATATATTTTTACAGAGCTGAAGCATCTCAGTGTATTACTGGTTCTTATTTTGATGAAAGTCCACCAGGTAAAAATCTAAACTCTTATTTTAATAATTTTTGCCAAGTGTATGAACTTTTTATTACAATATTGACAAAGTTCAGTTCTGCTAATATTATATTCAATGTGCCCATGTTAAATGAAGATATATATTTTGCATGTGTATTTTGCCTATTAAACTAACAGGGTTGCCACTCAACCTGGAAATCGGGAAATGTCAGGGAATTTGAAAACAGTCAGGGAATTTCGCGGGAAACCTGGAATTTTTTTAAAAATTTAAATAATGCTAATAAAATTCACGATGTATACTAAGAACGATTGTTCGAAAGATCAAGGATTGGAAAAACCAGTTATTAGCTCGACGAACGCAAACATTTCTGGCCGCCCGCCGCCGTCTAGGCTACGCGTAACGCGTATTTCATCCCAATAAACCAACCATCCAACTTTTGACGGCGCGGCGCCGGCGCTGCGTAGTACCGTGCATTTTGCTATCTTCAGAGTATTGTAGACGTGCCAACTCTCCGGGGCCGGAGACTCCGGATTTTTCATTACTTCTCCGGCCTCCGGATTACTAACGAAATTCTCCGGCTTTTTTTGTTTGAAATTTATCAATTAACCAGACATACTATAATTCCTCGGAAACACCGATTTTCCACTTTTTTAGCACTGATTTCTACCATTCCCGGGATCGTAGTAAATCCATAATAAAATGCAGGGTAAAGCCAATCAAATTAACGGAGATTTACGGCCGCGTGTAATGTAAATCTCGATAAAAAAATCTCGGTCGCTTATTTTATGAAAGTAATAAATATACTTCTTCAAAGGTTGTCTAATTCAGCATAAATCGCTAACATGTTATTTTGTTCATTAATTTCTCATAAACACTGCGATTGCGCAATTCAGTTTGTTCTCATGAATGCGAGAGTACAATGATATCTTTTTCCATCCGTTTCAATCTTCTAAATATTGCATTTTTGATTGACTAAACTAGCTTATTTTCATATTCAGATTAATTATTATGGTTGATTTCTTAATTATTTTCGCATAAACAGAGCGATTGCGCAATTCAGTTGCTTCGCGTGAATTGCCGAGAGTACGTTGTTAGTATCTTTTCCCATCCATCTCAATCTTCTAAATATTGCATTTTTGATTAACTTAACTAGCATATTTTCATATTCTGATTAATTATTATGGTTAATTTCTTAATTATTTTCGCATAAACAGTGCGATTGCGCAATTCAGTTACATCCCGTGAATTGCCGAGAGTACGTTAGTATCTTTTTCCATCCATCTCCATCATTTAAATGTTGCATATTAGATCGACTAAACTAGTTTATTTTCTTATTATGGCGAATTATTAAGGTTAGTTTTTTATTTATATTTGCATAATACAAATTTTCTATTTTGAAAAATGGGTAGCATGAACTCACTCTCTGAAGGGATATTTCCCAAAAAGTGGTATTAAAGCAATAATTTAGGCAAATAAAAAGGAAACCATTTTAGCAGGAATATAATTCTATATATATATATATATATATATATATATTTATTAAAGATCAATATTTATTACTTTCTTTAGTGAAAACCTGTGTTTTACCAAACATAAATATTTGTTTTCATTGTAAAGTAATTTTCATGGGATAAAACCTTTATATATTTTTTGTTTTATAATTTATTGTCCTGAAATTTGATGAACCACTTGCACCATTTCTTTATGAATCTGTGACAACTATAGCACAGTCAATTTTGCAGAGATTTGTAAAGCCTTGTGTTTTAGACAAAAATGCTTCATGTCTTTACAAAATTGATGTTCTTGAAAAAGATAACTTGATCCCAGCCTCTGAAGTGACGCTTAGTTTTCCTTTAAAAGATGAATTGAGAAAGATAAAGAATAAAAACAATATAGACATTTTGAAAATGCGACAATTCATGTCTTAAAGCATATCAAAGATTTGTGCATAAACTTTTTGAGCGTTCACCTGTACGATTTCCATTGACTAAAGCAATATCGTTTCTTAATCCTGCAGTTTTTCTTCAAACTGATTTGGCGATTGAGCGTTTGTCAGCATGTCTAGAAATATTGGTTTCTAAAATATGGATATCTGGATTAAAAGCTGACAACATTCATCAAGAGTTCCAAAAATTATTCAATGAGCCTTCAGTAGTAAACATGATGAAATCTTACAAAAGAAGTGATACTAGGCTTGACGATCATTGGATTAGTATACTGCATCTAAAACAAGTTTCTAATGATTTGACCTTTTTTATAAAATTGCTTTCCATTTTATCACATGGTAATTCATTTCTTGAAAGGGATTTTCCATTAATGCAGAATGCATTATTGATAACCAAACAGAAGAAAGCCTTAAAAGCATTAAGACAAGTTTATGGGGCAATAAACAATGCTGGGGGAGTTGAAGCAATTGATATAACAAAGGCCATGATTCAGTCAGTAAAATGTGCACATTCCAGGTACATTGATACTATGCAAAGAAAAAAAGAAGCAGAAAGTAATAAAAAACAATTGGAAGACAGTCGAAAATGTGTTGCTTTAGAACTGAAAAGTTTAGAATGGAAGAAAAGCAAAATAATGGTGGATGCTCAAAAAGAGGCTGCACTAATTGAAGACAAAATAAGAAATCTCCAAAAATAATATTTTTTCTACATACTATATTCACTCACTATCACATAACTTGTATATTAACATTTTTGGTGTTAATTTATTTTACCACATTTATTATAACAAGTGTACATGATTTGTCTAATTTACCAAAGCAATTGATTTTTTTTATTTGTATATGTATGTCAAATATTATTTATTTGTCCCAATTTGTAACAAATTTTTAATTGAAGTGTAAATATTTTAATATTTACACTCCAATTAATATATTCCCAATTATAATATTATATTCTCTATGTTAAAACACAGAGAAAAGGTATATGTGTAAGCCTAGATTAACTGAATAGTTTATCGCGCTGTTTTTTATAAACCTGGAATTTATCTGGAAAACCTGGAAAAGTCAGGGAATTTCATATTCTCTGGAGAGTGGCAACCCTGACTAAGCAAATATTAGGGGAGTCAAGATGGCCACTGTTGCATCAGCCTGTATATTAGAAATCTTAACTAACAGGATTACCAATATTAGTTTATTAGTATATGTTTAATTAAATTTTTGCCTCAAAAAAAAATAAATATGTTGATCATCTGTTCGATGCAAAAATTTATTAGTTCTAATTATTGCAGGATGCAGACCCACAGTAATTTAATATTTTTGCCTTTCCGAGAAAATCCTATTAAATACTGCTACAAAACAATACATTTATAGAGGGAATAAAGTTAATATATTTCTGAAAACACATATTATGAAGAAAAAGTGTCGTCAAGTCAGAAGCTCTTAAAAAGAAAAAAGTGTGTTATCAATTCAGGAACTCACTTAAAAAAGATCGCCACATTAGAAAGATTAAGAACTATTGCTATAGAATTTTATCTTATCACATAAATTGTTGTTTACAAATGCTGGTCGTTTGACCGCTCGGTGATTAGACAACGAGCTCTCCAGTATTTCTCAGTGATTGAACTAAAAGTCACTAGTGCAGGACACTCGTCCAAATGTTTTCCAGATGTAGGTTGACCTAGGTCACATAAAATACAATCTAGGAAAGCAGCAAGTCTAATTCAATGGATATGAGCTTTGAGACAGTCGTGACCAGTCAGAAGGATGAACCTGGCAACTGCTTCTCGTCGAGGAGCCCCTGGAATGATAAAAATGTTCTTGCTGAAGATGCTCCACGACTTTCCCTTAGATACCTCCGGAGATTCTGCCTCATCACATAAATTAAGCATTATATTAAGAGCAAAATGCATACAGTATAAGAAAAATGTGCATTTCCCCCTCTAGTCGGTGTCCCTAGACAACCACCTAATTTTCTTATACCTAAAGCCAGCCTTGAATAAGAAAGCACAAGACATGGCACCCCTGCATTTGCCATTTTTATCAGAGCATTAGTCATTTCAAGTAGGTCGCTGCATCATTAAAAAGTTAATATTTTTTACAAATCTGATAGATGTGCTGAAATCAATTATCCAGTGACATTAGAATTGATCTGGATCTAATGTATACTTGTAAATGCTAATCTTAATATTTAAGTGTTCAAATTTAAATTGTTGATTTTGCTTAGTGACTAGAAAATGTGTTCATTGTTTGGCAGGAAAGATTTCCTTTTTAAATGTTTCTTAGAATGATATAGTAACATTCTTACTAAACCAAGGTATCTCAATCTGCAAGAATATATACTTTGTTAGTTTCCCAGCTTAAAGTTGATTAAAAATATCAGTAGCCAGTTTCGGACTCACAGAACAGCCTCCGTTGTTATTTTTAATCTGCATTTTATGCAGTTAAACTTATGAAGTATTTAGTTTAGCAAATTGTTTTAGATGGTAGTTTGAGTGAATTTTTATAGTTTTATGTAACTGTAAGAGATCTGTAATTTCATTCTCAAACTCTAAACACAATAAGAACAGCAATCGGTAAATCAAAATTCAATGTGGTCCTTAAAAGTGCTTATTTTTCTCAAGGTCCTCAAAAAATCCTTATTTTTTCACATAAATGTCTTTTTTTTTTTTTGTCATGGAATTTCTTAGTGATTTAAAACTATTGCAATTGTCAAATAATGTGAATCGTTGCCAACTACTTGTTTGTTCTATATACTCATTTGCCCTGCCTATAGTGTTTATTAACTTTGATCAATTGCATAATACAGAGTGCATACGGGTGCTTGAAAATTGGGAAAGTACTTGAAGTTTAGATTAACATTTTCAAGGTCTTGAAAGTACTTGAAAATTCCCATTTTCTTGGTTAAGTCCTTGAAAGTGCTTGAAAAAGGCAGGGTTGAAAGTGTTCTGCAGATTTCCAGCGTTGTGTTTTTCTGAGAAGCTCTTCTTTCTCTGGAAATTTCCCTAGCAGTTACTCTGTTTCTGAAATTTTCCTAAAAATGTTTTTTCCCCAAAATTTCCTCAATGGCTTCAACATTAAACAATAATGTTAGTTTGCTATAATTTTTCCTATCAGAAATGCATATAACTTCATAATATGGAAGAAATGATGTACTCGTCATGATATGATGTCAAATAATGTGAATCGTTGCCAACTACTTGTTTGTTCTATATACTCATTTGCCCTGCCTATAGTGTTTATTAACTTTGATCAATTGCATAATACAGAGTGCATACGGGTGCTTGAAAATTGGGAAAGTACTTGAAGTTTAGATTAACATTTTCAAGGTCTTGAAAGTACTTGAAAATTCCCATTTTCTTGGTTAAGTCCTTGAAAGTGCTTGAAAAAGGCAGGGTTGAAAGTGTTCTGCAGATTTCCAGCGTTGTGTTTTTCTGAGAAGCTCTTCTTTCTCTGGAAATTTCCCTAGCAGTTACTCTGTTTCTGAAATTTTCCTAAAAATGTTTTTTCCCCAAAATTTCCTCAATGGCTTCAACATTAAACAATAATGTTAGTTTGCTATAATTTTTCCTATCAGAAATGCATATAACTTCATAATATGGAAGAAATGATGTACTCGAAAAATAATTGCAGGGCACTTGAAAGTCCTTGAAAAGTGCTTGAATTTTTTTTTTAAAGAAGTGTACTCACCCTGATAATACATAATAATTAAAGCTCATCAAATTAAGAGGTTACAATTCCTTACATTCAGTATAATGTACAATTAATATTTCTATCCTACTGTATATTTAGGTAAGTTCTCAAATTCAGTGGTACTTTTTTCTAAAATTTATTTTTCCCATAATTAGTTAGTTATTATATTAAATATTGTAATAAAACTATGCTATGAAAATTTATTAAATTGTGTATTTTTTATTCTCATTGTATAAAATCTTGCTTGAACTAATATGCATATTTTGATTCATTTTAGACCCTTAAAAAGTACTTTTGTTTTGTTACTTAAGAAAGAGTAGAAACTGTGTTTCAGTGAATTATTGCCACTGCAACCTTTTTGAAGGAAATTTTAAGTGTTTTTCTTTTCAAAAATCTTAACCACCATTTTTCACAAAAGTGTCTGACATAACCATTTAAATCTATTTCATTTCCAACCCAAAATCCAATAATCAAAGAACTTATGCTTAGTTATTTTATTTTCTCAATGTTCTCAACATTTCAGAACTACTTTCAGTGTAAAATATTTTTTATTTATTTATTTAATTATTTTTTCAAAGATCTTTCAAGTATACATCAGTTAAAAATATTAGTAACTTACTGTAAGTTTGTTGTTAACTAGAATCTTAAACTTATATTGCTACATAAACATAATACTTTTTCCTACCTTTCAGTATACGAGGTGCCATCCAAAATTTGCCAGATCGGCGCTGTATAATCAAAACGTTAAATAGTTTCAAAATGTGTCGATAGATGGCAGTAGGTACGTGTTTTGTAAGCTGGCCTGCGAAATTTCATCATGAATGAAGCAGTTCTCGCTAGTATAGGCGTCATTTTGTTTGAAGTTCTTTACACTGCATTGCGTCCTTGCTACCGAAAACCCTTGGGTTGGTCGTGTGGTCTGGGCCTTCAACACTGCATTGCGATTTTTATTATGGATGCAAAAAAAAAGCAGTGTGTTTGCATTAAATTTTGTGTGAATCTTGCTAACAGTGCAACAGAAACTGTGGAAATGATTCAACAAATGTTTGGTGAACAATCACTGAGTCAAACCCAAGTTTTCAAATTGCATTAGCATTTTAAAGCTGGTCGAACATGAGTTGATGATGACGAACACACAGTAAAATCTTAGACGAGCACAACACCGGAAAACATTGACAAAATTCGACAGTTCATTCATGAAGATTGGAGTCAGACCATTCCAGATGTCTGTGATAAAGTTCGAATTGGATATGGAACATATCAACAAATTCTCACTGAAGAACTTGGAATGCATCGCATCGCCGTCAAGTTTGTTCCAAGGCTGTTGACAACGGATCAAAAACAACACCGAATTGATGTTTGTGTGGAGCTTTAGCAGTACATTTTGGATGATGAAACCTTCATGTCCAGAGTAATTACTTATGATGAGAATTGGATTTATGGGTATGAACCCGAAACTAAGCAACAATCTTCACAATGGAAAAGCCTAAGTTCACCAAGGCCAAAAAAATGCAGACAAGTGAGAAGCAATGTGAAGAGCATGTTGATTGTGTTTTTTGACATTAAGGGAATTGTGCATAAAGAATTCATGCTGGTGGGTCACACTGTCAATTCACAGTTCTACTGTGATGTTCTGAGATGCCTTTGTGAAGATGTCAGAAGGAAATGGCCGAAATTGTGGCAAACTAAACACTGGGTTCTTCACGATAACACATCAGCCCACAGTTCAGTCAACACACAACAGTTTTTGACCAAGAAGTCGAGGACCATCATCCCTCACCCACCTTACACCAGACTTAGCCCCCTGTGACTTCTTTTTATTCCCAAAAATGAAAATTAAGCTAAAAGGCCGACATTTCGATACCATTTAAAAAATTCAAACAGAATCACAGGCGGTGCTTGATATGCTTACCGAAAAATACTTCCAGAAAGCATTCCAGCAATGGCAAAAGCACTGGGACCGATATATAGCTGCAGGATGAAGCTATTTTGAAGGTGACAGTGAACATTAACTGATATGGTTAGTTTTCAAATTTTCATAGCACTAATCCGGGAAATTTTGGATGGCCCCTCATATAGGGTGTCTCAAAAACATTGACTTCGGATTTTATTCTTTAAATATTGATCTTAGACATATATAATAAATTACAAAGTTGCGTCAAAAAAGGTGCAGAATTTTATGAAATCGATTAAAATTTTCGAGGTGATTAAATTTTAAGAAATACAAAATTTAAATTTTTATAAGGCCCCCATACAAAAACATTTCCACTGAGTAAAATGTGCCCCATACACTAATAAGGTGATGTACAAAATTTCAGCATTTTATCATAAGTCCCAGAGATATGAAAAGGCAAAAATGCTGACTTAAACCACTTTTCGATGCATCGACATGGGTTCTCAGAGGGGAAAAATCATGTCAGCAGATCGCATTTCAGGGGTCATACACAAATTACGAAAGAAAACAATGATTACATAAATAAATAATAATTTTGCTATTTATTGGTACTAAAGTATCTACACTGTGTAGAAATAACTCTACAAAAAGATAACAAAGCTTGTTCAAAATGTTTTTCATCCATGCCAAAAAATTTTTAATGATAGGCAGATATTATTTGCCTATGATGCATTTCTGTGTTGCGTCATTTGTACTCTTGCTGTAAACATTTACATTTTAATTTGTGATTAATCCCTCACCAACTTTGTTTAAACATATCTCTGAGACTTTTTATGATAAAATGCTGAAATTTTGTGCATCACCTTATTAGTGTATGGGGCACATTTTATTCATTGGAAATGTTTTTGTATGGGGGTCGTATAAAAATTTAAATTATGTATTTCCTCAAATTTAATTCCCTGAAAATTTTTATCAATTTCATAAAATTCTGTACCTTTTTTTGTGCACTGCCCCATCAAGTCTCCCCCCCCCCTTTCCCCATGGAAAGAAATCTTTAAAAATGTGGTTTACTTTGACTGAGGTGCTGATAAGGTTCTTCAAGTTAAAAAATGTTATTTTTTATCTTCCTACAGACACAGGGGTAGTTTTATTGTGTATCCCTGGGCCTGCTTTATTAAAACTGGAAATCATCGGCAGATCTTAATGTCATTAATTCCCTATTTCTAAATTATTTTCCATAATTTTTTAATGAAGTGCAATTCCTTCTAAAAGAAAAAATATTAGTATATTAAACATAAATTTAAGCACATCACTGAAATTTGGAAATAACTGTAATATGAAAAAAAATGTCAAAATGCCCACTGATCGAAAAATAACACAAATTCACATAAAATAACACAAATACACATAAAATTGTTAATTTCTGATTTTTAAATTGTTCTCTCTATTTTATAGCAAAGATTAATTCTTAATTTTGTTTAAATATTGGAAAGAAAGGAGTATTTATCATAAATTTCAACATATCAAGGAAAAAGTATCAAAATGTCCAATCTGAATGATTGGAAAATAACTAAATAACATGTGAAAAATGTTACACACACACATAAAAGGTATTCTCCTACATTGAATTTCACTTTGCCTTTAATTGTTGATTAGACATTTGGCATTATGCAAATAGAGCAAAATCTACAGAAAGTGAAATTGAATGTCAAATCACATATTAGTTTCGACAGGGGCACTAAAAGTTAACATTTTTCATATTTGGTTCAAGATCAAAGTTCTTCTTTCATTATGAACTTACAGCTGCAAATGCGTATCCCCATCTTAACTGAAAATATTGGCATATTCACATAAAATTGTTAATTCATGTTGTTTAAATTGCTTTAGGTGTTTTGTACCAGAAGGCAGTGGCGCACCCAGAATATTCCTAAGGGGGGGGCCATTGGTGCACAAAATTTTTATGAAGGAGGATGACTCCTCGATAAATTTTCCGAGAAAAAATGATCAGAGGCCATATCAATTAACAAGGCGGTTGTCTTTTTTTGTACATTTATTTTTATCAAATTACTAACAATTCTTTAGTGCAGTGCAAGAGAATTGAATGATTAGAAGAAGTAGTAGTAGATATTTATACAAAACAACACAAATTAAGAAATAGATGAAGATAAAATTATTTGTTCTGGTCTGCTTATACTGTATACTTGTTTTCAACCACTCTCTCATGATTACATATTGTTATATTATTCAATTATGATCTATACATATTCATAAAACGAAGTCCAGCCTCCGGTTTTTCTTTGTAGCCAGAGCATTAATTATCTGGTCTGGATCAATTTCCACTTCACGGTGAATGTTCATTGACGCCAGTCCATTCAGTCTGGTTTCACTCATACTGTTTCTCAAGTAAGTTTTCAACCTCTTCATTGTGGAGAATGACCTCTCAGCACTGCTTGTTGATACTGGGAGGGTGGCATACACTTTTAAAAGTTCAAACACAGTTGGAAAAGTCCTTTGGTCACAAAAGTTAAGCAGTTCGATTGGGCTTTTAGTTTTCTTGTTCAATGCAAAGACCTTCATGTACCACAGATGTAGTTCAGCTTTTAGAGTATTATCTGATCTGGGTCCTAAATCATCTGCAAATTTCCTTGATAAGGCAACAAATCTCTCGTTTTCTTCCAGTGTCGGCTGCCTTCCATTCGGAATGACAGATGCAAAACTTTGTAGAAATTCCTTATGTTTGAGAAATTTTTCATGGAGGTGAGTGATGAAATTATCAATCCATGGAATGAAAATAGAAAGTCTGTAGTATTCTTCAGGAGTCTGTACGTTGAAATTTGATCTATAAATTTGTCTGGTGGCACGGCGTGGTAGAGTAATGTTTTCTCCATGCTGTTCCAGCTTCTTAACAGCTTGTTCAAACAGATGGTGAAACTCGTTCTCTGCGTTCTCTCGAATTATAGATATAGCTTTCAAAACGTCTTCTACGTCACTCACAGCAGTTGCCAGATCAAGGTTAACTTCCTGCAGCTTTTCACTCAGACGAACACTGTAGCTGAGTAATCTGTCAGCTGAAACAAGTGCTATGACAAACTGTGATGTTAACATTGAACATAACAAGGTATGAGCCTCTGTTGATGTCTCCTTGTCATTCCAGGTAGTAATCTCCTCCAGAGCGTCGATTACTTGATCAAACAATGAAACCATAACTGTGACGGCATCATGTCTCTCCACCCAACGAGTAGGGCATAATTTCTTCAGTTTTTTGGCACTGATTTCTGTCTCTTCCTGATTAGCTGCATTAATTTTGCTGGTGAGAACAAGGTTTCGTTTTGGTGTGTTGAAAAAACTAGAGATTTTCCCTATTATTCCAAAGCTGTTTCGGATATCCGGAACTCTAGATGAATAAGTTATGGCTAAGTTCAAACAGTGTGATGCACAATGAACGTAGGGGGCTTTGGGGTGTTGCTCATATATAATTGCTTGGGCGCCATTGTACTCTCCACTCATTGCAGAAGCTCCATCGAACCCTTGTCCACGGAGGAAAGACGTATCAATGTTGCAGTCTGCAAGGCCTTTAAGAATAGCATCTGCAATTGCTCGACCTGTAGTTTCAGTCAGGGGCACAAACTTAAGGAAGTTCTCCACTATCTTAAATTCAATTTTATACTTATCATTTGTTTCAAACCGTTTCAAATAACGAACGCAAAGTGTCATTTGCTCTACCGTTGCAATATCTGTGGTTTCGTCACATAAAACCGCAAAACATTTGGCCTCATTCACCTCAGTTGCTATGTGCTTCACAATGGAATCATTGCATGCTGAAATAATCTCATTTTGTATATTCCAACTTATGTAAGTTGCATTTTTTGCACAACCTTGTAGATGAGTTTTCAGTATTTCTTCTCCTGCATCAACTCGGAGTCGCAAAAGGGCTCTAAAATTTCCTTCGCCTTGGCATGGTTCTGACAATACGTCCAAATCCCCACAGTCTCTATGCCCTCTCATGGCCAGCCCTTGCCTTCCACAAAAAATCACTGTTTTGATAATAGGTTTAAGAATAGCCCTATTCTGCAAAACTTGTTTTTGCTTTCCTCTGTCCATTACTTGATCCACAGGAACCGTTTTTCCTTCCGTGACCCTTAAGAACTCATCGGCTTTGAGAACTGAATCCTTATGATAGAAAAATTTTTCATGTTGACTGAACTTCTCCAAGGCCTTCTTCCAATTATTAAATCCTTTTGAAACAAGTTGACCTGTAGCTTGTGTGGATCTTAAACCGACTTCATGGGGTGCAAAGAGAACACAAAATTTGCAATAGGCACTGTCCTCTGCCTTTGAGTAAGCTAGCCAGTTATGCTTACTCAGCCAAGATGAGCAGAACTTCCGAGTGTGGTGAGGTTTTCCTTGACTTGATACAGCACTAGTGACAGTAGCAGGAAAACTGTAATTTGCATATGGTTCCCAAAGATTTTTTAGCGCTGTTATCCTATCTTCATCTGTGAGGTTAGATTTCTTGACATAATTAGAAATATCTGCAGCCAGAATTTCTATTTCAACTGTGTTTGGTATTGTGTTTTGTCCTACCTTTACCTCCTCACAAGCGTTTGAAGACAGCCCGGGGTCACGGCTGTTGCTTGCTTCGACTGCAGCCTCATCAATGTAACAAGAGCTCAGGGAAACGTCGTTGGGAACGTCACTATTTTCAATCTTACTTTTTTTTTTAAAATAATTTCCCAGTGTCTGTTGGCCTAGCCCTTTTCGTTTTTCACTCATTGTCTTTTTTTTTACCTTGCTCCTCAGTTATTCAAGAACAAAATTTGCTATATAGCCGAAATACGCACATAAACACACACACTGATCGTTAAAGATGCATTTCACTGTAAGATCAGTTGAAAGTTCAGGACCATTATTAAATTCAGCTATTCACCACGCAGGCCCTCGTTCCGAAACTACCAATTCACTGTTATCACCTTGTGTCGTAACGTCGCACTTTATTTCAACTCACAGCAACACTTAATTCGCGAAGCGTTGGCACGATCTATTTATTCACTTCCACAATTTTCTCACTGGGTAAACGAAATCCTCGAGTTTTCGAGCGAACAGCCGCTTCCCCGCCGTTCACTCTTTATATAGGGCCACGGAGGCGCCTGTGACGTCACTCTACACAGCACTGGTATAGTACGACTATAGCGAGAAGGCATTTGGGTCACGTGATTTTGGACGAGTCCATTAGTTAAATTCAATCACAGGTAGAAACGTCTTAAGAAGAACGGGTTTCCAGAATTGGCGCCTTTAGTGCAAATTAATTTATAATTTGTACAGTACGATAAAGAGCTTTATATGTATAATTACATTCAGTGTAAGTGTTGGGATATGCTGGAATTGTTTTCTTCACAATGATTAAAATTATTTATTACAATAATGGTTGTAAATGTTTTTTTTTTATACTTTCTCGAAGGCAGACCTAGTTCTCCCTTGTGCTGACAGCGCCCTTCGCGTTTTGCTTTGTCAGCCCAAGGGGGGGGCCAGGGCCCCCTCGGGCCCCCCCCCCCCCCCCCCCCCCCCCCCCCCCCCCCCCCGTGGGTGCGCCACTGCCAGAAGGCAATTCATATAAAATCCGGAGTGATTGGTGTATTTATCATACATTTCGGCAAATCAGTAGAATAGTTTAAAAATAAATGTAATATCAGAAAATCAACTAGAATAGCAAAAAAAATATGATAGAATGGTTTAAAAATAAATGTAATATAAAACAAGAAAGATCAATCATGCATAAAGCATTGATTATGAAACACTTTCCAACTTCAATGCAATTTTATTTAAACATCTGTAAAGTGCAATACATTCCTCGGTAATATTTTCAAAATTATCACAATACTACATTAATTTATTATATTTGAAAACTTTAAAACTTCATCTTAAAAAATGAACTTCATTCAAATGACGGCATTGAAATATAAATTCCCTGGCTTAAACATCTCTAAAATGCGATACATTCCTCTGTAATATTTTTTAAATTATCATATTACTACAATAATTTATTATATTTGAAAACTTCATCGAAAACAAATGAACTTTCTTCAAATGACGTCATCGAAATATAAATTGCCTGACTCTCTCTATAAAAGCAGTATTTCATTCATAAACCTTTTTCCATTCCTTTCATTCATCACAATACTATAATAATTTATTTTATATAAAAACTTAAAACCATGGAGGTGCAAGTAATTTAACTCTATGCTTAAAACTTCATTGAAAACATAGTCTGGGTTCTCGGTGTAAAATCAATGAATGTTTCATTCATATCAGCTATATTGCAGACTCCATGAACTAAATAATTTTGCGTTAAGGAAATACAACAATTCTTATACAACTTATTCTATATCTTTTGATGTTTACATTCTCCATAAGTGAAAATTAGGCTTCGTTGTAGAAATAATCAAAGTTTGATGATCATTTAACTCAAATATATTGTAATTGCATTGTTTCAATATGTAGATGCACAAAATTTAAGCAAAAATAATGCAGTTTTAGGATGAATGCAACACTGAATATGAATTAAAAAGAACTTTAAAAATCACGATTTTGACACAAGATGGATGCCATATTTTATTTTGAAGTGGGTCACGTGATCTCTTCATATAAGAGGTGTAGTTATTATTTTAATTTTTATTTAAAAAACTACTGAATATATTTTGCTGAAATTTTTTTTATATATTTTATGGAACAATTTGAATATTTCCTAAAACTTTCGAAGCAATTTGTGAATTTTAAATTCGCTAAAAATATGTTTGAAAAGTTAGGTCCCATAAGGTTCAATGTATTTCATTTTTCAACCCGGGTTCAATCCAAAACTAATTGGGTCATATTATTCATTTATATTCCCATAGGTCCCACAGACCATCTGAATAACATGCTAAAATTTCATTTTGATAAACTTATTTTTACGGCAGTTATCGTGCTATCGGACAGACAGACAGAATGAACAAAGTCATAAACACTTTTCAACTATCTTGTAAAGTGTCAAAAATCAATGGGAATGGTAAAAAAAATAATGAAATAAATTATTAAAAGTAAAAATAAATAGGAAAACTATGATGGAGATTCAATTAATAGTGGTATTGGTACAGTATCGATACCTAACTAAACAATATGTATCGATACAATGAATACATTACATAAGTTTTTTTTATCACTAAATGATGTATATTAATGCACCGTTTAAGTTGGCCCATCACTAGTACAAAGACTTGCACACATCATCTCAAAAACATATAATTCAAGTTGAGAGATGCTCAAAATGTTTAAATTCTATCGAAAATGATTTAAGATTTTCAGACAGTTACAATATCTTTTTGTTGAATATAGTATTTATTGAAGCAAAATAAAATTTGACTTAAGGATTTCAGAACAATGTAATAAATGCTATTAGAGAAAGAAATATATATGTATATAGGACTAGCTGCATGAAATTTTTTACAATTCAAAAAATATTTTCTTTTTTAAATTTCCAATGGCAAGAAAAAATGGCAAACGTCTTACAACAAGGAACACAAAAACAAAAGTCAATGTCTCATCAGCAGGTCTCTAGCAATATCTTCTCACCTTGGAGTCCCCACGCAAAGCCGAACATCCCTTAATATGGTACCTGTCCATAACTCCGTCCTTTCCACAGAGCTGGCCATTTGGACTGTCATAAATGCCAATGCAGTGTAGATGACTCGCCAGACAGTTGTGGCCAACTGCAAGCTCGAGTTCAAAAATTATAATATACAGAATGTCAAAGAAAGTCATAAATCGGGTAAATAATTCGAGAAGTATATTTTATGCAAGTGTATAGGAAACCCCCAGTGGTGCTACATTATTGACCCCCCTTCTTCAGCAGGGTATGGAGGAATTACCTTGCTTCCTGTTGGAGATAGAGAAAAATCAGTTGCAAACGTGTAAAGTGTTAAAGAATAGAGTATTCTACATCATGTGGTCTGAGCCCTGGCAACAGCATAGCAACTGGGAATGTAGAATACACAGTTAAGACATAATCTTTGCAGTGGCAAAGCGTTATCAAAATGAAATTTCCATCATAAATAGTATTGATCCATATATTTTGGATTCCAAAAATGGATTAACATCTTCTCGAGCTACGTTATTTCCGATTACAACCATACTTACGCTCAATATGGTTTAGAAACATTTCAAACTTAATACTTTATGAATAAATAAGTTACTTTACATTAATAGAAAAGAATTAACTTACCTGTTATAAGATGTTTATTACAAATTGAATTTTCAAGGACATGAGAACTTCAATTTTGAAGTTGTCAGTATTATCAAATCCTATCTGAAATCCCTTTCTCGCGTCTTTCCGATTTTAATTTAATATTACCGGGTTTTCCTGTTTTGTAAATACAGGGGATTCTAAAAATAAGAAATAGAATCTGTATCACCTTGACTACCACATCCCAAACAGTACAAAAATTCACCATATTTATAAACTTGTCCTTCAAATCTCAAGGTCGCTTTTCCTACAAATCAAATGGAGCAAGCCAAAGAATGATCATGTAGTGTCTTACAAACGCTTTTGAAGCAGACAACAAAGAATGTGTGACATCATGTTGGAAAGCTCTATTAGTATAAAGCATCTTTGCCCTCCCTTCTCCCCCCCCCCCACCCCCCCCAAAAAAAATGCATCATTTAGACCATAGGTTCTCAACCTTTTTTTGCCCACCGCCCACTTTGAGAATATTTTTTTTCTAATGCCCCCCCCCCCCCCCCCTCAATTTTTTTTACTTGCGAATCTGAAACAGCTATTACCACGATTTTATTTAAACGTGTAATATTATATACTATAGTCGTAAGATAGGATATGGCCCTATCCTATTTCTTAGTTTAAAGAAGACTGTTTCAATGAGAATAATTAAAAGGCATACTTAATTATATTGAAAAGTATTTTTATTAACATTCAAAAGACATTGAATTTATAACTTATCTAATGAGAAGGTTGAATTTGATGCATTTTAAGGAGTTATGGAGGCGTTCATTCAAATTTTTCGCAACCAAATGCTGGCGATGAATTACGCAGTGAACAGCAAGCACGTCAGGAGTTTTATTTTTTAAGCACGCTATGAAGCCTTTGTGACGCCCTGTCATAGCCGGTGCGCCATCCGTAGCAACTGACAAAATATTATTAAAAGGAATTTCCTTTTCATCACAAAACTTTTCCAGTGTATTAAATATAGTTTCTCCTTTTGTATCTGTTTCCAAATTCGTAGCAAACAATAGTTTTTGACATATTTTCTTATCTTTGATAAACCTCACGTATGACAATAACAATGCTTCATTGGTTGGTAAAGTGGACTCATCCAGCTGAATTGAAAATTGACAAGTCTGCAGATGATTGCACAATGATTCTCCAGTGTTTTCAGCCATCTCATCAATTCGTCTTTGCACAGAACTATTGCTCAAAGGAATTTTTCGGATAATATCTA
Source organism: Amaurobius ferox (assembly GCA_951213105.1). NCBI lineage: Eukaryota > Metazoa > Arthropoda > Arachnida > Araneae > Amaurobiidae > Amaurobius > Amaurobius ferox. The sequence continues at coordinate 122,382,992 of OX578152.1, forward strand.
CAGCTGGTTTATGGAGCACAGTGGTTATTACTTCATTTACTGCTGGTAAAATTAAATCTTCCCCAATAGTATGTGGTTTGCATGTTTTAGCAATCAACAATGAGATATTGTACGAAGCTCGAAATCCGTCATCGTCTTGCTTAGAAGCTGATGAAAAAAGTTTTGATGCAGTTGGCTGAATTTCGTACTTCTTTTTCATGTCTTGAAAATAGGTCACATCTTTGTCTTTCTTATCCGGGTGTATTTTATTAAAATGATCTTGAAGGCTTCATCGCTTCATTTGAAAATGTTTTTTGACAAATAAGGCACATTTGCGATGGTGGATTTGTGGGATTCTCGATAAATCCGTACTTAATATAATCCACACTATACTGCCGCCTCTTCTTTTTTGCTTCCGACATGGTTTTTACTTTACAGATACATGAGTAGTATTAGTGTACTTTTAAAACCCTGTCATCAATTGCGTGCGATAATGCTAATGAAAATAAAATGAACAATCACTGCCTTTATATAGGTTGGAGATATATAACACGCATCCACAGGAATAAGATAAACATGCAGTGACTCGTTTATAACACCCGGCGCCGAAGTAAAGCGCGGGGGCAAGGGTGATGCGGGAGCAGAGTGCAGGTTAGAACAAACACACATAATACTGTCAATTCTTGCAGGATTGCAAAAATCACGTTATTTAACAAAAACTTGTTATAACTGAATTGCTACAAGCATATTTTTTTCTATTTTTTATTAACAGACTTTTGTTAACTTTACCTGTATATATATATATGAGATATTTCACGTGAAATTGGAAGATTTGAAAATTTTTAATTCAAATCTAAAATTAAAATTTTTTATATCATTCAATTTAATGTAGATCTTGAATGTAATGGAATCTTTAAGTTCAATTTTCATCCACTTCCCGAACTACCGAAATATGTGAATTTTCGCACACGTGATAAAAATGATTAAAATACATACAATAACAAAAATTAACCAATATTAAAGTTTACTTTAGTTAGTACGTGATTAGCGTGTTTTTTTGTCTTTTTTAAACTATATTTTTTTAATCTGCCCACCGCCCCTCCGTACCATCTCAACGTCCCGTAATTTTCTCTGGGTCTCCTACTGCCCCCCTGAAAGTCTCAAACGCCCACATTGAGAACCTATGATTTAGACAATGCTGCACAATAAAATTTACTTTATTCTACACAAAATTCAAGATATTCACCTTTAGCAATGATTCATGTTTGCACATCTACTCTATTAAATGTGACAACACATTAAGTGAGATGGCCCCATATTCCACTAAAGATGTTCAGCCCCTGAAAGGTATCTCATCATGTACCACCATTGGAGGGGGGGGGGTGTCCTATACACATGTATAAAAAATATATGATAACTCTAATATTTCGTAAGTTATTTTCATAAACCGTGACTTTCCATGACACCCTGTATATGCATTAAATAAGTGACTCAAAAGATGGTTCATAAATGACTGCAGAAAATGCATTTGATCTGGAGCATCATTAGACAGAAAGTCACAAAAACAGATAAAAATATTTAACATATACCAGATTTGAAGCAAAAAATTAATACATTCTGTTACAAGCCTTTGTTGCATTCCCCTTTGCAAGGGGAATTCATTTAAAATGGGAATGCCCATTTCTTAAGGTGACCCTTGAAATGGGAATTTCCATTTCTTAAGAGGGTGACCCTTGAAATGGGAATTCCCATTTCTTAAGGGGGATGACCCTTGAAATAGGAATTTCCCAGGGATCGGTTCATTACTTACCAAGTTAATTTAGATTGTTTTCTAGATTATTAATTAATTAATAAAGCAAATTTTACAGTATCAAATAAATAAATTTCTATCAGTAATTGGAATTACCTTTCATAAAAATAATGGTTTATTTTTTTAAACTTATTTTAAGCCAGTCAACCCTGCTTGTGAGTGTTAATGTTTCTTTGTCGTTATGGGCACACATTTCTGAACTACCAGTGAGAGACAGCGGTTCAGATCATCTCTGCCTAAACTCATTTTTGTTTTAAAGCCAAAAATGTGACTTTGAGAAGAAACTTCTTTGAGAAGAAAGTTTATATATTTTTAATTTCTGGCTGTCCATATTAATTTACTGTTGAGATATTAGAAGAAAACTCTTTATTAATAAGGACCATAGACCTTTTATTAGAAACTACAGAAGGTTGTGTTTTTCCTGAACATAAAAATATGTTGAAGCAAAAAGGTGTTTTACACCACCAAAACAAGTAGTTTAATTAGTTTGATTATTTCTAGCAGATGAAAAATGTTGCATGTGTGTGAATTTGTATTTTTATTTCCGTCCCTATTTACCAGAATGTACTACAGAATTCTGTCGATCCAGCCTCTTGAGAAAGTGCCTCACTTTTTTTTTTTGTGTGTGTGTGTGTGTCTCAATTTGAAATTCTGAAAGATTCTATGAAACAGTTCCTCATTCACCTCCTGAACATCGTAAATTGTCATGTTAATTCATTAATAAAAATATAGTTTCTTTCAAACTAAAAATTCTGAGTAAACCTTCTCATCACCACATATTCCTGATTGTTTTCATCACATTTGAGGGTGGATCGATGGAATTCTGTAATAGCCAATAAATAATGAATAAGAATTTACATTGCTACATTTTAATTATTAAAATATTATTTACAGGCCACTATTTTTTAATTAGCAGGATGTCAAATTAACTGCTTATTTTTATTGCAGCATGTTCTTTGAATGAAATGGCAGCCATAATTCAGAAAGCAAGTGCCTTGGGTGGTAGTGCTCAGAGTAGTAAACCAAACCCATGAAAGTAGATTGAAGAAGCCTATTGATTTTTTTTTCATTATTATTCTTTATATATTTGAAAGTCTGTCTTGTACAAACTGTACAGTTTGCATATGTACATAACTGTTTTTGGATTTGTTTCTTTATAATAAAGAAACTGGTGCTTTATAAAATATTTCTTCCTTTTTTGTAATTATACTTTTTTTTTTCTAAGCAATGCTTGTGAAACCCTTTTTTAATAAAAACATTTTTAAAAAGTTTATTTTCTTAACTGAATTAGCATGCCTGAAGGCCAAGTAATTATGATAGTGACCACTAAATCATAAAAAGTTAATCCCCATTTCATAAAGCCATGCTTCACTCACATAGTAGTAACAGATTACACTTAATTTATAAATCTACATGACTAGCACATTCATTGTTGTTGTTGTTGAAACCCAGACCGCCCGACCTACCAGAAAGGTGTAAGGTAACTGTTTGGACGGTCGGGAAGTGCCACCCAATTTAGACCGGAACCCAGTGGGGGAGGCATCCACAGGGACCGTACCCTCCTTCCCCTACCACCAACCTCTCGGAAGGACTTTCGGACCCACATGTTTAACGTGATCGTACTCCGCATGAACACGGCGGCAGTTTTGGCAGTGGCTGGAATCGAACCCGGGCCTACCGAGTGCAACTCCAGCGCGCTAACCAATGGGCTACCGCGCCCCCTAGCACATTCATTGTAAATACTGTGTTGATTCCATAAAAATGCCTTCAGGAAAGTCATCCTCCTTTTAAAAGCATGTTTATATATATGACTTTTGGCTGATTAGCATCCCTAAGAATCCTGTATTCAGGATTCTTGGAAATGTTTTTAAGCACCCAGTAACTTCCGAATGAATAAGTTAGATGCTAGGTTTTTCTAATAAAGGGACTATGGCTGTTTGAATAAAAGTGGTTGCAACATCCTTAGCAGAGAATTGAAGAAATTAGAAACCTAAACTCGGCAATAAAGTGAGATAGAAAGATAATGTCAATTATAAAGTCGTAGAGCATTGTCTAATTACTAAGAATTGACATTAGGAACGCATGAAACCCAGATATGGAAGGCAATAAATTCTTGCCATATTTCATCAGTTGCTAGATACGATGGAGATGCCAGGAGTCATAATGAATATATCAATTCACATTTTTTACCTCATGGTCTTTATTTTCATGCACTCATAAATCAATTGCTATTCTACAGAATTATGGTGCGATTGCGCATTTAGAAACCAATGAAGTATGCTGTCTATTTATTTCCTTTCCTATATGTGTTTTGTGGATTTCTAATTATGATTCCTACTCATTAGATAATGCTCAGCAACTTTTTAATTGACATTATTCCTCTATTTTGCTTTGTTGAACAGTTCATCACTTCTTCGATTTGTCACTAAGGATGCTATAATCACTTTTATTGTGTTGGGCCAGGTCACTTTATTATAGATAAATATAATGTATACATTCAGCTTCCTTTCATTTGGAAATTGTTATGGTACTTAAGAACTTTCCTAGGAACTTTGTATATACAAACTAATGCAACAAGTACCATTGCCAGATACATACTGTGAATTTCAATACAAACTAATGCAACAAGTACCATTGCCAGATACATACTGTGAATTTCAAAACAAATGTTTTTTGTTTCATTTATCATGACACGCTTCTTCTCTTGGGATCTTGTCCAGTGTTTCTTTCAGGACTTTTTTTTTGTGGAGGGGGGGGGGGGGGCAAGTGTTTTCTATTTGCCTTAAATATATCCAAATGCTGTCTCACAAGAAACTATGTTACCCCCCCCCCCCCCCCCCCCCCAGAGGTATGCCTGAAAGAAACACTATGTACAGTGGTGAAGCATGAAGGGAATTTGGGCAGACAGCACCTATCCAAATAACCTGCTATCAAGCAACTTTTGTTTTTAATCTTACATTATTTGAAGTAAGTGCATAAAATGTTTAGAATAATGTACAATTAAAGTAGGATTTGCCAGGTAATGGGCTATTTGATCAGACATTGCCTCCCAAAATTCTTTTTATGTTTCGCCACTGGTCTTGTAAGAGTTTAAGCATTTCAGACATCCTTTGAGCATAAGTAAAACAGCTTATGAAATACAAAAACACACTATAAATTTTTCCATGCAAATGAGCTATGAATCAGGCACTCACCTTTAAAATACAGTCGAACTAGATTATAATGAATAGCACAGGATCCACTAATTTGCTTGTTAAATCTAGATGCCTGCAAAATTCATTTTATGCAGGAAAATCATGTGTAATTTGAGAAATGGTCAGTAAAAGCATGCCCATAATATATGATGATCGTATCCCCTGAAGGCTTTAAAAAGTAATGTGAAACAGCACAGCTGATACCACTCTTTACATTTTCTAATCCCGAAAGTCCATTTGCATAAGAAGAAATTTAAATTCAGGCTGATAATTAGAGTACCACATGCTAGAAACTCATACCTTTAACTTTGTTATATCAGGGTGACCACAGTCCTGGAAGTATCAGGAATTTTATGCTTCTGGAAAAATCGGGAAATTCTGTTGAAAGTTGGGGGGAAACTTCGATTTTTTTTTTTTTTAAGCTGAATGAACAATGCTTATTCATTCCATGATGTCTCATTTTTCATTACGAGACCCATCACTCATCTCCGTTAAATATACTTCTGAACAAGTGACCAAAGGGAGAGTTTTAATTAACAGGCAACTTGATCTTGTTAAACATCTTTCAAGGATAAAATCAAGGACAAAGCGTTTTAAAACGAAATGTCTTTTATTTAACACATCTTAAAAGATGTACAAAACACATATTAAAAACTGCCAGACCGTTTTCGGACGTATATATGCCCTTTATCATGAATAGTAAAAACGTGGAATGTATATATAAAGAGACCAGTTTAAAGCAAATTTGCATAAAATATAAAATGCTAAATGAACTTACTAAAAATAATACAAGAAATATACACGGAAGTTACAAAATAAGTTTAAATGCTTACGAATTTTAAATATTGTAAGAAAAGAACCAATACAAATTTTAGAAAAATGTCAAGCTATTCCTAAGAATGACGTCACAAATAACTTTTAAGAAGTTTGAATTGCATAGAGTCGAGAATGAGTCGCCAAGCATAACTTAATAACTTAAAATTTGAACAGGATCAAAATTAAAAATTCATTCATGGTAAATATAAATAAACAGGCATTCATAAAGAAGAATACTACGTAGATTGTTACAATGAACCAAAAGTAGTTTTTTTCAAAAACTGGAAAAAATTTATCATTAACCACAAATTGAGCAAGAGCCGTAGAAAGTTTACCAGATTTGACATTGCGAGCATGTTCTGCTAAACGGATGCCAACAGTACGTTTTGTACTACCAATGTAAAATTTATAGTCACCAGCAGGGGATAACAGGGCAGCAAAGCTATTAAAGTCACCAAATTCCCAAGTTTATTGGATTGAATACGATTAAATAAAATAGTAATATTAGAGTGAGCGGGTTTGAAACCAAATTCATGACAGAAATTAATAAAAGGATGGTAAGGAACACTAGATTTATGGACTAAACGATCTTTAATAGCAACAAGTTTAGTATCAAATTGAGTAAATTTAAGGTGAATGTGGGTGAAGATCTTATAAATAAATTCAAAAGAATAAGCAGCCTCATGGCTAAGTTTAAAAATAAAATTAATTTCATCAGTCAAAGCAGGGATAGAAAAGCAAACATTAAATGCGCGATTAAAATATGCGTTAAAAGAAGCTTTTTTAGAGGATGTGGGATGGAAAGAATTAGCGTAGATACAGGAGTTTGTAAAAGTGGATTTACGGAAAACATAAGTATAAAAACCAAAATCAGAACTGGTGACCAGAACTTCAAGGAAAGGCAAGGAACAGTTAGATTCATGCTCAACACTAAAATTAATCGAAGGGTAAAAATCATTAACTTTATCCAAAAGGTGAAGGAGATCATTTAAATTATGATCCCCGATAATAAAATCATCATCCACGTAACGGCACCAAAGAATAGGTTTAATTGTTAAAGAAGGCAAAATCTCATTCTTGAGCTCCCGCAAAACGGCCTCGGCCAAAATACCAGATAAAGGGCTACCCATAGGGACACCAGAAATTTGTAAGAAAACAGCGTCACGGAAAGCAAACTAATTTGTTCCACAATAATATTCAAAGCAGAAGTGATTGCTTTGATAGTGGGGGTTTTAAATTGGTGACTATGAAGTTTTTTGGCAATAATATCAATAGCAATGTTAACGGGGATACTAGGGAAAAGACATCAAAACTGTGGAGAGTACTATTGGGATTAAATTTAGTATTAAAAAGTGTCAAGTGCCTGGCCGTTTGAAAAAAAAAAAAAAGTTTTAAAAAGTAAATTGAAGAAATTTTCAGTAGAGCTGATGGAAAAACTATGATTACTAAAATACGGTTTTAAGAAATGAGCAAGGGATTTCTCTAAAAAATAAGTAGATCCTGTACATTTAGAAACAATAGCCCTTTATCTAGTATTTTGGCCGAGGCAGTTTTGCCAGAGCTCGAGAATGAGATTTTGCCTTCTTTAACAATTAAACCTATTCTTTGGTACCGTTGCGTGGATGATGTTTTTATTATCTGGGATCGTGATTTAAATGATCTCCTTCACCTTTTGGATAAAGTTAATGATTTTTACCCTTCAATTAATTTTACTGTTGAGCATGAATCTTACTGTTCCTTGCCTTTCCTTGATGTTCTGGTCACCCTTTCTGATTTTGGTTTTCATACTTCTGTTTTCCGTAAATTCACTTTTACCAACTCCTGTATCCCCGCTAATTCTTTCCATCCCGTATCCTCTAAAAAAGCTTTTTTTAACGTGTATTTTAATCTCACATTTAATGTTTGCTCTTCTATCCCCACTTTGACTGATGAAATTAATTTTCTTTTTAAACTTGGCCATGAGGCTGCTTATTCTTTTGAATTTATTTAAAGATCTTTGCCCACTTCGCCTTAAATTTACTCAATTTGATACTAAACTTGTTGCTATTAAAGATCGTTTAGTCCATAAATCTAGTGTTCCTTACCATCCTAATATTTTCCATCCTTTTATTAATTTCTGTCATGAATTTGGTTTCAAACCCGCTCACTCTAATATTACCACTTTATTTAATCGTATTCGATCCAATAAACTTGGGAATTTTGATAACTTTAAAAGCTTTGCTGGGGTGTATGTCGTTCCTCTGTTATCCCCTGCTGGTGACTATAAATTTTACATTGGTAGTACAAAACGTACTGCTGGCATCCGCTTAACAGAACATGCTCGCGATGTCAAATCTGGTAAACTTTCTACGGCTCTTGCTCAATTTGTGATTAATGATAAATTTCTTCCCATTTTTGAAAAAACTTTCCTTTTGGTTCATTGTAACAATCCATGTAGTATTCTTCTTTATGAATCCCTGTTTATTTATATTTACCGTGAATCAATTTGTAATTTTGATCCTGTTCAAATTTTAAGTTATGCTTGGCGACTCACTCTCGACTTTATGCAATTCAAACCTCTTAAAAGTTATTTGTGATGTATCATGCATCTCAGGAATATCATGCTTGACGTTTTTCTAAAATTTGTATTAGTTCTTTTCTTGTAATATTTAGAATTTGTAAGCGTTTAAACTTATTTTGTAATTTCTGTGTATATTTTTTGTATTATTTTTAGTATGTTCATTTACCATTTTATATTTTATGCAAATTTGCTTTAAACTGGTCTCTATATATATAAACATTCCATGTTTTTACTATTCATGTAGCCACTGATGAATGGCGTATATACGTCCAAAATCGCTCTGGCAATTTTTAACATTTTACAACAAAGTTGAAAAGTGTTTATGACTTTGTTCATTCTGTCTGTCTGTCCGTTAGCACGATAACTGCCGTAAAAATGACTTGATCAAAATGAAATTTTAGTATGTTGTTCAGACGGTCTATAGGACCTATGGGAATATAAATGAATAATATCACCCAATTAGTTTTGGATTGAAACCGGGTTGAAAAAATGAAATTGAGCCCTATGGGACCTAATTTTTTAAACATTTTTTAAGCGGATTTAAAATTCACAAATTGCTTCGAAAATTTTAGGTAATATTCAAATTGTTCCATAAAATATATAAAAAAAAAATTCAGCGAAATATATTCAGTAGTTTTTTAAATAAAAATTAAAATAATAATAACACCTCTTATATGAAGCGATCACATGACCATGATATGAAAAGATCACATGACTCACTTCAAAATGATATATGGCATCCATCTTGTCTCAAAATCGTGATTTTTTAAGTTCTTTTTAATTCATATTGAGTGTTGTATCCATCCTAAAACCACTTTATTTTTGCTTAAATTCTGTGCATCTACATACTGAATTAACGCAATTACAATATATTTGAGTTTAAATGATCATTCAAATTTGATTATTTCTACAACGAAGCCTATTTTTCACTTATGTAAAATGTAAACAGCAAAATATGTAGAATGAGTTGTATTAGAATTGCTGTATTTCTTTAACACAAAATCATTTAGTTCATGGAGTCTGCATAGCTAATATGAATGAAATATTCATTGATTTTAAAAGAGCAGGACGATTTTTTTCGATGAAGTTTTACGCATGGAGTTTAATTACTTGTAGCTCCATGGTCTTAATTTTTAAATAAAATAAATTATTATAGTATTGTGATAAATGACATGAATGGGAAATTATTTATGAATGAAATGCTGCTTTTATAGAGAGCCAGGCGTGTTATTTTTTCTATGACGTCATTTGAATGAATTTCAGTTGTTTTCGATGAAGTTTTCAAATATAATAAATTATCGTAGTATTATGATAATTCTAAAATTATTACCAAGGAATGTATCACATTTTAGAGATGTTTAAACCAGGTAATTTGTACTTCAGTGCCGTAATTTGAATGAAGTTCATTTTTTTCGGTGAAGGTTAAGTTTTCAAATATAATAAATTAATGTAGTATTGTGATAAGTTTTAAAATATTATGGAGGAATGTATTGCATTTTAGACATGTTTAAATAAAATTGCATTGAAGTTGGAAAGTGTTTCATAATCAATGCTTTAAGCATGATTGATCTTTCTTGTTAATATATGTTTTGTACGTCTTTTAGGATGTGTTAAAAGTAAAAGACATTTCGTTTTATAACGCTTTGTCCTTGATTTTATCTATTGAATGCAGACGTGATACCAATCTTGATTATCTTTCAAGGAATTATCCGAGAAAATATCAGGGGATTTCAAAATTAATTTCTTGTGACCTGATGTTCTTTGATGTTGAGCTGATGACCTTTGATGTTCTTTTCCTTAAGACCATGGGTCCCATTTCTTTCCATCAAGATCATTCATACAAACTCACCCGATATCTTTGGTTCTGCAGCTGTCAAAGATGGAGACTTGTTATTTATGATCTTTTCGGATTATGAATAAAAATTTCTGCATGATATCTGAACCAGAGATATATGATATAATCCTCAACCCATACCATCTTTCCTATTTCTAACTATTCATGGTTAACTGATTAACCCCAGACTATAGTTTTATGGTCATTACTTCTTATCAGCACAGGGCAGGCAATGAAATACCCTATGAGCATAAAACACCTTTAAACAAGAATGTTAAAATTTTTTCTGGTAGAAGTATATACTTTGAACCTAGTAATAATTCCAAAGCTAGAAAATTTAGGGAATGCTAAACAAAATTAGCTGGAGTTTTTTCTTATAACAGTTTCTTGGATATATTGTGCTGGCTGATACATCCCATATTTTGTTGAGATAGTTGTCTATTCAGTTCCATTTTTAACACGTTCCAACATAGTTGAAAAGTGTTTATGACTTTGGTCATTCTGTCTGTCCGTTCGCAAAATAACTGCCATAAAAATGATTTTATCAAAATGAAATTTTAGTATGTTGTTGAGACGGTCTGTGGAACATATGGGAATATAAATGAATAATATCACCCAATTAGTTTTGGATTGCACCTGGGTTGAAAAAATGAAATACATTGAACCCTATGGGACCTAAAACACTTTTTGAGTGGAGTTAAAAATTTACAAATTGCTTTAAAAATTTTAGGAAATATTCAAATTATCTCGTAAATTGTGTAAGAAAATGTCATGAACATATGTTAAGTAGTTTTTTAAATAAAAATTGAAATAATAATAACACCCATATTATATTTTGAAGAAATCATGTGACTCATTGTAAAATAAAATATGGCATCCCTTTTTTTTACGCTTAGTGAAAATTGCGATATTTAAGGAACGCTTATATTTATATTTAGTGTTGCATCCATTCTAAAACCGCTTTATTTTTACAAATTATCTGTGTATCTAAGTTCTGTGCTTGCGCTATTACAATATTTTTTTTTTTAAATGATCACTAAACTTTGATTATTTCTACAACGAAGCCCAATTTTAACGTATGCAGAATGTAAATAAATCAAACTATTATGAGTTGTATAAGAATTGCTGAATTTTTTAACCCCAAATTATTTAGCTTTGAGAGTCTGGAATATAAGTGATATGAATGAAATATTAATTGATTTTACATAGAGAAGCAGACAATTTTATAGCATTACCTGTTTTGATGAAGTTTTAAGTCTCCAAGCAAAATAAATTACTCTAGTACTATGATAATGAAAAAAATATCAATGATGAATGTACTGCATTTTAGAGCTGTTTAAATAAAATTGCATTTAAGTTGGAAAGTGTTTCATAATCGATGCTTTAGTCATGACTAATCTTGTTGAAATCCTAAGTTTGTTAATCTAGAAAATTCAAAATTTTGTGCTTTGTGCTAAACATAACTAGGTATAACTGCTCATCAGCATTGGACATGCAATGAGATGATTAGTGAGCACAAAACTCCTTAAATCAAGGATGTTAGAATTTTTCCGTATTTCAAAGTATTTATTTTGAGCCCAGTGATAATGTAAGGCATTTTTTTAGCCTTGCTCACCATTTACGAAATTATATGAAAATAAGAATGTGTATTTTTGTGAGTTCCAGAATATTAGCTTATTAATAATTATTTGAAGTATTACTCACAAATACTTTAAAATCAAAGACAACCAAAAAAATAGGTTTAGGTCTTTTATTAAAATTTATTTTTTACGACATACAAAATCACACAACCATAGCGCTTTCAGGCACTATTATGCCCTTTATCAGTGGCGAAGCCATCTGCTGAAATATAACATCAGGATAACTGTGAAGGAAGGGTCTCACCTCTGCCTCCAAAACACCTCCATCATTAATGGTCAAATATTTAAATTTGAACTCTTATGTCTGTAGATGATTATTTGTAACAATAATTACAATTTAGCTATCGTAGAATATTTGAAAGAAAAGAAAATGGAGTTGAAGCAAGAGCATTATCGAGCTATGATATTCTACGATTTTAAAGTGGAGCTAAATCAAGAAGAATGTGTTCAACGTCTACAATTAGCATATGGAAATGATGCTCCATCTCGTGCCACTGTATTCAGATGGTTTATAGACTTGACAGAAGAGGTCGAAATTCTCTTCTGGATGAAGAACACACAGGAAGACCTTTGTCAGCTGTAGTCCCAGAAAATGTGTCGGCCATTCGAAAAATGTTAATCGATGATAATCGCTGTACCCACCAAATGATGCAGAAGGAACTTTATTGGATTCACAGCTATACATGAAATTATTCATGAAGAACTGCATATGAAAAAATTAGTTTGTCATTGAGTCCCCCATAATTTAACAAGACACCAATAGGCGGAGCGTGTCAGAATCAGTGAAGAAACCCTAAAATTGCTTAATGATGGTGGACACTTTATTATTTCTAAAATCATAACTGGTGATAAAATGTACATACCATTTTTTGACGTTCCAACACGTCAAGAAAGTAATGTATGGGTCTTTGAAGAGGACCCCAAACCAACAATGGTGAAAAGACAACGATCTTTGGGAAATTCGCCTACAAAAGTGCATTCATGTTGGAGGGGAGTACTTTGAACACTCTTAAAAGTAAGTTTAACGTGTACCACTTAGTCTTATCTCAAAAATTTCAGTGTGACCCTCACACAACCGTGCCAATGTTTATTTGAGACCCTATTGCATATTGTGGAGTCAAAAGAATTCGTAGCAATGGTCTCCAAGTAACCAGCCCTCTATTATTAGGCAGACGACGTTGAAATGTACAGGAGGACAGCGCCTGACCTGTAACAGTGCTCTACTGCTGTGCTTAACACTGTGGTTGTTGCTGTGTGATTTGGCACTGACATGCGGTAGTGGTGTGTTCTAGAGCAGTTGAACAATTTTGCAGTCAAGTTCCAGAATTTCCATCTGTCCGTATCTTACCTATTTTTTGACACCACATTTGCATCACCATACTGGTGTTTTATCTAGAATGAGTAGCAATTTTGCGATAAGAAAATCCAGTTTCTGCCCTCCCAATAGTCCGTCCTTGCTTGTTGGTCGCAATAAGTTCATTAGATGTCCATATTGCAACTTTTAATGATGGAACATAGCGAAAGCAATTGCAGCACCAATTTATATCTAAGAGCAGAAAGTTCAAAAGACACTGCTGCAAAACTGTATGCACATTTTCACTGACATAATAATAATTTGTATGTCCCAAAATGAGGTACGTGTCCTGTAAGTTTCAAGCTATTACCATCAGTCTTTCATGGTGTATTGCAATTTTCGTAAACAGTAGTGTATAATTTAAGGTTTAAATTTGAACTTCTAGTGAAGAGAAAAGTATTTTATTATAGTAAAAGAAATTATATCGATATGGAAGTTAGAGGGGGGATCGACGACCAAAAGCATGCCCTTCTCAAAGTCTTAAAAAAATGATGTACCTAGTGACTTAGTAGGCACCTTGTAAAAAGTAAGTAGAGCGAAAAGTGTCCAAGGAGGTGCTGGACCTTTAGAACCGGTTGGGGATGAAAGGGAAGTCGAGAAAACTGGGAATTCCCAAATGCCAGGTAAAAGTATAGATATAGCTAGGTCAGCTATTGAATTAAATGAAAGTAAATATAAAACTAAACTAGACAATTCGTCATGGGAGTGCCGAAAATCCAGACCACTCGGCTGGCCTTAGGGCTTACAGCAGCACTTTGAGTGGCTGGCCTCGTGGGAGTGCAGAAGAATGTATCCTTTACATGACACCTGGGTAACAAGCAAGAGCGCTTTTATGCTCTGGATCATAGATAGGAATACCACCGTAGAACCTAGAGTTATTGACTCTACTGAGACTTCTAAAAAAACTATAAAATAATTTTCGAGCATATTTAAAAAAAAACAGTTTCAGTTCTAAAAATTTGCGAACCGTATATCATGATTGGTCTGCATAAAAAAAACTTGCACAGCAATAATTTAATTTTCATTGACATGCTTTCTGACATGTTTTAGAAATGTTTCCACGTGTAAGGTACTTATAACTATTTTGTAAAGCAATGGGATCATTATTTAAAGATAAATTAGTGTAGGGTATAAACCGTTAGCGGCGTTAAAAGTTATGCAAGCAGTAATAAATCCAATATAACACAAAAGGTTCCACTTTGACTGCAAATTTCACAAGAAGGTATAATAATAAGGTATAATCATAAAAATAAAGAAAATATACCTTTAAATGCTTCCTTTGCATTTAGTACAGTCAGAATTTTTTTATGCTATACAAACAAGTCCCTAATATGGGATGTGACCTCCCGACTTTGACAAAACTTTACATCGGCATTTCATCACTTCAATTAGGTGATCCACCGCAATAGAGGGCAATAAGTGCCATTCCTATAGAACAGAGACAGCTTTTCCAAGGGCTAAAGATTTTCAATGAGAACTCTTAGGCACAAACAAATCGTTTTTACTTCGTGCCTAATTTCCATATTGTTCGAAGGGCAAATAGCTATTGGACACATCATTTGCTATTTGCATATTGACGATAACAGTAAGTTTCACATTATAAAATCACTGATGCATTCTCCATTTGAGAATTTGTATCAGTTGCAATTTGGAAGGCAGTATATAACATTTGATTTACCAAAGATATAGATTAGATAAAGATGTAGATTTACCAAAGATATAGATGTAGAGGGTACACGTATTAGCGCTCATAGGACTTTTCCCAGAAGGGGGATAAGATGTACAACATCGACTAACTTGATGCCCACCTTTGTGACCTTGAACATCCAAAAGAGGGCAAGTGCCCCCTCGCACTCCTCTATGGGCGTCCATGGTTACATGTGTAGAAAACACAGGTTGCCCGACTCATCCGAGGGGTTGAGTAGCAATCTGAGTGACCGGATGGTTACATGTGTGTACTATATGCAAATAGATTCCAAATTTTATCTAATTTTGCAGCTACTTTTAAAAAAAAATTAAATGTAGCTGTTGCAACATTCACAATTCTTAAACATTTATTTTATCGTTTGAGACCTATAATGCAGAAGTCATTATTTGTGTTAGCATTTATTCTATAGTATGTTATATACGTTGAATGCTAGTGTTAGCATTTATTCTATAGTATGTTATATACGTTGAATGCTAGCAGCAAAAAAGTATTCTGATCTCAACATATGACTTCTTACAAACCCAGATTAGATTCTCTATAGTCATTACATGATATACATTTATTTTATTGAGCAAAATAATAACAAAATTACTTATTTAAAATTTTATGGTTCTGAAACAAATTCCAGATATGGGCTATACTGATAGAAGAGTGATGCCTTTTTAGGAGGACATATAAAGGAAGAATACCGTATTTATGTTACATACTAAAAGAAACACAAAATTCTATTTACTTTCTCAGTTACTCAAACTGCTGCTCATGTCCTAAGGTGAATCGAGCGGTCTAAGTTTAGCCTAGGATACATCCATTCCTATATCATGGATTTTGTTAGGATGTCATGAACATGTTTCTGTTTATATGCTTATATTCAGAATTTATTTAATAATTTAATGAATATTTAAATTTATAAAATTTCGTGTTTATAATCTTTCTCGTCGCCGCTGTGTTTTGAATTTTCCTTATACTTGGGACATTTCATGTTGAAGCAGTGTTTCTTTCTCCAGGGGAGGCCTTTGCCCCTCCGGAAGGTATTTTATGTACATATATTTATATAGAGCAAATAGAAAACTTGCCCCTAAAGTTTCATTCAACCTTCTGGCTAAAAAGTCCTGAAAGAAACACTGCGCAGAAGCCAGAAAGAAATAAGTCATTTAGTATCCTTATTTATTATCAACAACCCAACAAAATATACCTATGTACTAATGCCTGCGGCTCCCGATGATGTATCGATAGTCTATTTATGAAATGTAATTAATACACATTAAATCGCTAATCCCCCGTCCAAATAGATGCTCAAGTCCTCAGGATGAGTCGGACGGTCTGGGTTTTCAGCACTTTTTCTTCGACCCAGACCTTGCAACCTACCCGAAAGTATAAGCAATCTGTTTGGACGGCCGAAAAGTGCCCAATTTAGACCAGAACCCAGTGCGGGCGGCATCCACAGGTACCGTACCTTCATTTTCCTATCACCTACTTTTCAGAAGGACTTACGGATCCACATATTTAACGTTCCCGTATTCCCCGTGAACACTGGGACAATTTGCACAGAGCCGGGAACCGAACTCGGGTCGTCCGAGTGCAAACCCTATAAATACGCCATTAGCATTTGATGAAATGATCCCCAAAACGGTGCTGGCTTTTGTTTTCCTTGAAAGGGATCCCCTGAAAAAAGAGAACTATATCAGCAAAATCAATCATGTTTACCAAGCACGATTCACCTCCTTTTCTCATTATAGTCAACAAAATACGCCTGTTTTGATTATAAAAATAATGCAACCGCTCTATATTTCAATAAAATGCTTTCTCTGGCTTCTAAATAAGTGTTTCCCTCCTAAATGTCCAAAACCACGTTTCTGCTTTCTTGCCTATACCAGTCGCAATTACTATATGACCCCCTAACAATCATTGTACGTGAAACTGAAGTGGAGAAGAAATTATGCTCTTTTGTTGTGCTGCGTATAGCTAGACGTACATCAATATTGATATACGTCTAGCCTTTATACATTATTGCTGCAAAAGGTGGCATCGCCCCAAATTTACCTACAATGCATTTCTCGTTGCTGGTGAGGTTGATAGAAACATGGCGGCTCCCACCGGCGGATCTGGTATGTTTCATAATAATGTTAATTTTATAATTCTGCCTTTTCTGATTTTCAAAATCTAAATGAATGTCGTCAGATTGCAGTATTTTGGTTTCCTTGTGATCTAAATGAATGGAAGTTCATAAAAAATATTAATAGTTAAAAATTGAGGTTGCTATTCACAGTAATTTAACTAATCTTGTCATTCCGAAACATAACTTTAAAGGTTTCATTTTAGGCTTTCATTTTTTATTAATACTTAATTAAGTCCTTTCACGTGGCAAAAATCTACATGATTGATTAATTTTATTATTATTATTATGTAAGTTGGTTTTGGTTGCAAGGAAATGATAAAATAAAATGACTAATATTGGGTGTTTTACTGGGTACTGGTTATAAGTTTTTACCATAAGATATTCTGCATAATTTTTTAATATTAAATTTTATTAAAAATTTGTTATGTTTATTATCTCTTTGTTCTTCGTTAAGTATCAAATAGATTCATGTCATTTGCACACCTTTGATTGCTCATCATCAACTTTCCTTAGATGAATAAATTTTTCAAAATAGATAAAGCAAAATAATGATTTTTTTTTTAAAAACAGTATTCTTGAGCTAAGGTAACTTTGTTCATCTTTTTGTATCAAATATAAATTAAACCAATATGCATTCTATAGGAAAAAATAAGTACTGTGTTTAAGTCAAGGATCATTCTTATTTGTTCATACATTCTACTGAACCAAAGCTAAATTTTAATGTAAAATTTGCGTTATGTATATATTGAGTAAGCACTGTAGATCCCAATAATTTTTCAAATAGTATCACCTATGTCATTACAATGAAAGCCATATCAGTTTGTTTTTATATATGACCTTACGGTTGTGCCACATTAACCCTTCATTGCTAGTTTGATTTGTAATCCCCATTCAAATTTTGATTTTTCGTTCCCTTTTCAATTTCTTTAAATTATTATTTTTTAATGTTTAATTTGTTAAAACTTCCAAATTGACCATTTATGGTACTTATTTTGGCTGATTGTATAGTCAAGGGAATTTTGTATATAAAGTAAAAATTTCTCGAATAGGTTATTTTTATAAAGATTCTGGATGTCATTTATTTAAAGCAGTTGCAAGCTGTAATTTAAAATTCATGCAGCTATGCTTTTACAGGGTGGCCAGGCCACAGACCTAGAAAACCTGGAATTATCAGGGAATTCCGTTAAATATTTCTGGGAAAAATACAAATTTCTGTAATTTTTTTTTTTCATTTTCCGTCTTTATAGTTTCCTTTTAGCTGAATGAACAATGCTTGTTCATTCCATGATGTTACTTTTCATCTCTCGTCACAAGACCCATCACTCATCTCCTTTGAATATACTTCTGAGGGAGAGTTTTCATTAACAGGTGACGTAACCTCGATAAACATCTTTCGAGAGGGAATGTTTCAGGAAAAATATGAGGAAATTTCAAAATAAATTTCTTGTGACCATCCTGTTTTATAAAACATTACCTGTAAAAAAATTTGAATTGAATGATTTAATTTAGAGATTATTCTGTTTAGAACTGAATTTAATCTAGATTTTGTTTTTTATATTTGTCATGTAGCTTCAAACAAATTCTATTACTATCTAGTAGTCAGGCTAGGCACTAATCCTAGGTAATTTATTTTTAATTCTAGATAACAAATGGAAAGCAAGGGTTACTCTGGATTTTTGATTACCTTCACCAAATGAAATGTTCTTTCATCAAATAGTTTTTATTCACCAAATTTTATTTTGACGTTCCATTTGAAAAATTCGCTTTGGTTTCTAAATCCTCAAATTCTAAAGATCAATGTTTTGGAAAAAAAATAAATAGTATAGTAGTACTTGCATTACTATTAGTATACCATGATTTTTTATTTTAATATAGGTAGAATTCATAATCGCCAACCTTTTCATCAAATTAAATTTTCTTTTGCAAAATGTGATAGTCACAATTGGCAGCATGACCCCTGGAAAAAGTGAAGACTGGAAATTAAAAATGCATTTGTATAATTGTGCACTTTTAGTACAAGTGAACTAAAACATAAAAATGAAAATCATTGAAAGAAAATGTAAATTAACATTAATAGCAGTAATTTTTTGTTTAGTGTTTTGTGACCATAAATACATGACTCATTGTTTTTATCAAAGTTAATTTCTTGTTCAGATGTGTTAGGGCAGAGCCAGAAAAAGTGAGCCTGACACAATTTTTTTGGTTTTTTTTGTTTCACATTTTTTTTTTTTAATTCAACATCAAAAATGTTCATATTTCATGTTACAAGCAAAAAAAATTACCTGACTTCTTAATTTTATTCTGAATGAAAGGGCTAAATATAAAACTTCAAAAAATAAATTTTTTACATCATTAGGGAATGCTCACAGAAAAACTGAATTATGTGCATATTTATTTGTAAAATTACAATTCTTTTCTTAAAAAGCATCAATAGTGAATTAAATAAATAGATTATAAGTAAATTCAAATATATTTGAAATTTTTTTAAATTATAAATTATTAAAAAATGAACTTACTACACCCTTCTAGTCACACAGGTGATATGACATACAAAAGTTTTTATTTGGGGTACTAAAATAATTTTGAAATTTTGTTTTTTTGCAAACAAAGCTAAAATATCTTGCTAATATAATATCACTATTCAGTTTTATTTTTCTTTAAAAAATTAGTATTGTACTGACCCCTCACCTGTGTGACAAGTTTCTATCACCTGTGTGACCAGTTCTTATCACCTGTGTGACATCATCTTGTTTGACCAGTTTCTTATCTGTGTGACCAGTTCTTATCACCTGTGATCAAAATTTTTTCTTAAAGCTTAAAGTTTTAAACATACATTATGATTCTACATCATTTTGGGATACAGTTTTATGGGACGTAAAGACTAAGAACTGTTGGAGTGGAACATGTCACATTTGTAAAGATGGCAATAACATTAAAACGAATGTTGATCCAATGAAAAAGCTTCAATGGCAGTAGTGGCAGAAAGATGACAAATTATTAATTAAAGTATTTCATGAAGATAGGTGTGTAGGTTTAGTGAAAAAAATCAAAACTGACTATCCAGACTTCCTGAAGCACGTCAATATCAAGAGAATTCAAGAAAGTGAGTTTATTCGGGATCAAAGTACTGCAGGAACAAGAATTGTTCAATGTGACTTCGCCATGGGTTACACATGTGAATATCAGAACGAGATACAGTCTGCTTTGTGGAGCAGAAAGACTGTTACATTGTTTACTGTAGCCGTATTTTTAAATGGTGAATGTACTACATATCTTGTATGCTCAGACACTCAAAATAAGGACAAAAATGTTGTTGCTGCTTTTTTGATTAAAATGTATGACATCTTGATAAATTATGAAAGCATTTTTGCAGAAATCATATGGAGTGATGGACCTTCATCAGAATTCAAGAACAAGTTTATGTGTAGATTCCTAGTATATTTGACTGAAAAATATAAAAGAGAATTCAGCTGGAAATATACTGCTACATCCCACGGCAAAGGTATAGTTGATGGGATAGGAGGCTTAGCGAAATCAATGGTTCGTAAAGAAGTGATGGCCAAACATGGTGAAGTTGTCGTGCAATCAGATTTTTTTTGTTGTTACTGGAAGACTCCTTAAAAAAACAAATGTTTTGTTCATTTCCGCTGAAGAAATTAAAAAAGTCAATGAGAATCTTGATCTGTGGTCTTCTGTTCCAGTTGTTCCAGGAATTAGAGACATTCATCACTTCACAGTCAATAAAAATGGATTTGAATTGGTAGGATATTTTAACTCTAAACATTCGGAACCCTGTGTCAAATTTTTTTATCCAATTGAAAGCCAGGATCTTGATAATCCATTATCGACATTAATGTTGGAAGTGGGGGATTGGTATTTAGTAGAGTACGATAAAAAAACTTACACCGGAACTGTAATTTCTAAAGTGTCAAATAGTGGACCATATGAAATTTCAGTTATGCATAGGAGCGGACTTAGCTGGAAGTGGCCTTAACAACCTGACAAAGTTTTTATGAATCAAATTGTATTGTACGGAAACTGAACGCACCAGAAGTTGTAAATGCACGTGGAGTTTTTAAATTCAATGATTTGTAACTCAAATTACTTTATTTAGTAGTTTTCTTGTATTCATTTATTACAATGATTAAAAATATAATCCAATTTTGCAGCTTAAACAAAACTTCTCTTTAAATTTTTGCACACTGTCACACAGGTGATATTGGTGGTCACACAGGTGATTGTAGTAAATTAATTTTTTATTAATGTTAAAATTATATTTCAATATTTTTGTTCATATGGGTGTTTATTTTGATTCTTTTGGTATATAGGTTTCAAAAAAATAATCACAGTTTAAGTCATAATTCACAGAAATTTGGTTTTTAATACATGTTAGACTTTTTTCTTTACAAAAAGGTCACACAGGTGATACAATTTTAAAAGGCTCCAGAAAAAGAATAAAAACAATTTTTTTAATAAAATTATTAAAATAGTGTTCCTCACAACCTCTAAGATAGAGTTAAATAAAAATTGTTCTCCTAATAATTGTATAAATTCTATAAAGCAATGCAATATTGATAAATTTGTGTTCAATTCTCACACAGGTGATCCTGGCTCTCCCCGTGATGCAACTTAAAGTATGTGCTAGCCAGTAAACAGCTGACTAGTAACTTCAAAATTTGGCTAATAAAATTTAATTTTCAAATAGCCACTGTGTCTAATAATTTACATCCTAGTTTGACTAAATTACCCAGTATATGTAGTATGATCAAAAGATTAAACCTATGTGATCTATGCTGATCAATTTTTTTTACACCTAAGAACAATAGGGAGGAATTGAATTTTTTTTTTAATTATTCATGTTTTTTTAATGATTTATATTTTATAAATCAAATTATTTATCAAGTCATTTAAATACATCAAATTATTTTAAACCTTTCTAGCTTACCCCATGGCAGAAATGTAGTGACATTGTCACAGAATAGGAACAACCCATTGCAGAAAGATTTTAGTGCCCCAATTCTACTGGCATGTTATAATGCATCAAATACTTGAAAAAATGAAAAGGGATGCATAAAAATTTAAAGCATTTGCCCTGTGAGACATGCAAGGTATTTTTGAAATGTTTACAAATGGGGTCGATAAATAAGAAAATCTTAAAAACTTTAATATGCGGGTTGTATTACTGCTCCTTTTCTAATTATATTTTAAATGGCTTGTAATGAAAGGTGATTAGTTAGTAAGAAAATGAAGTCTGGTAGCCATTGGCTAGTAATGAGAAAATGAAAATTTAAGAGTTAGTGATAGTTATTTTCTTATTGTACAATTCTTATTCAGATCATAACTAGAGGTGAAACATTTGAACATGGAATGTGTGCACAATTAGCTCTGTAAACATGCAATTTTTATCAAATCAAAATTTTGAAAATGTTTACTCCTTTGTCAGACAGACTGGTTGTTATGACCAGTAAATTTCTAGATATCCTGGCACCCAGTATTTGTCAAGACCTGGTGTCTCTTTTTCCACAAATTGACCAATTACATGTATTTGGAGGGGAGTGAGATGAGGTAAACACAAACCAAGGAATTTCAACATTCTATGACTTTCTATAAAACGAGAACAGTTTTAAAACATGGCAAAATGGCTTACATCTCTGCTGTTTATAGGGCTAATTTTATAGTCTAATAGCATCATGAATCATTAGCTAAAAACTCAGCATTTCACAACAATACAATTTTAGCTTTCTTATAGTGCAGTACAGTGGCAGCTAGAGGATCATAAGCCCATTGTCTTAAAAATTACTATCGTATATCACAAATGATCATGGGTAGATAAGTGGTATTTAACCTATAGAAAACAGGATTTTTTTTCTATAGGTTAAAATAGGAAAACTGAACTTGGGCACAATAAGGTTAAGAGAGTAAACTAAGCAAGGGCCAACTGTACATTTAAAATGCTGATGCGAGTGACGCATGTCATTAGAGGAATGCAGAAATAAGATAAATAAAATAGTATACAAGAGCATAATAATCTACTGCTAATTTGAAGTCGTTGTCATCTAAAACACACTTTCACCTAAAATGTACCCTCTCCATAATGGTAGTTAATCCAAGGATGTAACTGTGGGAGCAAATATCATTTCTTTGAGATTCCATCCCATAACCAGGAACATTACACATGCATTCATTGTGTTTAGGGTTGGCCAAAACTCAGTTTACCCCCAACCCGAGTGGGTATTGTGTTTTTTTTTTTTTAATTATTGTATTTTTACAGATATTTATAAATATATTTACAAATATTTATGCATTGTTTCATATTTTCTCTACAGTAATTAATTCGCTTTTTCTCAGAAATATATTTAATAACTTGACATCCTTAAAGACTGATGTATGTATTATTATATACAGGGTGTCCCAAAAAGATTGAAAAGTGCTTTAATTCTTTACCTGTTGGAGATAAGTAGGTAATGTAAATGCAAAAATGTTGAAAGTAAGGTAGAAAATAAGACTACGTTAATGAAATAGTCCTCCCATTAATTTTCAAAAAGTGTTACACTTTTTAAATTTTTATACGACCCCCTTAGACAAATTTGGTCAATCAGAAAATTTTTATTTTTAATGCAACAAGATCATTAAAAAAACCCGCATATCTGTATCTTTAAAATCAACTGAATTATGACAAAGGAAAAAATCGGACTTATGCCACTTTTCCATACCATGTGAAAGGCTGTTTCATCAGTGAAAATAGGGATCATAAACAGATTGACGATGGAAATTGTTTAGATCAAAAATACGTTAATATGTATCAAATTTTTTTATCACAAATGCATCTAAATAAAGCATTGCGCAGAGATCATATAAAGCAGTGGTACTCGTTACGCGATTGGGGCACATAATTAAAATATGCATGCATTGATAGAAGACCACTGATGTAAAGGGACAAATTTTGTTACAAATATTAGAAATACAATACACAAAACACAATTCGTAAAGCATTCTCAAAATGTTTTCCTTTATCTCCAATACATAACTGAGCTCTTCTAATAATGCTTTTGTAAATATTTTGGAGTTCTTCACCACTAATAATGTTTCCTTCCGAGAGGTTGGTGGTAGGGGAAGGAGGGTACGGTCCCTGTGGATGCCTCCCCCACTGGGTTCCGGTCTAAATTGGGTGGCACTTCCCGGCCGTCCATACAGTTACCTTACACCTTTCTGGTAGGTCGGACGGTCTGGGTCTCAACAACAACAACCACTAATATTGTTGCAAGCATCGATTATCTTTTGTTTAAAGTCAATTGCTTTTAATGAGTGAGTATATTATAAGCTAGTGTTCGAAGACGCCCCCATAAGTAAAAAACTAGAGGGGTTAAATCAAGGGATCTAGGGGGGGGGGCATACTGTGACTCCATTCAAACCAATCCACTGTTTATCAAAGTTTTCGTTGAACCAGTTTATCACAATTATAGCCTGGTGTGCAGGTACGCCATCTTGCTGATAATACATGTTTTTTAGAAGCGATAATGTTGTCACCTCCATAAAATCCGTTACAGTACTGTTTAAAATAAGCTGCATGTGTTTTTCAGTTGTAAGAGTCCCTTCATAAAACACAGAACCAATCAGTTTTCCATTCCGAGTTCTGCACCATACAGACACAGAAAACTTTCTCTGGTGATGTATTTAACACACAGTTTAATGTTTTGTCTATGGGGGGTTTAGAGTGTATTCCCTAGTTCTCATGTTCTTTTCAGCTTTTTCTGTTGGATAAGTAAATGTTTGTACTAATTTAGCAACATTTTACAACTTTGTAATTGACTCTTTTCCTTTATCTCTAAAAGGGGATGAGATAGCCTCCCACCCCCACATTAAAAGGGATGTTAACCCCATGAATGTTGTATCTTTGTGTAGCACCATAGTGGTTTCCTATAAAACTGTATTAAAAAAGTAACTATAACTTTTCATTATCAAGAAATTTCTCCTGATGCAGATTTTATTAGACACCCTGTTTATGATGTCCCTTATTTTGACTAAAAAAAAAAATTTTTTTTCATTATAATTTTTACACATGCCCCCTAATTTTGTTCTATATGATCACAAACACTTCTGTATAAAATTTGATCTCGATCAAATAATATATTTTAACCATGCCGACTTTGCTTTGAATATTCTGTTTTTTATGAATTTATTGTTCGGGATGAAGTTTAATCTTTGAAAGTAAAAAAAAATAATCAATAACATAATTATGAAACAATTTATATTTTCTTTTTGTTTCATTTTTACAATCTGGATACACCCTACACCCATCAATGTTTTTCAACATAACATGTATTGAAGATATTCCTCGTTAAATGTCAGTAGTCTATTATAATCTTGTGTTAATTTAATAGCTCTTTCCGATGTATCATTTAGTGTTGAATGAAATGACTATTCCACCATTTAAATATGATATCTTGTTCCCATTAGGAGATTTTTCGAGAAAATTTCGTTTTAAAGCAAAACAAGAGAAAAGATCTTTGCGTAGGTTAGAGATAAACTCACTCATAGTTTTTCCTATAAAGGAATGAAAAAAAAATTAAGAAATAACTCACTACAGAAATTTTTTTGCAACTAAAAATAAGCTTAAGAAACATACTAAAATATTTGTCATTAATATCATCAGGTTACACAATTAAACTCTTACCAATATTAAGGCTGAATATATCTATATTTTACACCATTTTACTTTTTCTTTGAATATCAACATCAAATAGTGATAGAATGGGTATTTTTTCTCATACGTGCCAAAGATGTTTGCAGAACTTCATCATATTTGCTTTAGAATTAGTTTTGTCTGTAATGTCATACTTTTCAATCACTTCAGATAAATCTTGATGTATGACTTTTGTGGCTGATTGACAGTTGAACCAGGTTTTTAACTTTAAATGTAAAGGAAAAGATATCTTGTAAGGCTTTTTTGTTTTTTGAATGAAGTTTCATTTTCTAAGTAAAGTCATCTTTAAAGTTTAAATTGCTAGCTGTACATCTAAATGCATAGCGATTGATGCATAGCGTCTAAAGAGCAAATTTAAGCTTTCTTCTTCATACATCTCTCCTAAAAGATAACTGATATCTCCATAAATTCACTACAATTATTTCTTAATGTAGTTATAAGTAATTCCTTATTTAAAAAAGTAAAATATTTCCTGTGTTTTGAGTTTGCTTATGGTATTCTTGATCACTTGTTAGCTGCTTTGAATATTATTAGTATAGTATTTATATCTTTCCAAATAATTCTTAGATGTTTGAAAAAAGGAACATCAGAACAGTCTGTTGCTACAGACACTTTGCAGTGAAAATCACTTTGTGAAACAAATTCATAAATGTGATGTTTGCAAGAAAAACACAGTAAATCTATTTCCATTTCCTGTTCAGTAATAATGTTCCATTTATATCCCAGTATTAGATTCAGTTAGGACTCAAGAGATCGAGGAATTTGCAATAGTTGAAGTCCCTAGCATCAGGCGCTTTAACCTTCGGGCTGTTGGACTCTTGTGTTGTCACTTTGTGCACATTGCTTTCTTCAGAGAGTTTTTAGTTGGGCCGCCCACAAGTGGGCGGGTCTTCGTTGTCAGCTCCATTAGCAATTTCCATTGGCGTTTGGCTAGACGTTAGAAGATAGCAATTCTTTGCCTGTGATGTTGGTAGAATTCTGAATCAACTCGTAAGCCAGCCAAAATTAAAAGAATTAATTTCGGGGGGGGGGGGGGGGGGGGGGGGGTTTGGGGTCTCTTTATTTCAGATAATAACGTGACGATACTGAAAAGTTGGTCCAAGACGGTCTTGTCAGATTTGAAAATTTGGATGATCTCTTGAAAAAGGTTGGAAATATTGGTGATGACTCAAGAGAGGGTGTAGAAGACCCAGACCGTCCGACTCGTCCAGGGGACTAAGAGCACCTATTTGGACGGCCGGACAAGAGAGGGTGTGAATTTTGTTTTCTAAAGCCCAGTTTTGTAAAGTACATCATCTTGTACGTGTTTTGTTATGAGAAGAATTGAGTCTTTTAGGAAATCCAATTAGCTGTTCTTTGTTTTCATATTGACTACAACAGGGAGTCATTCCTCTCCAGTGTTTATTTTAGGCATACCTCGGGGGGTGAAGGGGGGTTAGACATTCCCCCCCCCCCTCCCCGTAAACTTCATGTTGACCTAGATTCAACTTATGTGATGCATCATTTAGATATATTTATATAGGACAAATAGAAAACTTTCCCCCCTCCCCTAATATTTCATTCGCCCTCCCGAGCCAAAAAGTCCTGAAAGAAACACTGCTTACAGTTGGTAAGAGTTTAGCATCTCAATGAACCGTCAGAGAAAGAGGGATGCTTATGTTATTTCAAATGCATATGTAATCTTTTTGGCACATTCCTTCCTTGATTTTTTTCGGTATCTTAAAAAAAAAAAAAGTTGTTATTAAATGACTGATCCCTATTATACCCTAATCCCTCTGCTGCCACCCGAAGAATGTAAATCCTTATATTTAACTGATAGCCACGTACACCCCAAAATTTATTTGTGAATTCTCTGGTAATTTTGGGACAAATTCACAATTTTCAATTTCATCCAATATTAGATATTATATTACATTTAAAAAAAAATAATACCTGCAGATAACTGAAAAGGAAAGCCTTTCTACCACTTTCTTAAGAAACTAGTAAAAATAAATATGAATTACTCAGTTTATTATATGTATAGAAAATAAATTAAAAAAAAATGCTTATAATTACACACTTCTTAAAACTCTTTCCTTGACCGTCCAAATGGTTGCTCAAGTCCTTAGGATGAGTCTGACGGCCTGGGTCTTCAACACTTCTTAAAAGTAAAATACCAGCTTGTAATTAAATAGGTGAGTATCATGAGAAAAAAAGAGACAATTTGACAGAAAATGAGTCAAGTAGCGTAGCATGATATTCTTGACTGGGGAGGCTAAGCAATTGTAATTTTAACTTGGCAAGGGTTTTTGTATAAGTGAATTTATATTGGAATTTGCACTTTCATTAAGTTTTATTTCCTTGGTGAGTAAAATAAAATAATTTAACATAAAAATGCTAAGAGTGAATTAAATGCTCAATATTTTAAAATATATTACCTATATAAGATACATACAAAGTATAACATTTTAAATGTTTGCTTATTTCTAAATTAGTTGAACTTTTACAACCATTTTATTAAATATGAAGTCATAGTCGCTTTTAGGGGAGGATACTCTCCCCCTTCGATATAAGATAACAAAGACGAGCATCAATCTAAACGATGTTATACATTTTTTTCTTGAGTTTATACCTTCCCCCCTTTCCGAAAAATATTTTACATGCACCCATGTATAAAAAAGTGCACTGAAAATTTGTGAGAAATTTGAAACATAGCTTAGTTAAAAATCACTGTAGTCAACAATGTCCCTAAACAATATTGCATATTAATTATTTACAAATACTGTACTATGAAAATTAAAAAATATCTTATAATTACAATATGCTAAGAATCCGCTAAAAATTTATCAACCACTTTTATTTATCTGAGATTCTCATCTAACAGAGGATTTTAACGGGAAATGAAACTTATTCTTTCTAAAACTTCCAAATATGCAAACGGATGCTTTGCCATATTGATGCCTATATAAAGAGAGCTAAGTCTGCTTTGCAAACTAGTTAAGTTTAATGGTAGTCATTATTAGTATGTTTCTTTGTCTTGAGATTGTTTAAATAAAGTTAGGTAAATCCTAGGTTATTCGTGAAAAATGACGCAAATTCTTTAGTATTACAAATAATGATTATTTTCTACAAATAGTAATTAATAGAATCATGTTTGATCCAAAATGGAGGACTCATTAGGCTTGCACTCTCACCCTCACCTACCCATCATTGATAAAACGTCACGTCTCACATCCAATCATTGGTTGTTTACAAAAAGTTGAAAATGAGGAAGCCTTTATAAGCTAGCTTCCCGTGTTAGTTAAGGCGTTTCATAAATGGGTAGGAAGGCGTTTCATAAATGGGTGGCTCGTGAGCGACTTGTAGAGGGGGGCACTCATCTATGTATTTAAGCCTATATATGTGTTAGTAATATATATATATCTTACCACAGTTTGCATAGTTTTTGATTAAATAATTTCAATTTTTATTTATATATATATATATATATATATATATATATATATATATATATATATATGTAGTACATATGTGTTTTGTATATAGGCACAGGTGTATTATTAAGATAAGTAAAATAACATACCTTACACCTGCTCACTTGTTCATAACATTCCTGGATACATATGAACGCCCACCCCTCCTGGTGAAAGCATTACATAGTCCTAATTTACATTAAAGTAAAATTGTGCTGGCTAGTTAAACTAAAAGTTACATCCAGAAAGTTGTTTAAAAAAATATACATATTCTAGTGATACATACAGATGGTTCAGAGACTATAACTGCTAGTAAAATCAAAATCAGTGATTTGGGAGGCAAGATAGAAAATTGGGGGGATTGGGGACCTACTGGAATAAAAGTTACGCTCAGGGATTTGTCACGTTAAAGATGCATGTCCAGGTGACACAAGTAAAAATGGTGCAGAGACTATAGCCACTAATAGAACCAAAATCACTCACTTAGAAAACGAGATGTAAAATTGTGGTGGCTAAGCTAGAAGTTATTCCCAAGGGGTTGACACAAAATATGTGTACTCAGATGACACGTATAGATGGTGCAGAGACTATAGCCATCATCATAATCAAAATCGCTGAATTAGAAGCCGAGATAAGAAATATGATGTGCTACCTCAATTAAAATATACGCCCATGGGGTATGTGAGCAATATTATCGCCAACGGGAGGCTACAATTTTCAGAATAATAACATCAGATAAAAAGATCATGTTGAAAATTTAATTTTAAAGCTTTTAAGAAATATTTAGATATTCTTTAATTTTTAGGTACTTTTTAATGTTAAATAGCTGAAAAGTAAGACAGCAGGGTAAGTCAAGTGGTCCCTCAGACTGAGTGTCCCATTTTACTCACGATGGACAGAAACCCCTAAAATATCATAAACAACCCCTACTTATTCAACTCACTTATTAAAAGAAAAAAAAACATCTATCGCAGATTTTTTAGATTTCAATTTTCTAAATCTAATACGATTTCGCCATGAACCAAAACTGAAAGAACTAGGTTAATAAAAGAAATCAAAATTACAAAAAAGAGTAATTTGTTTTCAAATGCTTATTTAAACCTCCAAATTTATTCATAAAAAAAGATGAGAGAGAGAACATACACATTCTTAAATGTAGAAAACTGAAGCCAAAGTAGGGATTCTGAGCCAATTTGAGAGGTCCCTCCTCATGTTTTACTATTCTTCTATTTCTTTTTGGCGAAAGGCGCTTACAAAGTGCGACACATATCAAGTCAAAACTGCAATGGCTGTTTTTATTTTATGCCAAATATCTAATATTGTTCCCATCAGGGTTCATCCTAGATGTTTTTCGCGGGCGGCTCATCCTGCTGCCCTTAGAAATTAGAAAACCCACCCCCACTGCCTTCAGAAATTAGAAAACCCATCCTGCATGCCCCTGTACTATAATTTTGTGCCCTGACATCAAAAAATGCCATCCTTCTTTTAAAAATGACACTTCTCCATATATTCTCAAATTTTCAAAACATCGAGAAATGTGCAATGTTTTTTCTCATTCATAATTTATTAAAGCCACGCAAAAGTCACGGCAGTATTTTTGGCAAAATAATTTTTTAAAATTTATAATTGGGCCCTTTTAAAAATATGTTCCCTTTTCAGTACGTGTTGTGCCCTTTTTCGGAAGGTAGTAGTACCCTCCCCTTTGTAAATTCTAAAATGAACCCTGGTTTCCATACCATTCGTTCGCTCAGGACAAGCCAGTAAAAGGGACTCAATTTTATCAAATATCCCTGTATTCTCCGTATTTTTTCCTTGAAAATTCTATGCACTACAGCTTTCTTAGAGTCCTCTTTCTCTGAGGAAAGCTATAGTGCTGCCATCTAGTGACATTTTCCAATACTTATATTCAATAATTCTCGATTTAATCGAACCAGAAATTCAGATTTTTTCAATAGAAATTGTAATAAATCTGTATAACTAAAAAAATAAGTTGGGGTGTTTACTCAATGGTGCCGCATGTCACCGCGACTTCCCTCAATAACGGCAGCTATCTTAATGCCATATTTCTCCTTATAGAGACGAAGGCTGGATGATTTTAGCTTCTAAAACATTAAAATATGCTTTTTAATGGGAAAAATACTTTGAATTGTGTCACTTTAAGGAAGAAAAATGTAACAATTTTCTAAATAATACATATATCTTCGCAAAATTATTTTTAAAATTATAATAAATAAAGTATGTTTAAATAATTTTTTAAATTAGATTTTAATTTGGGGAGGCTCAGCTTTTTAGCCTTAATGGACACTACGTCACTGGTCAAGCATATACAGTAGAACTTCCATTATTCCAAACTCCAATACCTCTTTTAACTGAAATCTATTTTAGAGCCTTTTTATTTTATTATTTAAAAATTAAAAAAAAAAAAATAATCTTCTGTTAACCAAAGACTATTTCCAAGCAAATATTTATTTTCCTATGCTGTTAAAGAAGCCCCGAGATAGGACTGCAAAGCAAAGACAATCTATTGTCAAACAGAACTTCAAATCAAATTTTTGTGATATGTTCTGAATACATATAAGTTCAAAATTAAAAAAATATCATCATATTTAATATTTTTAAAATGACATCATTCCTTTCATGTCAAATGTATACCTCTTTCAAAAATGTTCACACTTTTAATTAGCACTATCATTGTGCCCTCTCCTCTTTGATTAATTTTCGATTATCTGAAAATTTTGATTTTCCGAAATAGACTCTGTCCCAGTTGATTTGGATAATAGAGTTTCTACTGTATATGATACTATTAAAGCATTTTCCTCCAGAAGAACTTGCCAAAACATTCCATATTTTTTATAAATTTTCAAACTTAGCTGGAATGTTTTGACACGTTCTTCTTCTGATGGAAAATGCTTTAATAGTATCATATACAGTAGAAACTCTATTATCCAAATCAATTGGGACTGAGCCTATTTCAGAAAATCAAAATTTCCAGTCTGAAAATTTTGATTTTCTGAAATAGTCTCGGTCCCAATTGATTTGAATAAAAGAGGTACTACTGTATATGGTACTATTAAAGCATTTTACTTCAGAAGAGAACTTAACACTGAAAGAATAGGCTCATTAAAACTTCTTATTTTTTTTTTTTTTTACTCAAAATTAGAAAAATGAATGATCAAAGACTTCTTGTAAAGCTACTTTCTTAAAAAGAAAAAAAGTTCTACAAAGAGTATATATTCATTTTTATTTAAAAACAAAACAAAATTTTTCAAGAAAAACATTGCAAAATATTTTCTGCCCCACATCTCTACAAACAGGACCATGATGTTTTATTCTTCAGATCTACCTGTGGTGTCATTCCGTATCAAATCAACCAATGGTCTGAACCTTAACATCAATATTTTTGGTGCAGTGGTAGTACCAGTGAAGCTGACAAAAACTGTAAAATATTAGATTTTTTTGGGCTTTTAGTTTTTCAGTTACTGACTTTCAAAAAAGAGAAATCTGCCAAATTTGTCAAAGTTTTGAAATCTTTAAACAGCTGTAGATTAAAAACTATTTAACTTAGAGAGCTCAAATTGGTGTCATTTTCTTTTGCTTTTAATGAGCCTTAATTTTATATATAACATGACTATGCTACTTCAAATTTGAATTTTTTGAAAAGCTTCAAAAAAAATTTTTTTTTAAATCTCAAAAACACCCCTTTTAATTTTTTTTAAAAATATATATGTTTTAAAGATGTTAATGGACTGCTTCTTGTATGCCAAGTTTCATAATGAATGGGATGGCAATGGGTTCCCAAGAAAAAATTTTTTTTTTTGTATTAAACTATACGTGAAATTCGCTAAATTTTATTACAAAAAATTTAATTTCCATTGGAACTCCCTAACAACCGACTATGAAATTTGTCACACAAATAGTCCCTTAATGTCTTTAAAACATATATTTTTTTGAAAAAAAATTACTTTTTTAGTTTAATATTTTTAAAAACTCCAATTTAAAAAAAAAGAGTTAGAATACCATAATCATGTTGTATATCAAATTAAGGCTCATCGAAAACAAACTGCACCGATTTGAGCTCTCTGGGTCAAATAGTTTTTGATCTACAACTGTTTAAAGATTTCAAAACTTTGCCAGATTTGGCTTTTCTGAAAAAGTGAATAACTGAACATCTAAGAGCCCAAAAAATCTGAAATTTTACAGTTTTTATAAACTTTACTGGTACTACCACTGTACCAAAAATGATCAATTTCTTAGATATCAAGGTTCAAACCATTAAGTGATTTGACACAGAATGACATACATTTAGTACATAACTCATTAACCAGTTGTTTCAAACATTCAGCCCACATATGTTCTTTTCAATTTTAACAATTTGCTACACACTTAATATTTCACATATGTCACTCAAAATTTAATTTTGTATTTATAATTATAATTACAAAACCTGACTTTTTTCAAGAACTTTTAAAATAAGTACTTCTCCAAACTGAGTGAAGACAATTTCATTTCTTCCTTGCTCAGAGTACAAACTCTCCCAGTTGCAGTAGCAGGCTCTACTCTTTGCAAAATGGTCTCACCTGGCACATTCAATATGTCACTCGGTTGAGGATAAAAGATAGAAGAAGAAGGTCCCTTACGATGTAGGAAGCTTGCTTTATAGTCGCTCGTAATATTATTCATCTCAAGAATACATGCAAGCCACCAAGATCCTTTATAGACTATAGTGACAAATCCAGATTCAATTTTTGCTAAATTAGTTGGCGTAATATAGTCAAATGCTGTCGCACGTTCATTAAACTGGTGTTCACTACAGTGTTAATGCTTAACAAGAAGCAGATTTTCAGAAATTGGGTAAAAATAATGAAGTTTTTGAGTACATAGAAAAGTAGAGCCTGTTACTGCAACTGGGAGAGTTTGTACTCTGAGCAAGGAAGAAATGGAATTGTATTCACTCAGTTTAGAGAAGTACTTATTTAAAAAGTTCTTGAAAAAAGTGAGGTTTTGTAATTGATTGTAAATACAAAATGAAATTTTGAGTGACATATGTAAAACATTAAGTGTGTAGCAAATTGTTAATATTGAAAAAAACATATGTGAGCTGAATGTTTGAAACAACTGGTTAATGAGTTATGTACTAAATGTATGTCATTCCGTGTCAAATCAATTAATGGTTTGAACCTTGATACCTCAGAAATTGATCCTTTTTAGTACAGTGATAGTACCAGTAAAGTTTACAAAAACTGTAAAATTTCAGATTTTTTGGGCTCTTAGATTTTCAGTTATTTACTTTTTTAAAAAAGCCAAATCTGGCAAAGTTTTGAAATCTTTAAACAGTTGTACTCAAAAACTATTTGACCCAGAGAGCTCAAATTGGTGTTGTTCTTTTATTTTCAATGAGCCTTAATTTGATATACATGTTTATGATATTCTAACTCTTTTTTTTTTTAGATTATCTAAAAAAAAAAGAAACTGATTTCTTCTAAAAAAATATATGTTTCAAAGACATTAAGGGACTATTTGTGTGCCAAATTTCATAGTCGGTTGTTAAGGGATTCCTATGGAAATGAAATTTTTTGTAATTAAATTTAGCGAATTTCACATATAGTTTCATACAAAAAAAATAATTTTCATAGGAACTCAATGGCATCCCATTATAAAACTTGGCATACAAGTAGTCTATTAACATCTTTAAAGCATATATATTTTTCAAAAAAATTAAAAGGGGTGTTTTTGAGATTTAAAAAATTTTTTTTTTTTTTAAGCTTTTCAAAAATTCAAATTTGAAGTAGCATAGTCATGTTATATATCAAATTAAGGCTTATTAAAAGCAAAAGAAAATGACACAAATTTGAGCTCTCTAGGTCAAATAGTTTTTGATATACAGCTGTTTAAGATTTCAAAACTTTGTCTGATTTCGCTTTTTTGAAAGTCAATAACTGAAAAATAAATTAAGAGCCCAAAAATCTGAAATTTTGCATTTTTTGATTTTTTGTCGTCTTGATAGTTACAATAAATAAACAAAAAATCATAAAAATCTGAATCATGAAGGTTCAAAATTTTTTTTTTATTGGTTGATTTGACATGGAATGACCCTGTGAAGGTAATTTTGTATAACGAAAACTTATACTTCTTTTTAGAATTACATATTTTAAAAGAATATTTTGAATAACAATATTATATAGAATACTATAAAAAATTTGCGTTTAATTGTGAATTTTAAGTTTTTTTATATTATATATTCCATACGAAAAACAGGCATACTGCTAGTAATATAATAAATGAATTACAATGAAAATAAATTTTACATTTCGCAATATTGTTATTACAATGGAACTCCGGTTTTGTATTTCTCTATGGAACCGATTAAAAGTGCTATATGCAAGAAAATGCAATATACAAGAAACTCTTTTAATTAGTATATAAAAATCAAGGAAAACAAATAAGGAAATATATATACCACTCACCAAACTTTACTTTTTCACAAGCTTTACTTTTTAGTTCAAAGTTTAATTTATGATTCCCATAGAAAAATTTCAAACATATCAAAAACGTTAAAACCCCTATACTTTGGCTATTGTTTTAATCAAATTTACTATTAACTTTCAAAATAATTCACCACTCTTTAGACAAATCTTTAAGAAAAGAAACCAGTGAAATCCTACAGTTTGGATTTGTCTACCCAGCAGTTAACCGATAAAAGGTTCATACTGTTATGAAACATATCCTCTCAAGAATCGTGGGTGTATATGCAGGATACAAGAACGAGTCTTAAGTTTCTGGATAACATACGTTTATTCACAAGCACGAAGTAAACAGGAACAATATATGAGAGTCACACTAAAATTTTTGAAATATAGTTAAGTGGTACAAGTTAAACGTACCAACGATTAAGGGTGTTCAAAGTACTCCCCTCCAACATCAATGCACTTTTGTAAGTGAATTTTCCGAAGATAAATGCTTCAAGCCATCCATTTCTTGGAATCTGAATGAAAAATATGCTTTTATAGCCTTATCAATCTCATCTTCGGAATGAAATGACGGCCACATAAATATTTTTTTACATTAAAAAATAGCCAAAAGTTATATATAGCAAGATCAGGAGAATAGGGAGTATGTTCTATCATTTTGATGTGTTTTTGTTCAAGAAATTCGATTATCATTCTTGCTGAATAAGAAGATGCATTGTCATGGTGAAGCATGAGTCCCTTAATATTCACTTCTTGAAGAATTTCTGGAAGACACTTGGTGGTGTACCAATTAGCTGTAACTCCTGTTCTGTCCCTCTAGCTTTATGACTTTGACCAGATCTGTTCTTCTGAAGAACGCGGCATACATTACTTTTTTCATTGCTTGTTGTCTTTTCACCTTTGTTGGTTTGGAATCATCTTCAAAGATCCATACTCCATACTTTACTTTCTTGACATGTTGGAACGTCAAAAAATGTTCATCACCAGTTATGATTTTAGAAATAATGCGGTGTCCACCATCATTAAGTAATTTTAGGGTTTCTTTACTGATTCTGATACACTCTTTGGTATTCTGTTAAATTATGGGGGACTCAACAACAAACTAATTTTTTCATATGCAGTTCTTCATGAATAATTTTATGTATAGCTGTAGATCCAATGTTAAGTTCCTTCTGTATCATTTGGTAAGTACAGCAATTATTATCGATTAACATTTTTCGAATGGCTGACACATTTTCTGGAACTACAGCTGATAAAGGTCTTCCTGTGTGTTCTTCATCCAGGAGAGAATTTTGACCTCCTCTAAACTCTGTAAACCATCTGAATACAATGGCATGAGATGGAGCATCATTTTCATATGCTAATTGTAGACGTTGAATACATTCTTCTTGATTTAGCCCCACTTTAAAATCATAGCTCGATAATACTCTCGCTTCAACTCTATTTTCTTTTCTTTCAAAATTTATTCTATGATAACTTAATTGTAATTGTTCCCACAAATTATTGTCTGCGGGCATAAGAACTCAAATTTAAATATAAGATCAATAACTTTTTTTTAGCACGTATTGTCTGTCCCTGTCTCAAAAATTTCAGTGTGACCCTCGTACAATCAAACAGCACTTAAAAGCTCCAATAATTTCACAGAATAAATGATATAATTCTCAAAATGCCAAAAGTAATTTCACAAAACAGTAGTAAATATTCTCAGAACGTTGACAAAAATCACAGCACAACGTAGTTCGTATCATGTCCATTCGTGAACTCCAACTGGAATGGAGGAGGTGAGTCCTTTTTATAGTCTCCATAGAAACTTGTGGAAATCTCTATATCTCAAAGAATAATCGTTTTATCAAGAAGTTTCTGGAACATTCTGGAAGTGCCGCTAAATTAGTAATAAATTGCCAAATCTGGCAACTCTTCTAACTAAACTGGGAAATCCTGGCAACCTCGGGCTGACATCATGCTCTGTATTTTCTTCGTCTGACCTTCGAGGCGTACGAAAGAAGGAAGCGCCAAATAGAACATAGAGCATTCGCAACAATACAGATTTTTCTTAATTCCCATTTCCAATACAACTCCTGCAATATTTCAAGGTACAGCCGCAGAAAAAAAAACGTTCCACCCTCTGTTAATCGAGCATCGTTCATTGTACAGAAAATTGAATGATACCATTCGATTAGGAATAACATCCTCTACAAATTTATGTGCGTAAAATTTGCATAAGGGGCCACCTTCATATCTAAACACGCACAAACTTTGAAATTTTCAATGACAACACCCAAGTTTGACAACATAGTTCGAATCTAGAGTAAAATTCAACCAGTGATATCAAATTTCAAGTTATTTGGGTGAAGCATTTCTGAGTTGTGAGTATGTAAATTTTGAGCTCGTAATGTTAAATTAGTTTCCAAGACTTCCATTCATATCTTCTGTAATAATTATCTGCTCACGCTGATTATTTGTATGACGTTACTACTAAACAACCCAAACACATTTACGTGATTTTTATTTTTGTTGAAATAATTGTTTGTATGAAATATTAATTATGAAATTAATAATCGAAATAATATGAATACAAACCTGGACATGTTTTGATAACAATCGATTCACAGGCTTTTTATATGTTTATGTAAAATTCCAGGTGTTTCCTCCCTCTAGTTCTTTCGAAATGTTTAAATATTCAGCATCACAAGGATTTTAGAGGTCGTATATTAGTTTAAAAAATGACTAATTTGAAAAAGTTATATTAATTGTAAGTTAATCTTTATTTAAGAAAACTGGCATTTATTTTTACCCCGTTTTAATAAAAACTTTGTATAAACAGTGTTGTATAGATGCAACCTAATTAACGTAATTCTGCTACTGTATTGAAGGGTGAAAACTTGTATTGTTATAAATGGGATCTACTTATGTTATTGTCGATTAATAGTTCCCGAGCTACTGCGAGTTGAAATCGCCCACAAAATGTGATAATTTATAATAAAAAATATTTATATAAAACAGTAACAAATTATAAAATTATGTGATACTAAGCACCAACAAGACTTCAAGCTGTGATTGATAATGATTGCGGTTGCACACCGTATTGATGCTTTTAAATTCGTCACCAGGTTCCAACGGAGTTGTTTTGCCGCGTGATCTGCAGATATTTGACAGTCTCGTAATTTATTTTTGAAACATCATTATAAAATAACATTTGAAAATAAACATTTCATTCTTTTTTATTTCTTTTTTCTTTTATTGACCCTGGCACAAATGCCCCATTAGTTTTTAGCAATGTACCCAGTACGGCTTTTTACCCCTAATAATCGTGCCCTATTTGAGGCTCACATAATCCTACCCATTACAGGCCCAATGCCTTAGTAACACATACACAAACAAGCCAACACCACACCCAGCCATGAAAATGCTCACCCTCTCATGCAGGAATCGAACCTGCGACCCTTTGGCTGTGAGGTAAACCATAATGCTTAATGTCAAGTGGATAGTTCAATAATTCACAACAGTTCTGTGGTCAATCAACGAAACATCGCCCTTCAAATTGCGGTTTTCAATATGGAGCTGATCCCCGAAAATTGCACAGTCCGGAATATTGAATATCTTGGGATATAAAGATAGAAACGTCGTAAAAATTTGAATTTGGACTAATTTGGGGGTCTAGAACTTGTGGGTGATGTCAAAATTGGGTGTTGCCATTAGAAATTTCAAAGTTTGTGCACGTTTAGATATGAAGACGGCCCCTTATGCAAATTTTATGCACATTAATTTGTAGAGGTTGTTATTCCTAATCGAATGGTATCCATCATTCAATTTTCTCTACGATGAACGATGCTCAATTAACAGAGCGTGAGGCGTTTTTTTTTTTTTTCCACGGCTGTACATCTCTCCTGAATAATAACTACTTCAGTATGGTACTTGAGGGTCAAGTGCTAGTCAGAGCAAAAACCTGTATCTCTTCATTTATTTACACTGAAAGACACATTTATTTTGAATTTTTATAGGTTGGTCGACTGTGAGTATAAGCTACCCTGACTACTATGTTATGGCTGATGCAGGAATCTGGTCATAACAACATATTATAGTTGTACATTGTGGGTTTATATCATTGATTTGTATTTTCTATTAATAATATTTTGTTTTGTAGGTGTTGTAGTTCCTCGTAATTTCCGTCTTCTTGAGGAGCTGGAACAAGGACAGAAAGGTGTTGGAGATGGGACCATTAGCTGGGGTTTAGAAGATGACAGTGATATGACTTTAACACAGTGGACAGGAATGATAATAGGACCCCCACGAGTAAAATATTTAAATATTTTGTTAATTTTAAATGCAATTCATACTTGTTATGTATGCGAATTATTCCACCAATGCAGTTTCTTTCCTTAAAGATTTGAGGAATTCAATTGAATGATTTTTAGTAATTGACTTTCACTACCCTTGTTAATCGAAAGTATTCAAGATTCTTACTAGACCTGAAAGTAAACACTCACCACAGGTCGATTAAATAGAACAACTAACCGACCAATACTCCTCCTTTTATTCCGTTTTAAATAAAAAAAACTCACCAGAAAATTACTAACTGTACGTTTCTTCCCTCTCAAATTCTCATCTATCATTTGTGTATATTAAGTATAAGTTTCCCCCAGGATTAAAAAAGAGCAGGGTGCTGTTAACAGAAAAAGGGCACATATTTTTTATGTGAATAACATTTATGCTTGGGATTTTTATGACAAAAATCAGAGCGTTGCAAAAAAATGTAAACACTTTGGTCGCTTATACCTCCAAGTCTAATAGAC
Source organism: Amaurobius ferox (assembly GCA_951213105.1). Lineage (NCBI taxonomy): Eukaryota > Metazoa > Arthropoda > Arachnida > Araneae > Amaurobiidae > Amaurobius > Amaurobius ferox. Next base: position 122,423,419 of record OX578152.1, read on the forward strand.
AAAAATGTAAATATATTTTCTTGTTTTGTAGGAAATAGGGTCCAGATTATGAATATAAAAAATTAATTTCAATTTTTTAATATTTTGAATTTGTTTTTTGAAAAACTTAAAAAAGTATCTGTCCGAGCAAGTGTTTTTTTTTTCATTTTGCTTATTTTCACTCAAAATATCTTTGAAACCATAAAAGACAGATAAAAATAGTAAGGGATAAAAATATGTATTAGGAAATTTAGTTTCTAAATCTATATTTATATTTTAAAAATGCACTTATTATAGTTTTCGAGTAATCGTTTTGTCGAGTTGAAGAAGAGTGAAAATTTATCCTTTTCAAGTTTGTAATGCTATCTCAAAAACTAAACCTGTAAACAATTATGCAAGAATATAGCTCTTTGAAATCCCTACAAGTGTATATAATTGGATTTTGGATGAGCTCTTTGTTTGCAAAGTATAGTGGTTATAATTTCGATATTTTAGTATTTTAACCTGGGTTTTCCAATGTGTGGGAAAGCTGTAATTTACTTAAAATGTTACTATTGTTTCAGCTGAATCTATTACTTACTCCTTGGTGAAATATTCGTTCATAAGTATGAGATAATCTTATTTTGTTTAAAAATTAGGGCATTAAATGAACTTGGAGATTCTAAAAATATGTAATGCTTGGTTAGGGTTTAACAAAAGAAATGAAAATATAAATATTAAAGTACATATTTCTGTGCCGCCAGGCAAGTTCATAGATTACAGGTCAGGTTGATTTCAGGTCAGATGAGTTTAATTTATATACCGAAAAACAAGTTTGTAAAATAATTTTGTATTTTAACCAAAAGTCTATAGTCGAAGCATCCAGATAAAATCGTTATGAAAACTAAAGTACTAACTAGCTATAAACAGTTAGCGAGTCATTTGTAGCACTTTGAAATACTGTAAACAATATAAATGAATCTGAAAAAATCGAATGGCTTTATTGAACTTTACTGAAGTTTCACTTTACAAACTGTTTGTTATTCATTCAAAACCATTTTGGCTTCATTGGACTGGAGCCACCACCACTAAGGTATGAAAATGTTTCTTTTGTTGAGAACAAATTTATCATTGAATAAATGCTATTTTTACATCAAATGCAATTATAGTCTTGAGCAATTGGGTTTATTAGCAATTACAATTATTGTTATATAAATTTAGAGTTGATTAAATTTAAAAAGGAGAATATTAAATTTTGATTTTTAGTATTTTCTCATTAGTCAATGAAGTTTGATGATTTTAAGGGATAAGCTTTATTTAAACGTTGAAAATATTTAATTGTTTGCTGTTATATATTGATTACAAAAAAAAAAAACCTGATTTAAATAACTAAATAAAATTCCAGAGAGCTCCATAAAATCACCCTATAAAATTTTGAACTATGGATTAGCAAATGTTTAGCTGTTAAATTATTCCATGGAGCAGAATTATTAATAGTGCAAGCAACGTACATTTATGTGTCTGTGCAGCATTCATATTTTTTGCCATAAACTCGCGTAGCAGGCGAGTACGCGAATAACAACTACTGCATACGTCCCTAAAGTGGGCATATCATTATTAAATGAGCTTGATTATTATTATTATTGCATGTGTCCGCGGAGCGGGTCAAAGACGAATCCGCTAATATGAGGGGGTTTATTTTGTGTTTCAAATCTGATATGCGGATGTCGTGCAATGGGCTAATCTGTTAATCCATACCATATAGTGCGAGTTCATAACACGTCACATGATTTGCATGCATCTGCACAGGGTATATATCGTTATTACATGCATTGTATGCAGATTGTATACACTCGTTAAAAGAAGGTGCTTAATTTTGTAAATCCACTACGCAAATTAAATATGTCGAATCGTTATTACATGGTGTGGAGTTATCGTTATATTGTATATAACGCATACTGCATCCGTCTGCGTAGTAGTCGGGTCAGGATCGCTCATACAAATTTCTGGATTACCCTTCATATTTCATTTTCCTCTTTTGTGCATTCTTCATGTCTGCTGCTCCCTCAAAAAAGAGCCCCCACCACTTGAGTGGTGTTCGATCCTCCTTATGGGCGGCTGTGGTCAGATACACAGCCAATAGCTATTGCATGACCTGCATTGGGAGTAAATCCGCTACTCAAATTAAATATGTCCGCGCAGCCCGCATATCATTATTGCATGGAGCGGAGTTTTCATTATATTGTATATAACGCATAGTGGTCAGATCAGGGCCGCCCATACAAATTCCTGGGTTCCTCTTCATATTTCATTTTCTTCTTTTGTGCATTTTTCATGTCTTCTCCCTCAAAAATTGTTAGGGGGTTTTCTCCCACCCTTTCTATCATCCTCTGTTTTGACTATCAGCAGGAATCAGCGTAAACATCTTCCTGCAAATGGTGCAAAGAACCCTAGTCCGGAAATCTATATTTTTAAATATTTGTTTTAGAGCAAATATGCTTACAGGGTTTACATTTACAGAACTTTATAGCTCAAATGCATATCAAACATGAAATAATTTAACAAAAATTTAAGTTGGAAAAGAAAACTGCTTTGTGAAAGTTTTCATCAGATGGAAGAAGGAATGTACGTGCTTAATATTCCCCTTTCTGTTTTGCTTCTTTTAGTGGAGGAAAGAAGTGATATGGGGCTGTCAATCCTCTTTTTATTGGCACTAGATCACCCTTTTTCTTTTTCTTTCTTTGAAGGAGGAGGGGGTGGGGGGAGATACACATGATCAAAATTTACGGTAATGAACTTAGAGAAAGGGCTCTGGGACTTATCTGAGGTTATACAAAAACTGGTTGATTTTCGTTTGAGGACAGACATTGCTCTCTTAGCAAAAGGCTAAACAGGGGATCTCATCTGCTAACAAAAAGGCAGGGAGGGCGCTGTTCTCATGCAAAAGGCAAGGAGGGCTCTGTTCTGGTAACAAAAGAGCAGGCAGGGCGCTGCGCCCTTCCAAAAGTGCCTGGGGGAAACTCTGTAAAGTATATATAACCATGCTTAATATACACAAATGATACGGGAGAACAATATCAGGGATATTTTACAAAATATTCCTGATAGTGTCTACTAAATTAAAACTGGCCACTTTCTACTAAGCAAAAATTTAAATTTTCAGGTCTAGGTCATACACATCAAGAAAAAACCTGGAAACATTAGGGAATAAAATGATAGCTAAAAAAGTCATGGAAAATTCATATTTTCATAGTTGACTTGGAAAGTATCTTGCGTTTTTATCCCGCTCCTCAATATCTGAAGTACTACTGAATTCGCACTTTGAAATATTGGTATTGAAATACTGAATTAGAAAATAAAAGTTGTAATGAAGACATAATTAAATTAATTTTTTTTTCTACTGAAAATGTAATGTTTTATCTTTTTATTGTGAAGTAATGAGTAAAATATTAAGTAACATATAAATGATATTTTAATTCTTAAGCATAAAAAGTGGTGATCCAAATATTTTCTGCATTATTTAGGTAGATCTTTAATTATTTATTGTAATAGATGGCAACACATTTATTTATTTGTTGTCATAAAAAAATGCTAAGTAGTTATCGTCCTTGTTTATATATTGTTTGTGGTTTGCAAAATAAAAAGTGGTGATCCAAATATTTTCTGCATTATTTAGGTAGATCTTTAATTATTTATTGTAATAGATGGCAACACATTTGTTTAATTATTTGTTGTCATGAAAGAATGTTAAATAATTATCGTCCTTATTTATAAGTCCCCTGGAAAAGTCAGCGAATTTAGTTTTAGAAATTGAGTATGAACCCTGTTATTGTTTTCCTGTTGAAAACACTTTTCTGCCTGATTGAAAACCTAGCAAAGATTGCAACTCTCAAAAGTCTTCCAGTTTTGTCTTTTCTTCCCTAACTTCTTAGTAAACAATCATAACTACCCCGGGCAAAATTCCCTAATAGGAATTTTAAATAAAATCTTCGTTGATGCCTGTAAAATTCCTATGCAGTAGAATCTTGTTTATCCAAAGTATTGTAAACTAAATATAAGGAATTATGAATCCCTGGATTTTATTAAATAACTTTTGATTAAATTGTTTGTCACTTCAAATTTGACTCACCCCAAGTTCAACTGTGCATGTGCTACTATCTTTATTCAGCGGCGATTGCGTTTTAGAATTCTGTAATTTTTAGTTGGGATACTTTCGGAATTCTGAAAGCTTAGTGGCAATAATTCTTCCGTTGAAATTTGATATATTTTAGCTACAATGTGCTAGTCAGATTTAAAGGAATTAATGATTCTGCCAAAAATGCTTTACAGTCGTATTTCAACAAGAGCGGAGAATGTTTTAGATACACAAGCTTTTGCCACTGACTGAATGTTTCTAATTTCTACCCCTGCTGTGATAATGATTTGTAAGAAAATAACTAAATAATCATATGCAAAGTGATAGCTATTTATTTTCTGTTAACATATCTGTCTATATCTGTTTAAAAACCATTTATGAGTTGTTAATTCTGTTTGTTTAGAAACCATTTATTAGCTGTTAATTATCCAAATATGGATCATTTACAGATGAAGGATATTTCAATGCTGTAAAGGAACTATAAAGTCATTCATTGGCATGGATTTTTTAGTACATTTCTGTTAGATATAAAAACATAGAATGTACTTGAATTTTAGATTAACATTTTCAAGACCTTGAAAGTGCTAAAAAAAGGCAGAGTTGAAAGTGTTCTGCAGATTCACAGCATTGTGTTTTTTCTAAGAAGTTCTGCTTCTCTGGAAATTTCCCTAGCAGTTGCGCTATTGCTGAAATTTTCCGAAACAACATTGTTTTTTTCCCAAAAATTTCCTCAACAGCTTCAACATTAAACAATAATGCTAGTTTGCTATGATTTTTCCTCCCAGAAACGCATGCAACTTCATAATATAGAAGAAATGATGTCCTTGAAAAATAATTGCCTGGTACTTGCCCTTGAAAAGTGCTTGAAATTTTTTTAAGGGAAGTGCACTCACCCTGGATATATGTGATTAAAACAGCTGAAACTACACTCGCAAAAAGAAGATACCATGCTCTCAAGAAATTTATCTAAGAATTTCTTCACAGCATTGAAATCTTTCTTCAGATGTTGCTTTTTCCAAATTTATTACACCTAAAAGGTCCTTTTGAATTAAACCATTGAGCATAACCTGCGTTAGAAATTTATATATGTATATATTATTTTTAGAAATCAGTGATAAATTTCTTACTTCATTTTTCCAGTGTCTGCTACTCTTCTTTTAGACTGCTCTGTTATTAGAATTATAGATATTCAAGTTCTTTAAAGGGTCAAAGATTGGTTATTAATTTCTCACATTGGAAAGTTTTGTAATTGAACAGAGTGGTAACAGAACCTGGAAATCAGGGATTTCTCAGGGAATTTTTCAATTCTCGAAATATCAGGGAAATGTCAGCGGATTTTTCAAAATTCCTCGAAAATCAGGGAAAATGAAAATTTTCAATCGCTAATATGCAGGCATGAGAGACTTTTGCCCTTTTCTGTTTTTTGTTTTTAGAGTTACCGATATTGTTTAAAAAATGCGATAAAATTGTTTATTGGGGGGGGGGGGGTATGCCTCCCTCTTATAAAGACAAAATCGACATCACTCTTATGGACACCGTGTATCAGAGATGCCAACTTTTATGGATTTTCCGTAATTTGTACGGATTTTTACTTCATCTTATGGTTTTACGGACATTACTCCCAAAACTACGGAAAATCCCTTAAAATCCATGCCTTCCACCATTCAATTCATATTCCCTGCTTTGCTGAGAAGCCAAAATTATCAGTTTGCATCCATTTTCTTCTTCTAATGATTTCATACCCGAATAATAGACTTAATTTATTTTTATAGTGCGATTGAAAATAAAGAAATATTTTATTAAACAAATTATATTTCACTTAAATTATAAGATTGCGCAATTCAGTCTTTCTTTTCGGGCTTTGCTGAGAGTACACAATTGCTTTTCTTCATCCATCTCCATCCCCTTATTATTGCACATTAACTTGACTAACTGATTTTCATATTTTGGTTGGCTACCCTTTTAATTATTTTCATATAAATAGTACGATTTTGAATTTTTTTTTACAGCCGTTGCGAGAACGCTATTATCCTTTTCCATCGATCTCCATCTCCCTATTGTTGCACATTAACTTGACTAAACTAACTTATTTTCATATTTTGGTTGATTATAAAAGCTCATTTTTTAATTGTTTTCACAGAAATAGTACGATTGTGAAATTCAGTTGTTTTTTCGCAGGTGTTTCCAAGAGTACGCAATTATCTTTATCCATCAATCTCCATCCCCCTATTGTTGCACATTAACTTGACTAAACAAGCTTATTTTTATATTTTGGTTCATTATAAAGGTTAATTTTTTAATTATTTTCACATAATAGTACGATCATGAAATTCAGTTTTTTGTTTCGCGGACGTTGCTGAGGGTATGAAATTATTCTTTTCCATCGATCTTTATCTCCCTATTGTTGCACATTAACATGACTAAACTAGCATATTTTCATATTTTGATTGATTTTAAAGGTTAATTTTTTAATTATTTTCACAAATAGTACTATCATAAAATTCAGTTGTTGTTTTTTTCGCGGGCATTGCCGAGAGTACGTAATTATCTTTTTCCATTCATCCCCCTAAGGCTGCTAAATAAATATACAGGCTGACGCAACCGCCATTTTGACTCCAACTGGTTCAGTCAGTTATCATCTATCTGTGCTATTTCAATGGTGCGTGCAAGCAACATGGCTGATGTTTGATACATAATTTAGCTGTAAAGTAAGTGTTTCTGCTTTTAAAATATTGTACCAATCATTCAAGAAAGTAGTCAAGAATGTTTTGATTTTCTCGAAATCTTGAGAAAAGGACGATAAAGTAACCTTCTTTTCGCCGTGTATTGTCATTGCTTCAACTGGGAGTCAAGATGGCCCCTATTGCTCCAGTCTGTATATATAGGAGCCTTACATCTCCCTATTGTTGCACATTAACTTGACTAAATGATAATACAATATTTTCTAAATGATAATACCAGTGCACATAAACATCAGGGAAATTTTAAGAAATAAATCGGGGAAATATCAGGGAATTTTTCTTTCTTGAATTGTGTTACCACCCTGTTGAAATATTAAAATAACAATTGTATTATTTATATGATCATTTAAAATGATTTTTTTTATGTACATTTTGTGTAAAGAAGTTAATATCATCTGGTTCAATGCACTAACAGAAATATGCCACTCTCACAAAAGTTTGACAAATGTTACCTTGCTTCAGTGTTTGTAAGTGGGAAATAAAACATTAAAAATTTTTGTTATATAAAATACCTATACAGAATGAAATATAATTTGACACTATTTTGTTCTGTTTTTACATATTTCATTTAATGCATATCATTGTCCATTAGAACTGCAGATTAGCACTCATTAGGACTGCAGATTTGAACTCTCCAGTTATCTAGTTAAAAAGTGTGGAATACTTGACAAGACTCCCCCCCCCCCCCCCCCCCCCCAAAGTATGATGCTAAGCATTTGTGTCATTTTAATTCAAGTATGATGCTAGGCAAAACAATTTTTGTTGTCGGTTTTAAGTTGTCAGATTAACCAGTCTTCATTTTCTAGAAAGTTTGTGTACACACCAATAAAATTAATTTTCCAAGCATGCAAATATAAGAGACTGATACTTATCATATGATGGCATTCTTTGAATCATGAATATGCAGTCTTTCCTCCTTGGCATTTAACAAATGCCAAACAATGCAGCTCTGTGGAGCGTTGTACACTGTTGCATCATTGAAAAGATGGAATGTAATTGTATATGCATTGTAGTTGCACCTGTAGGAATTGATGTTGCTAGTCTCGAGCAAGGTCCGAACTCGGGACCCAGCATTTACAATACCGACATTATAAGGTTAGAGCAAAAACTAGCTTCTACTCCGAACTTATAATTCGGGTACAGGTTCCTAGCATCTTCGATCGATGTCTTTGGCAGAAGCAGAGTCGTCTGCTGCCACACAGCAATAGCCACCTATTGTATATTTAGTCGAAATTACATTTTCCATATTAATGGATGAAATTTAAAAATACTGTATCTTTTTTCATATATTGATTTCATTTTTGGCATTTTATACTCATGTAGCTTAGTAGGGTGAAAAATAATTCAAATCAAATCCTAAAAAGTCATAAAACAAATAAAATTTCTAATTTTTGTCAACTTGCTATGGATCATTAGGCAAACTATACAGCCAGGGCTGCATATCAAACCGCTAGTCCAAGTTGCAATATTAGGAGCTCATTCAAAGCATCTCAAGCTGAAGGACACACTTTTGCTATTTTTGTTCATATTCTACGAGTAGTTTTCGAATAACTAAATAAATACTGAAAACATATCTATTGTTTGAACGATCAGAGATTTTTATTTAATTTCTATTATGTTATATAAATATTTTTATTGCAAATAATCACCTGATTTACTTCAAATGCATATCGAAAATGGTTTCTGATATATTTGGGATTTAATGTGGAAAAAATCCCAATGTTTTGATAATTTTAATTTAGAAAATTGCTAGTACAAATGAGCCATTGTGGAATTTTTATACCATCCCCCCCAAATTGACATTTTATCATTTAAAACTCTTAATTCATTGCTATTACGAAAAAGTAATATTTTAATGATTTAAAAAAAAATAACATAATACACATATGTATAGGGAATGTTTACCCACTTCTAGAAGGTGTAGAAACTTTTAATTTGGTACATGGATGGTTTGAGTGGTGTAACTGACCAGAAGGTTCCAAAAACCTGAAAATTCTCTAAGTGATTTAGAGCAGGTGGATTTTATTCCTCATTGTCATATCTGGTTCATAATTTTATCTTGATATTCCCCATTATCATATCTGGTTCTTGATTTTGTCTCGACATTGAAGTCGATATATTTCATCAACTCCATCTCCATCAAAACTACTGTTGATGACTCCTGCAAGGAGGCAAAATAAATGTTGAAAGTTTCATTATGTGAAAAATTTTTTCAAATTAATAAGATTATACTCGTCTTTTAGCATTAGCTTTTCTGTTCATAATATGTTAGGTTGAATAATGTTCTTTTATTTCAGACCCCATATGAAAACAGGATTTATAGTTTGAAAGTTGAATGTGGGCTTCAGTATCCTGATGAGCCACCTAATGTTAGGTTTATATCAAAGATAAAGATGACTGGTGTTAGTGAAAGCTCTGGAATTGTAAGTATATCTTCAAGTTGCAAAATGCATGAATTTAAATGATTTGTTCAAATTGCATGCTTGATTTGTAGTTTAAAGAAATATATTGTCATGTATGCCAGGTAGACCGAGAGACGACACGATTCGTTTTACATACACGCAAAGAACATTTATTAGCATTAAGATACACAGGCACAAACGAGCATAACAACAACTACACCGAACATGTACAAAACGAAACTACGGAACCCAAAAAGGTAAACAAAGCACGCGCGCGTCACACAGCTTGGAAGGTTCTCTGATCTGGCTGTTGCCAGATACATAACAGTTCCTCCCCGACAAAATATAGAGTCACAGGTCGAGTCTCTTTGGAGGTCTCCTGATTCGGTTTGAGCGTCGGAGTGGCACATCAGTTTTCGGCTTTCCGGAAGCGTCTGGTACAGGCTTAGATGGTATATCATCACTTGGAGTGGCAGGTACAGGTACATCTTTAGGTTCAGGGACAACTTCAGGTACAGGTGCAGGCGGTTCCGATTCAGCAACATCATCGGATACTGGCTCATCTGGAAAATTCAATTCTTTATCGCAAATTGGAATTTCAGTAGCAGCTTGGGATAATTCAATCGACTTCCCACATTTCCTTATTTGATCTACGTGTCTCTTCCAAATTTCATTTCCAACTTGTATGCTATAACTCAAAGTTCCATCTCGGTTTATAATTGTTCCAATTTTCCATTTGTTAGGTCCGGAATAATTTCTTACGGCTACTTTCTCCCCTTCCTGAAACTCACGCAAGATAGATTCTGTATCAAGTCTCGAACTCTGTTTCTGAACAACTTTGTCTCTCAAATTTGGTTTAAAAAGATCAAGCCTAGTGCGAATACATCTCTTCAAAAATAAGGCACTCGGAGTTTTTCCCGTGAGAGAATGTGGAGTTATTCTATACTGTAATAAAAATCTTTGTAATTTCACATTTAGATCTCCAGAATCACCTCTACTCGATTTCAACGAAGCTTTGAATAACTGCACTATTCTTTCTGCCTGTCCGTTCGTAGCAGGATGGTACGGTGCTGAAGTTATATGTTTAATATTATTCAGTTTCAAAAAATGTCGAAATTCGTAACTAGTAAAACTTGCGCCGTTATCACTAACCAAAGTTAAGGGAATTCCATAATGAGCAAAAAGAATACGAAGATGATGAATTGTAAAACTAGCTGTAATATTTTTCATCGGAATGACTTCTATCCACTTCGAATATGCATCAGAGACTACAAAAAACATTTTCCCCATAAAAGGACCAGCGTAGTCAACGTGTATCCTTTGCCAAGGTCCATTTGGCCATTCCCACGGATGTCGATTTATCCTTGCTGGTTCGTTCCTCGTTGCGATACAAGCTGAACAGTTCTGAACAAAATTGGCTATACTGGCATCAATACCTTGCCAATAGCAGTAGCTTCTAGCTATGGCCTTCATTTTGACAATTCCAGGATGTCCAACATGAAGTTCTTCCAAAACTTGATTCTGGTACTTTTCAGGAATGCATACTCTATGACCATACATTATGCAACCATTTTGCAATGAAAATTCAGATTCTCTACCTTTCCAAGGTACAGGTAAATCAGTTCCAGATTTTAAACTTTCATACAGTTCGAACAATTTCCTATCAGTTTTAGTAGCTCTAGCTATGTCAGTTGCTGTAACAGGCATTAATTCAACTTGCGAAATATTTGTCACGTCTGCTTCAGTCAAGTATTCACAGTCCTTGTCAACTGCTAGTGGTAACCGTGAAAGTGCATCGGCATTGCCATGATTCTTAGTGTTTCGATACTTGATTGTATAACTGAATGCTTGGAGAAAAAGTGCATAATGAACCATTCGTGTTGCTGATAGACATGGTAAACTACGATTAGGTGCGAAAATTGATACTAGGGGTTTATGATCGGTTACGAGATCAAAATGTCGACCAAATAAATATTGATAAAATCTCTTTACTCCCCATACGATACTCAATGCTTCCTTGTCTATCTGCGAATAATTTCGTTCCGTTTTAGTCAATGACCTTGATGCAAACATTGCTGGTTTTTCTGAACCATCTGGCATAATGTGACTTAAAACTGCTCCTATTCCAACTGGTGATGCATCAGTTTGTAATACAAGAGGTAACTTAGGATCATAATGGCATAAAATTCGGTCTGAAGCAATTTCTTGTTTCAATGCCTTGAAAGCTTTTTCACATTCTGCAGTCCACAAAAATTTAGTACCTTTCTGCAGTAAATTATTGAAAGGAGCGACACGAGTAGATAAGTTGGGAATAAATTTTCCGTAGTAATTGACTAAACCCAAAAAACTCTTCAAATCAGATACAGTTTTTGGAACTGGTACCTTCGTAATTGCATCGATTTTTTCTTGTGTTTTGTGGAGGCCGAATTTATCAATTGTATGACCACAATAATTCACAGATTTCTTAAAAAATTCACTTTTCCGCTTATTTACTCTGAGACCATATTCTTCTAGTCTCTGTAGTACTAATTCTAACCTTTCAAAATGCTCTTGATCATTTCTCCCCGTTACGGTAATATCGTCTAAAAATACGTGTACCCCCGCGATGCCTGATAAAACTTGTTCAATGGCTCTCTGCCACACTGCCGGAGCTAAGGCTATACCATAATTCATTCTCTTGTAACGGAACAAACCCTTATGAGTATTGATCGTCAATAGATGTCGGTCCTGTTCATCAACTAACATTTGAAGGTATGCCTCAGATAAGTCGATTTTAGTAAAGAACTCCCCTCCTGACAGTTCAGCAAAAATGTCCTCGATACGGGGTAAAGGATACTGCTCAATTTTTAGTCCCGGGTTGATAGTCACCTTATAATCACCACAGATTCGTAGGTTCCCATTCTGTTTGATAACAGGAACAATTGGTGTAGCCCAATCACTATATGTCACCGGCTCAATGATGTCTTCTGCAACTAACCTATTAAGTTCAGTTTCTATTCTTTCTTTTAAAGCAAATGGTACTGGTCGAGGTTTACAAAATACCGGTTTGTAATTAGGTTTCATTTGAAGACGGCAACAAAACTTTTCCAGTTTCCCGATACCCGGAGAAAAAATTTTCTCATACTTTTGAAGCAAGATATTTAATTTATTGGTTCGAGAATTACAATTTTCAACCCGAACTGCTTTAATTGAGCTCCAGTCTAATTGGAAATTTCTCAACCATTCACGACCAAAAACTGCGTTTACTTTTGCATGTACCAAATAAATAGTTTCTGTATTAATTTGATCTTTGTATTGAATTTGCACCACTGCTTGGCCAGCTGATGTTATCATAGAATTATCGAAATTCCTAAGCAATAATTTGGTAGGCTTAATGGCTACATCCGGACAAAGTTTCTTAAATTCATTCACATTCATACAACTAATAGCAGCTCCAGTATCTAATTCAAATAAACATTTATTCCCTTCAACAAAAATTTCTAATAAAATCTTATCCCTTGCATGTCGTGGTGATTTAACGCTATTAACTGGTACAGTTTCAGAACAAGATTCTATTTGTTTAACTGTTTCGTTACGTTTTGAGCGGCAGACTTTTGCCAAATGCCCGTTCTTTAAGCAATTCCTACACTGAGTGTTCTTGTGCTTGCATTCGTGAGCTAAATGTTGAGTACTATCACATCTGTAACATTTCCGAGATTTATCAAACTTCTTTGTAGGTTCAGATTTCTTGAATTTAGAAAAATCTTTTTTGATAGTTTTATCTTGCGAACTATGTAATTTTTTTATCGATACCATTTGATTCTGAATTTCACACACATCTCTCTGAGCAGATTCCATTGCAAATGCAATGCTCTTAGCTTTTTCGTATGTTAACTTATCCTCTGCTAACAGCTTTTTCTGTATATTTTCGTTTTTGAGACCCATCACCAATTTATCACGAAGCATCGTACTTAAATTGTTCCCAAAGTTACAGTGTATCGACAGTTTTTGTAATTCGGCACAATAATTTGCAATGGACTCACCTTCCAATTGCTTCCTCTTGTAGAAACGAAACCGTTCTGTCATCTCTAGTGGTTTAGGATTCAAATGTTCCGAAAGTAATTTTACGATATCTTGATAAGTCAATTCAGAAGGAATGTTCGGAGTGGCCAGATTCTTTAACAATTTATACGTTGTTGCTCCCATAAGGCTTAAAATAGCAGGGGCTTTCATTTTATCTTCGATCCCATTAACAACGAAGTAAGATTCTAAACGTTCCACATAACTGGACCAGTCTTCCACAGACGCATCATAAGATTCAAAATTAATGTTCGAAGATCCCATCCTCGTCGCCAACTCTTTTGTCATGTATGCCAGGTAGACCGAGAGACGATACGATTCGTTTTACATACACGCAAAGAACATTTATTAGCATTAAGATTCACAGGCACGAACGAGCATAACAACAACTACACCGAACATGTACAAAACGAAACTACGGAACCCAAAAAGGTAAACAAAGCACGCGCGCGTCACACAGCTTGGAAGGTTCTCTGATCTGGCTGTTGCCAGATACATAACATATATAAATTTCCAGACCAGGTTGGATTGATTCTCTTATGTACTGATTATTGGATAACATATTTTTTATGTAACATATTGTATTTTAATAGCATTGGCCCTTTGACAATCATACAGTATTCTATTACATGCACAGTCATGTGGCATGCTCTGTATGCCAGTATGTTCTACCTATCCAGATTCCTTGTCTTCCACATTCGTATTTACCGTAATTTCCTGCATATAATTCATAGTCTTACTCTTAATCTGAATGCATATTTTTTAAAGAAAGGGGGAAAAGTACTTCATATAATTTGCAGTGCCACATAATCCTTAGATAAAATTGATCTGCCCAGTTGTTTGTTTCCTGATATATCTGTGCAAAGGTAGTTAAAATGATGAAATTTACAAATTTACCTTGTATTTGAATAAGTGACATGGCGACACTGTTAAATTTTGTTACTTCAGAGAAACAAATTTTAACAAAAAAGTATTTTATTTTATATTAGCACAATCATTGTTTTTTTCTGCTTGGAAAAAATTGCTTCGGATAATCTGTGGCCTGTAACTCATACCTTCAAATTTTTGAGGTTTTTAATAGATTTCAGGAATTGATGATGATGGGTCCCGAGCCAGATTCGAACTCAGGACCATCTGCTTACAAGACCGACATTATAAGATTAGGCCAAGAGCTAGCTTCAGGTCCGAACTTTTAATTTGGGTACTGATTCCTAACATTTTCGATCAATGTTTCGGCAGGAGTAGAGTTGACTGCTGCCATACACTCCTTTCCTAGTAATCTGTGCAAAGTCATGATCAGTCCGTGAGAAATGGTTAAGAGGACCACCTGCAGATACTACCATTATCCCAACACAGATACAGTCGGGAGCTGTAGCCAGGAGGTTTGTTGTACCTCAGTTGTGCGGCTGCGTGACATCAGCCAGGAGAGGAGTGATTGACACCTCTGGCTCAGCATGGTGGTGCTATCTCATGTTGGTTGCAGGCATTAATTGTCCAGTTCACCATTGTAGGAATAGCTAATGGGTCCCGAGCCAGGTTCGACCTTGGGACCTGGTGCTTACAAGACCGACATTATAAGATTAGACTAAATGCTAGCTTCGGATCCAAACTTAAATTTGGGTATTGATTCCTAGTATTTTTGATCGATGATTCGGCAGAAGGAATGTCGGCTACTGTCACAAGATAATCCAAGGATTATATGTAGGAAATTAGTTTAGATTAACCCTTTCGGGACGGCGGCATTCCGGAGCTGTCGCGGCCCAAGAGACGAAGCGCTTTGCTTCTGAACTGGTCCCAAAGGATGGTGCATTTTTTGCACTAAGCCTAACTCTAAAAAAAAATTCACTAAAAATCACCTATTCAACACAGAAATCTACTTTTTTCAGGAATAAAAGAAATATTTATGTTCTATTTGATGTATAATTTTCATACAAATCTGAATACAAAATACTCGTTAGTTGCTCCCATTTTTTATCTGAAATAAACGAATAATTTCACTGCCTCTAAAACTCAAAAAAAAAAAAAATACTCTCTTATATTCTTATGATTCACCAACGAAATCATAACGCTGAAATAAAAATAAAAACCGAAACTCAATTATAAAATTGTTGATGCTACGAGAATTGCTCTGTTTGTTTATATTACAAAATGATTTTCACCGCTCCAAATGGAGAAATAATTCATTCGATCCTCTTCTGCCAAGGTCATGCCTCTGCAAAATACATTGGAGTTAGTTCCACGGACATGGAACGCCATCTAGTCGACAAATAAAACGTTCCGCGTGGGTGGTGGCACGTATAGGTGCCACTATCTGCTTGCGGTAAAATTTCCTCCGGCCCGAGTGCGTGCCGTTCGTCCTTGAATGCAAGTTCGCAGCTGGCACGTGGGTGTGCCGATTGTCGCGAAAGGGTTAAGCTTGTTTGGCGAAATATTAGATATTTTCTTGGTGCATATGCATCATTATTTGAATCTCTGGAGTTTCAACTCTAAATGGTGTACTTGGTATAACTCACAGTTTAGGAGAATTAACATATTCACTCAAAAGCTCAGAGATTGTTCCGCAGAACTAGTTTTGTTTTCTGCAGACGATGAATCACTTTCAAACATTCTGGATCAGATAAAAGGGAAAGAGGAAAGTTGATCTTTCACCAATAGGGCAGTTCAGGGTCAAGGAGAAAACGCTCCTCCCCTCTGTACCTGGCTTTCGGAAATCGCCTGTCCTCGCTGGGTTAAAATTCTGCGAGGACGACGAATTTTCGGAAGTTGCCGTCCTCTCGGACGGACTAGAGATTAGATTCCGTAAAAAAAAAAAGAACAAATTTTTGTCATCATAAAATTATGGTGAAAGCCGCCATTTCCCGTGCCATGAATGAAAATTGAAATGTCGTTACCTTCCAATCCCCCCTTCCCCTCCATAAACTTAGCTAGTGTGCATTATCAATGCCTTCTTTCTAGGCCGTCAGATCTGCATTGTAACCACAGGTGCTAGTTATTTTCTCTCCCCTCATCCTCCACCAAGTGAATTCGATGACCGAACCAAAATGCGATAGCATGCTCACAATCAAAGTGACATGTTCTGTTCTCCTTTTTGAGGTCTACATGTGCCGAAATTTTGGATTTTAACAAGACCAACAATACCAATGCTTAAACCTGGACCACGCCCGAAGAAATTTATTAATGTAGAATGAACTCGGCCTGAAGATAACTGCATCTCAGCAGACCCGAAATGATTTGTATTCAAATATGTTAAAAACAAATTCAAATATGTTAAAAACAAATTTGTCAAAATTTTGTATGGAGAATTTAGTTTGTTTTCTTAAACATTTATCTTTACGTAGCTGAAATAAAAGCAATAAGTTCATGTATTCAATTTAAATCAATTTTAAAAATTTTAAAAATAAATATGTTCGACTCGGTTGTAACTGACGTTTAAAAAAAAAAATTAAAATTAAAAGACTCAACCCGACCTGAAACAATAGAAAACTCAAGCCCAGCCCGGACCTAAGCCCAAATCCTTTTTTAACTCTTTAAAACCCAAACTATAAAATTTCCATTTGCTGTAATAGACTGGAGTAAGTAACAAGTTTGAATTTTTGGAATGGATTCTTCTAGTTTCAGCCAGAAGTGTTTTATTTTCTTCCCCACTTTGGTTTCAACTTTAAAACTAAAAAGGTTAAAATTCATTCATGGCATTTGTTCCAGTTGTTTGACAACTGAAGTTAAGGTATGAAACATCTATTCAGTCTGAAGATTTTAATCTTGATTGACTCACTCCCTAGAAATTAAGAGTGCTAATGAGGTTTAAACTGCTTAGAGACAAGAGGATTTATATGATTATTTACCATGCCTTCAAGTTACCAAACATTGGAAAAAGGAGAGATTCCTTACATATCTTACCCCCTCTGCCCCCACCCATAGATCAGAATTCCGCCAGTCTGGTCCTTTATCGGGAGTTTGATTATGGCGGTTAAGCGCTGTGGGGGTGGTGTATGAATATGCAGTTATCGCACTTCATCGTGAGACAGTTGGTTCTAATTTATTATTGTTGCGCGATGCATTTAAGCATATATATTAATGAATATAAAGTGAAAAAAAAATTCTTAGGAGGCCGGGTAAAAATTTTCGATGACGAGTAAAAAATTTCACTAGTCGTCGTCCTCACGGACGGGCTAGATTTTTCCGATTTCCCAAAGCCTGCTCTGTATGGTACGTTCACTTCTCTCCCCCCACTGAGATTCTATTTTTAGAAATGAAATAATGTGCTGCCTACGGATTAACTTACGTGTACACACATGCATATATCTGATCTGTAACTGTGATTTGAAAGGTTCTCGCTGAAAGAGTTTCTTTTGAGCATACCTTGCCACTGGATGCATATGCATTACCACTTGTAGAAACAAGCAGGCAGATTTATTTTGTTTCAAATATTTTTTATATAGAAGTGTCAAGTATTTTCAAAGATTATATCTCAGTTAATGATTTTTAATCATGGCATCTAATGAGAAAATTATTTGTAGTTTATGTGAAACTACAGTTATAAAAAAAAAAAAAATTAAAAACTCATTACAACCTCGACGTCATCCAGATAAAATGATAAATTGGAATCTTGACGTCAAGAAAGGTTCAAAATTCTGATTTGTTTCCATGGCAGTATATATCATTTATTCAGTCTATGATTTCTTCTTTAAAAATTATTTAAAATCTTTAAAAATTTCTTCTTTAAAAACAATACTTGGAAGAGTTATCAATCTGTCTTACTAATGACACCATCACAAATTTTGTAGCTCTTCTGAAAAGACTTCCTGGTCATTTATTTTCCAGTTTGAAAAAATCCATAGAAATGTTTGATATTAGTCAGGATATGACTAGTACATTTCTTGGCGTGCCTTTACCAGAAAAGTCAGTTAGCTCAAAAACCTTGAGACTGCACAATTCAATCAACAAAACTGTATTGTTGAAAAATAATATAAGTGATTTAGCTAAGTACACTGCATCACTTATTAAGCAAGCAGATTCATATTTCTCTGAAAATGAATGTAAGAGTAAAGTGACTGCTTTTGGAGTTGCAAAACATTTAAACTTTTTATTTAACAATGATTTCTTATTGTATCCATAACTACTGCAAATATACACCAAGCTAACACAGTAAAAGGTTTAAATGAAGTCAGTTTCAATGCAATGTTAGATGAAATCCCTTTTATGACAAAAGACAACGATGCAAGATGTACTCTTTGGTTTGAATTTGCCATTTTTAGTGAATGGATATATTCAACATTATACAACTATATTTGTGATGGTAATATCTGTTCACAAAAGTTGCTTTACAAAACAATTTTCCTTGAGCTAAGTAGTAAAATACCATCATTCATGAAATTTTTTGCTTCAGCACTTTGTGTGCCAATTTCTGAAGCAATATGCGAGACATGGGGTTCTGTCATTGACCAGGTGAATAAGCAGAGATTGAGATCTGCAGATAGAAATGAAGATGATATAGGAACAAATGATAAAAGAACTTTTATTAAAATAAATGGATGACGTTCTGGTTATAAAAATACTAGGAAGTGTTTAAAAGCAGCATTAAATCTAATGTATGGAACAAATTATTCTCTGCATTTTACAAACATTCATAAAAACAAGAAGCTAGGAAAATTTGTTAACTCTAAAGTTGTAAACAGAGTGAATAATGAAACTGAATCTTTACCTTGCTTCAAATGATTAATGGCACAGTTCGCTAGTACAAAATAAAAGCAGTGCATTAACTTTCATCATATTTAAGATGAATATTGTGTTATAAGGGTTTTTGTGTGTGTATATGTGATTTATTTAAACACTAAATAAAGCTGAATTTGTTAAACTAAATATTTTACTTTATTTATGAATTACTCTTAGATTTGTCCATTTGTAAATTCTTACTTCACGGAACATTCTTGCAGAAAGATTTTGTTATTAATGAAGTTTGTAGCAGAAAGCATAATAATTTTCTGCCACAAGGCTAGGGAGCTGTCATAAAGTGAAATATGCCAGTGCGAGAGGGGACACTTGTAGTAAGGAGCAATGCACATTTGTGAAAAAATTATTTTTTGACTGTCGTAAATCATTTGTCGGGATTTTTTAAATTATGTCGCAAAATGCCATGCAAATTAATTTTTACATTGCAAAACGCAAATTTTCCATTGCGATGTGATACTGCTTATTTTGCACTTTGAACCCAACCCTGAGTTTAATTATAGATTACTGCAGCATTCATAATCAGGGTCTACCTAAAAAAAAAAGAAAACACAGGCCTTTTTTGTGTAGTATTTATTTTAGTTTGTAATTATATTCATAACAGAATAGCTTTCTTCCATTTTTATGAAGTCTCTAGTAACATCCTTGTAAAAAACTCAACTTGTCTTAGCTGTGATTGTCTGCATAAAATATTCTCAAAATTGTCCTGCCCAAATGTGTCAATTTTGTTCAAATTTCAAGTTTTTATTAATGGTAGAAGATTTTATAAGCATTCCTCCAAATTTCTGGTGTAGTACGGAAATCAAATGATAGTTTGATAAAACTCCATAATGTATTAATGTAATCTACTTTTGTCACAGCACTTAAAAAGTGCTTTTTGTTTTAATGCTAAATGTGCAAGAACCCTGTTTTACAATTGTGCTTGTTTTTATAGGTGGATAAAAGAACCCTCCCTGTTTTAAGTCGTTGGCAGAGAAACTACTCAATTAAGACAGTCCTTCAAGAGCTTCGCAGAGCGATGACTTTAAAGGAAAATCAAAGGCTAAGTCAACCACCAGAGGGCTCTGCATTTTAGCATCCGTGCACATATTATGAGTTCTAACAACTATTGTTTATCGCCAGGCAAATCACTTGCTTGGCATTTTTTTTTTTTGCCCAAGTGGACTACAAGTTAAAATAAGAAAAAGAAGAAAAAACAGATTCAACAGTCTTTTTGTACATTAAATGCTTTACACTACCTTGTTGGTTTCCCTCCACTGCTCCATTCTGAATGCTGCAGAATGTGTTATTTGTGAGCGCAAGGTACTAGTAAATGCAATTGTAATTGGCTTTAACGACTTCACACATGCATTAGCACACAGATACTTAAATATTGTGCCTTTTGTTTCGGCAGATGTTGTAGATAAAGAGGGGAAGGGGCACACTGGCGCTAGTAGCTGTAATTTCATTCAAGGTCTACCTAACTTCTGTTTACTGGAATTGGTAAATTAAAAAATAAAAAATAGAAATATAACATCAGTATGTAAATGTGTGCTTGCATATTTCTTTCTTGTTGAACTCTGTGCTTAAGTGCGTGATATAATTTTGGTGGAAAAAATTGATAGAATTTTTTTTATGTACTATCTCCTCAGTCATGCCACGTTTTGAATTTGGAGAATTTTTTTTGTTTGCTAAAAAAAATGTAATGACAATTTGCTTTGTAACTTTTTTCTTTCCATCATTTTGTAATTATTTATTTTCTGTGTATGACTTTTTATTTTGACTCACACAAATTCATGTATTAGATATGTAAAAAACCTATTTAATAATTTGACTCGGATATTTTCAGTTTTCAACCTCTTTTTTATTGTATTTTTCAGTTTTACTACAGTTGTTATATTTCCTATAAGTTCTAAAACAAAATTTTTATCAAATTTTTAAACATTTCAAATTCAAATGGTTTGTTTTAATTAATTCATTATGTTGAATTTTTGTTATAACTATATTTTAGTAAAGATAGATTTCAGAAACATCACAAATGTGTTATAGAAATTAAAATTACAATTTCTATTTTTATGTATTCATTTTATTGAAAATAGTTTTCCCCAGTGGAGGGATCTGTAAAAGTAAAGAAAAAGGTACTATATTACCAGAAATAAATAATGTATGATGATTGCATAAATAGCCTCAATTTTTAATTCTTAATTTTCTGTAAATATATGTGAAGAAACTATACTTGACACAAAGTTAACTTGGCTGTAGAGGTATAGAGAAATCTATAAACCACTGCTTAATTGTGTAGGGTGTTTATTAAAAAAAAAAGAATACACGACTAAATATCTCTTGGACATATAATTGCAATTTCATGGTTCCAATTTAAGAAATGCTTTGAATGAGGTATACTATTACACTATGACAGTTTGGGTCACATGACAGGTTTTAGTAAAATAAATACAAAATCTAACTTTTTACAAAGAAAGTTCCAATTAGAAAATCATTCCTTATTCATTTGAAGATCTTTTGAAGGAAAAAACCTGTTCTTTAGTTTCAATTTAAGAAATGCTTTGAATAAGAAACTTTTAGACTATGACAGTTTTAGTTATGTGACACATTTTAGTTTAAAAAAATTAATTTTTGTATGGACCCTCTACAAAGAAACCTCCAATTAAAAAATTATTCCTTATTCATTTAAAGATCTTTTCTTTAAAAAAGCATGCTAGAGTATGCATGATTGAAAAATCATGCTAAAGATCATGCGAAAAAGAATCATGAGAAAAATCATGCTAAAGAAAAATCTGTTCTTTAGCATGCAAAATATGCCTTAAAAAAATTGTCAAGTTATAAAACTTAAACTATTTTCACATGCTCAAAAGAAACTATGGAAACATAGGAGTTCGGGGGTCGAACAGGAATTGAATTTCATTAGATAAAATTTGCATTCGGAAACTTACATGCTTACCTAAATTTAGCAACAGTTTTCAGGGTGCATACGGGTGCTTGAAAATCGGGAAGTATTTGAATTTTAGATTAACGTATTCAAGGCCTTGAAAGTACTTGAATTGAAAATTCCCATTTTCTTGGTTTAAGTCCTTGAAAGGGGCAGGGTTGAAAGTGTTCTGCAGATTCATAGCATTGTGTTTTTTCTGAGAAGTTCTGCTTTCTCTGGAAATTTCCCTAGCAGTTACACTGCTGCTGAAATTTTCCTAAACAATGTTTTTCCCAAAAATTTCTTCAATGGCTTCATTAAACAATAATGCTAGTTTGCTATGATTTTTCCTCCCAGAAATGCGCACAACTTCATAATATGAAAGAAATAATGTCCTTGAAATATAATTGCATGGTACTTGAAAGCCCTTGAAAAGAGCTTGACTTTTTTTTTTTTTTTTTTGGCACGTGTACTCATACAGTCTTTAATTACCAGTTAATTTTTTTTTTTTTTTAATGACTGAGATCTCGGATAATTTTGTTTGTATGACAATGAACATTCTTTTGTTTTGCTAATTGGGCTATATAAAATATTTAAAATCAAAGACAACCAAAAAATAGGTTTAAAAGACTCTTAAACCTATTTTTTGGTTGTCTTTGATTTTAAAGTGTTGATTAGTTGACACGTTTGCATATTATTTTATATAAAGTATTTTTATAATTTAATTTTTTTCTAGGGGGCCCATATAAAATGTGATATTTTGCATTTATTTGCTAAAAACACATCAAAGTGCCCACTATCTGAACAATAGGATAATATGGCATTCCCTTCAGAAACATAATTAAAATTATGCATAAGTTGATAGTCTACTTTAATGAAAGCATTTCTTAAATTGTAACTATGGGTGTACACATACGATCCATCATTCAAGAGATATTAAGTCGAGAAATCTTTCTGAAACACCCTGTAGAGTCCATTTGTTAAACACTATTAATAATTAAAAAAATTAAATTTTGCTGTCTTAACTCAATGGTTTGGGTTCAAATCAACTGATTCTTATAAAGATTCAGGATTTTATTCATGGTTTTTCACATTTCATAAAAAGAAAGGTTATTTCTTCAACATTATTTTTGTTGCCATGGAAACCATCTAGTGAATATATGTATAATAGGCATGTGTAAACCAAACTGAGTCAATAATCAGTCATACTTCCATAGTGTAGTCAAGTTAACCTTGTTCATATATGCTCTGCCCCACCCTCACCCAAATGGCACCAATCTAAATTATAAAAAATATACAGTGGAAGTTATATAATTATTGCTTATGTACCAAAATGCACTCTCAAACTGTTTTGCCTTTTAACTGCTGAACATGTGTAATTTACAGTGATGAAATTGTCCAGTCATGAAATTGATATAAAATCCAAGATGCCAACCTATTTAGGAAACCTAAAGTTGTTGAGCAATTTGAAAACTTTGCCTAAATAGTATGGGAATTATCAGAAAAATATTTTAAAATGTTAAAATCTTGGAAAAAATGGAATGTCTAAAACTTCAGATAGTATTTATTCAACTTATAAACCTCCTTCCTACATGTAGTTTAAAAAGAAACTTTTCTGTGTTGCGCTGTTAGATTTGTCGAAAATTTCACTTGCCTCTGAATCAGGACTTTGGGTATGAGTCGAATCAGTAGAAATATACTAATACAGACTCCAAAATAAAATTATTTAAGATTTTAGGAATGTTTTATATTTTATAAATTAATTTAAATGGTCTTTAAGTAATAAATTCAAAACCATATTTAAAAAAAAAACCCTCTTAATAGTGAAAATGAATTTTGCATAATAAAATATGTTTGTGTGTATGTAGCAGAAAATAGCATTGAACAATGTCAAAATTTGCTACAGAGGTGCTTCATATCCCTGTATGATGCACTTCGGCAAGACTTTTTAAAAATTTTATGTGGTTTAAAAGTTGCAAACCTTTAAAACTAAAAATTGGCTATTTCATTAAATTAAGTCTATTCTTTGCTGTGTAGATAATATTCAAAAGCAAGTGTTTTGATGGCAGACATTTTGTCTTGATGGAAATACAGCTGTTTGCAAACTAAGTGGATTTAATTTATCAGTTTTCTAACTTTGGATTTATGAAAGATTCCATTCTAATATATATATTTTTTTAATTTGCTATTATATTATCATTATGAGTATTGTGCCAAAATTTGACTTAAATTGCATTAAAAATTACTGAGGTACCAATCATTTTTTGAGTTTTACTTCTAGAGTAAAGGAACATTTTTCTTTTTTTGTGACTTATATTTTCATTTGAATATTTGTTTTCAAATTTTAAATTTAAAAGATGTGGCATATAAGATATTTTTGTGTCATTCTACCAGTGATCAAGTGCTTATTAGGCATATTTCACCTGTGTTGTGTAATTGACATGGTTGCACGCAGGACAAATGGGAACATTTGCACGTAGGACAAATTGCATGTGAAATGATGATGCACGTCATGAGTGATTTTAGTTCAAAATAGGCTATTTGGAAATTAGCGGTGTATTTGTATTGAAGTAGCAGACACTTATTTAAAACCTAGGCAATGCTGGCTAATTCATTCTAGTATTTTAATTAAATAAGAATTAACACAAAGGCATATTTTGATGAAACAAAAGTTATGCTTGTTGATATTAAATATAGATGGATACGGATGCTTTTGAATATAGAATGTATAGAACTTCAATCAAGCTGTTACTCTTAATATTAGTTTAGCACGCACTGATACACACAATTTTGCTGATATTGCACAAAATTTGTCTATTTCAGTAATTCTTACATTACCATGATATTAAATTTTGGTAGAATTGATATTTTACAGCAATGATCATGATAAGGACAGAATTTCTCTATGTATACCAGGGGCTTTTGGCAAATAAATCATAAAATCTCACAAAAATTACTAATCAATTATATATACTAATTACTATTTATTAATTTATATATATATATATATATATATATATATATATATATATATATATATATATATATATATATATACAATATTTGCTATTATAGGGGTGCTGCACACCAAAATGCTTGATTTTCTGAAAAAATGAAAAAACTCTTCTTTTAAGTAAGATTAAAACTTGAAATTTGGAGCACATTCCAGAGTTTCAGAAAACTTCCACAAAAAATCCCTCACCAAAATGTTTGAAATGTGAAATGAGAGGTAGAGACTTGAATACATGGATCAATCATTCGATACAACCTCTGAAAAACAAATTCAATTTTTCAAAAATATTCTTTTAACTCTTTCGCGACTAGCGCTGGTTATATCCGGCATCCACTAAATGTGTCATATTGGTTTGTGCCGGCTATATCCAGCATCCACCAAAGGTGTCACATTGGCTAGCTACATTTGCAGTAACGATATGCGAATTGGACACCACGCATTTAACTAGTGCACAAGAAAAAGTTCTTGACATGAGTAAAGTGCATTTGTTTTCTACCTTTTTGTGGAGTATCATAATTAAAAGTAAAGTAATTAACATGTACAGTGTGTGTGCACTAATGGCACAATGACCCATTCATTGGGGGTGTATTAGTTCCGCTGTCGTGAAAGGGTTAATGGGATGCTCCACACCATGATAGTAAAACATACTTTACAGTGAGATAATACAATAAAATCCTCTCACCTATTCACCGTTCTTTGTCTGAAGGTTGATAGGTATAATGTGTGCCCTAATATTTGCTACGATAGGGGGTTCCAAATTCCAAAATGTGTGATTTGCTGAATATATAGAAATACCCCTTTTAGGTGAGATAGAGATATGAAGTTAGGTACACTAGTTAATAATTGTGAAAGCAATTAAGATAGGAACTTTAACTTTTGTACGAGATAGTTTGATAAAGCAGATGAGACATTCCATAATTCTAATCATTTAACAACAAAATAAAAAACATTTAAATTCTCATAATTACATAACTGTTTACAGAGATCGTGTTACGATCACCACTGTCCATTTACTGAAAGAAAATTCAATTTGGTGATCGAAATAAAAGTTTGACAATTATGAATTCTGCTGATGTCAAAATAAAAAATCATGATATATTACTTGTAGTATACTAATCGTAGTGTATATTACTATGTGTCTTTTCTAAAACAATGAACTTTGGAATTTGTAAATTTATAAATCAAATTAAATTTTTCAAATGAAAAGTCAAAATAAAATTCGGTGAATAGGTTGGTGAAAGTAATAAAAAATTCATAGTAACCCCTTGATTTCTTATTACTGTTTGGGATATGTTGTTGAGACCCAGACCGTCCGACCTACCAGAAAGGTGTGAGGTAACTGTTTGGACAGCCGGGAAGTGCCACCCAATTTAGACCGGAACCCAGTGGGAGAGGCATCCACGGGGACCGTACCCTCCGTCCCCTACCACCAACCTCTCTGAATGAAGGACTTACGGAACTACATGTTTAACGTGATCATACTCTGCGTGAACACGGCAGCAGTGGCGGGAATCAATTCCGGGCCTACCGAGTGCAATTCCCACACGCTACCCATGTTCGGGATAAGTGCATTGTGACATTGTTTATCTTCAATGACCATTAGGCTAGTAAACTTACTAATTATAGGAGTCAAAGGTTTGGCATACATACTCCGCAGCCCTGCTTCGAACAGGCAAGATATGTAAAATATATACTGTATTAGTTATTGGGTTCGATTATTATTATATGTTAATATTTTTAAATTAGAAAATTCCAGAGGATTTTATTGTACTGTTAGATGACAACTCTGGAAATATCAACTTGGCTCAAGTTTATATTTAATAATAAATTTAAATCAGTTCAGTTAAGGTAAAATTGAAAACTAATTGCTTCAGCAATTTATTTTAAGTTACATAATAGCAAGTGAGAAATGTTTAGTTTAGCAGTTTTCAAACATTTAAGACTATAAAAATACAATGTAAAGATATTTTTTTTTTCTGAAAAAATTGAAATTTTCTGTATCTACATCAGATACAAGTTATGTTTTCATGTTTCACAGAACCTTCCAAGTTTTGTGAAGCATAGTTTAGGAAATTGTGGTTGGGTCATAATTTTTGTTTTCTGTAAATGATGGATGCTTTGATACACTCTGCTCTAAATTCAAACAGTTGCTTAAAAAAATGTTGCATCCATCACTGATTTTTTTCCTGGAAAGTTTTTATTAAAGTTTTGTTTCTATACCTTTAATCACTTTTTACTATGGAAAGTGATTTAAAATGTCAAGAAATGATATCGATCAAACCTGGTAGACTGTTCTATGAGTCCCATTATACATTGATTTGATATTTTATCGTACAGTAGACTTCAAATTACCCGGTCCCCATGGCCTTGCTAATCTGAAAGCATGTGCAAAACAACCATTTATTAGTTATAAATTAATTTAAAAAATATAGTTATATATAAATATTTACTTGGATTAAAAAAATTTGTAATTTTCATATTTATTTTTAAACAAAATTCCACACTCCTTTTTGCTACGAGACCCAGAATAGACACTGGGAAATCTGATTCATAGAAAAAATATGGCCAGTTAAAGTGAGATTAGATAAAAGGGAGTCTCCGTATAGTGTTCGTCAACCTTTATGGGGTCAATGCCCCCTTATAAGAAAATTGCAGGTGTCAACGTGTACCTCTGTCTCCCCTAGTTTCTATTTAATTATGTGGAGGGGAATTATGATTCAGTCATGAAAAATTATTTATCGCTTAATATTCAATAAAATACTGCAAATAGTATTAAACTAATTTTATTTATTAGTGGGAAAATTTTCTTTGATGTACTATACTGTTATATGACAACTGTAAAAGTCAACTTACTTTCTACTTCACATAGCTATAATATTAGGTGATTATGTCTACGATTTGGTCTCGCGTGAAAATTATCCACTCTGCATAAAATGACTGGAGTACCCAACAATTGAGTCAACTTTTGTTGCACATTACTTATGTTATTAATGGTTGCCTTTAACAACATTAAATTATGTTAAAAAAGTGATCTTCAACTGCCGTGTGTATCTGCCCAATGAAAGTGTGCTATTGAGTAAAATAAAGGGGATTTTAAAATAACTATAAAATACTTTTTTTCTTTACAGTCCAAATTTCTTCCATCACTTAGCTAATTATTAGTCTCAAATTGATTTTAACCACTTTGAGTTAAACAGTAAACAGGTCTGAGCCTCAGGAGATGACCAGATCAGTTGAATTTTGAAATGGATGTTCTTGTTTCTATTAATGGCATATCTCAAAATTCTTTTTGTGTTTCATAATAAATTCTACAGTATGTCTGATACTTTGGCATCCACCCAACCCTATTCCCAATGACATTTATATATATTATTTTGAAGTTAAAACTTTTTAAAATCATCCTGTTTTTTATACCATAGATATCAACCTCCATTATTTTCGTGTGAACTGATAAACATTGGACAATATTGCCATTTATCTGGACAACCATGAGTGCAGAATGACTATACATAGAATCATTTTAAAGCTCTTGATGAGATTCTATTCAAATATATAAAGAACATATCGTAGTGATTTAAACTAAAATTTAAAAAAATTATTTTCATATGAATGAAGTTGTAGTCCTACGCTCCATACTGATGGTTCAATCAGAACTGAGCCTACCTGATTTTTTTTTTTTTTTTTTTATATATATAAAAAGATTTTCCATGTGTTTTTTAGACACGAAAACCTATAACTATATAATGAAAGTATAAAACATAGCGGCAAAACTTGTAATAAAATGTATGAGTACCATATATAATAGTGATTCTTTTTTGTCAAAATCTGAAATTTCTTTTCGTTATTCCAGATTTGGCTAATACAAACTGCTGCATATCCATAATATAGCCTCTCCATATATTGAGTCAGTACTCATGTCATTGGAAATGACTTTGCTCTTCTACATGGGAAAAGGGTGGTCATAAACTATGTGGTCTGGGCTTCTATGCAATGCATCATTTTGTCCCCTTGTAGGCGGTTCTTCCGTAGAAGAAATTGAAAATTCGGCTCCATTAGTTTCTATCCCGTGCTTGATATTATAAATGCTTGTGATTTTAATTTGCTAGGTCACAGAAGCACTGAAAGGTCTAGAAACACAAAAACGCGCTTAACAATTATATAAAATTTACAGTACCTTATTTTCAAATTGTTATAACGACAATTTTTTCTATCACATATTTCTGATTCTGTTGTCATAAATTATATATTGTTCTTTTGCTTTTTATTTATAAATTAGGGTTAAAACAAATATACAAAAAAATTAACTTTTCAAATGTAATTCCTTCATTAAAAAAAATATTTTCAAAATGTTCTATTACAATACCAAATGAAAGTGAAAAGCGGTACTATATGTTTTCCAAGTGAAATACATAAAAATGCATTTTACAGGAGTAGGATAAAAGATGGTGTGAGAAACCCAGACGAACTTCGAAAATAATAGAGTACTGTTTTAGGGATGTTTGGCTCTTGGGCGGGGGGTCATAGACCCCCGAGTAGAAGCAGTTCAGTCAAGAATGTCGAAAAACAAAGTCGTCACCACCAGAAATATGCTCGGAGAGGCAAGGAGAAAAGCAAGGGGAGCTGTGATCAAGGTTATAGATATAATAACATTGGCTGTGATCCCAGAAAGGGAACCGGAGTGGTTTAGGTGTCATTGAATGCTGAGAAAAATATAAAGGGTGGTCCGATAATCACGCTGGTATATGGGAAGATAAGAATACATATATGAAAAGGATGCGCGCCAGAGAGAGACCACACGAGATACCTGTTAGAGCAGTCGCATTCAGAGGAGTTCGCGAAGCGAGCAAATGATAATATCCTGACTCATGCCTCTCGCGATTCTAGAGAATTTGTACAAGATAATGTCTGAGAATAAAGTTTGTTGCATAATCGAAAGCTTTGTACTGATTCCTTGAATTATCGGCTTTATTTCTTTAGCGCACTCACGGATGCGACGAACAAGCAAATTCTGAAACGAGAAAGGAATTCGATCGAGACGGTGATTCCAAATTATTATCAACGATTCATATTTCATCAATAAGTTCGATTGCAATTACGATATTCAACGAGTAATAATTGATTATAATGGGGATTAAAAGCGATAACACAGGTGATACAGATAGGTCTTTTTTTCTTTAGTTTTACATTATTTGCGGTCACTGGAATAACATGATTTACAACCGGTAAAGCAAATATTTTTTCTACTCATACTGTGTAGAAAGAAAAGATCAGACAATAAAAATATTAATACAAAGAAAACATAACGTTATTGTCTGAACAAATATGAACTATATTCTATGAAAAGCTGCATTGATAGACACGCTGACCTCTGTTACACATTGATTGGGTGAAAAAGGTCACATGATTTGTTTTATTTAAAAAAAAAAATGTATCCAGTACAGTGGTTACAAAGGGGACCTAAAAACACAACATAAATATATAGATACCTGTTTTAAGCGGTATACTATTAGTTTACATATGGTGAAAATACAGTTTTTTACTGAAATTCCTTATTACGTCATCTGTTTTATTTTGGTAAAGATTTTAAAAACTCATAAGTTGTAGAATGGGTCCTATGCAGTTTTAGCTCTTTTATTTTGCATATATTTATTCAACTTCATATATTTTGTAAATTTGTTTACAAACAAGACCAGGACATTTTATTCTTCAGATCTGCTCGTGAAGATAATTTTGTATAGTAGGAGCATTAAATTAAATATTTTAATAGAATATTTTGATTAACAATGTCATTTAATATATTATAGGAATTTGCACATGATTGTGAATTTTAAATTGAACTTGACAACTTGAATGTTGCAAAGAACAATGTTTCATTTTGATAATCTAATTAATGCATGACTAATAAAAGGAGACTGAATTTGTGAGTTGCATAATATAAACAAAGCAAATAATTTTTAAACTGCATATATGTAGAACAATTTTTCAAATGGGGAAAATTGGTTAGGTGCATTGACACATGGCTCTCAAAATGACTAAATTATATCTATATGTCACATCTAGCCATCAATTATAGGGTTTAATATTCTATGCTATCCAATAATACGAAGGAGATTTAAATATATTTAAATTTCCTTTAATAATACCGAGATCGTAATTAAAACAAAATACTCCTTGCACAGGCGTAGTTCATTTTAAGCATCAACTATAACTTTGAATTTAATATTCTAAACTATCTAATAATACTAGTATACGATAATAAATTTAACAGCTGAGTGATGATGAGTTCATATTATAAACTATCATCTCCGTGCACAGGCGCAGTTCTTTGAAGCTACTATTGGTCATCGGGTGACGTCACATCATGACGTCGGAGTGGGTCCGGTGCTATTTATCCGCTCGTTACTGGGCTGTAAAATCGTTTCACGAGAAACGACTAAAAATCGAATAAATCTACCATTGGATTACTAAATTTTAGATAATATGATGCAAGTATGTGAACTAGCAAGCATTGAACGTAAAATTAGGACGCATATGCATTTATTTTAATTGTAGGTAGATTCAATTTTTGAAGTTCTAGGAGGGAAGTGTCCATTATCTTATTGTAAATATCCATGTTCGAGTATTGCGGTTATAATAACAGAACTTTAACTGTAATAATTTTATTTAATATCTAGTAACGGGATTAAACTCGAATTGCATAAGTACAGTCGGCTTCTTACCATGCGCAATTCTAATATTTAAACGACATGCAAAAACCTGGTAAGTTATGTTGTGATGTACAAAGTTCTTTTTATTCTTCATACTTTGATTTATGCATGTTTTCTGTGAAATTGTTCATAATGCTTAAATGACAGTATGATGACAGCTAATTATTTGATGCGACTTGTTTACCGAAGGAGATTTGTTTGTTTATTTGCTATTTTAGTTTAGATTAACTTTTATTTACGATATTCTAGATGTGATTAAATGTTTACCAAAGTTTTTAAATTATGTATATTAGTTATGATTTATGTTTGAGTTAGTTTTGATAAAGTAAGTTTACTTGTTTATGGATTTAGAATTCTTAGTTTTAAATTAACGTGTTAGCATTCAGCAGTTGTAATTTTGCTATGTATTGCACATTCTAAATAATTCAAATTCTATTGTACTTGTCACTATATTTATATTGTATAACTTGTTTTCTGCACACACTGTAACTAATTTTAATGACTCAAAATATTCCTCTTTAATTATGTTGCACAAGAGTATTTATATTCCTCGTTGTTTGATGGGGCATTAAAAGACGAAATTATTATCCTCAAAAAACTAAATAGTGCAAGTTATTTTCAGGTAGAAATGCAAAATTTTTAGAAAGTTTAGATTATCACAGATGTGTGCTTCTTTTTAACTTATATTTATCAGCAAGTATTTGATTAATTGAATTTGAAGTTATAACTTCTAAAGTGAGTTTTCATCTTTGCAGCATTATACTAGAACGTAAGTGTACACATACACACATACATGGCATATGTAGGTAGTTTACATAGTATATATGCTAATTTTGCAGATACTTTGCAACCAGTGGAGGATAAAATACAAATTTCATTACTACAATACAGTGATGCTTATTTTATATTCTTTAGTATATAATGCTCATATGGTTACTGAATTTCATCAAGTATTGATTAAAATATGCTCTATAATTTTCACTTCCATGGAAAGGAACAAATAATTTGGATAATCAAATTTTATGGTATGTGAAAAGGTGTCATTTAAAAAAAAAACTTAACTACTGACTTCAATATTTGATTACCAAATTTTCTTTAATATACATCTTACAGCTCAAAGAATTTCCGTTTTGCAGTAATTTATCCTGTACCGGATGTTTTTAAATGTATTTTTATTTCATGAAAAGGTTTTTCCAGTTACATTTGAGGCAGATGATTTAATCTTATCAATTTTTGCTATACATAAAAATATCCAAATTTGTATAAATGATAAAAGTCTTGTTTATAAAGATAAGAACTTTAAAAATTGATAGTTGATCCTGTGGTGGATATCCTTTTCTGCTATGCTTCTACTCAAGGATGATATCACAGTTGTCTAGTATTGCTGTTTATCGAAGGTCAATATCTAGTACCACTGTTGATTTGAGGTGAAAAAGATTTGTAGTTTATTGCTGTTCTAAGTTTTGCATTCAAATTTATGCAAATTTGGCTATTTTTTCATGTATGTTCACATTATCAAAAATTACTGAAAATGGTTAAATCTGCAAAAAATGTAACTAAAATGAATAAGATGATATAAAGATGTGCATCTATCCACCAGTTGTATCATTAATTTATAAGTGGGACATTTGTATCAACTTGCCTTCAAACCTGATTTGATACAGCATTCAAATATATTTCTGAGTACAATTATTCAACCCATGAAAGCTACTTACAATCATTCTCCCCAAAAAATTGCATGCAGAAACAGCCATTTAGTACACACAAAAAAGAAGGCACTTAATTGCAAAATATATTATATCCAAACACAAGCTGCAAACAGAGAGTTCGTCAAAATGTATGATTGTGTGTTTAGTACATACTGAAATATGTTTACTCCTTGAAATTTTACCAGTGCATAAAAGCATGAATTAGTTATATATTTTGCTTTAAAAATATAACTAAATATAAATTTTCCTTTCTTGTATTTTATATACTATATATGTACATGGTTATGCTGTTTTATATGAATATTTCAATTGATAAATAGCTGAAATAAAATTAGTATTTATAAATAAAATCTAATTATATTTTAATAAAAATTTTTGTTAGCAAAGCTGCATAGGAAAAATGTAAGGGTACTGGACTCGTAAGTAAAATGCACCTTCTTCAATATAAAAGACAACAGTCATACAAACAAATTAGGAAAACATTAGTAAACCATAACCACCATTATCTAAGACCGTGCTTCTCAAATCGTGGTCTGTTGAACACTGGTGCACCGTGAAGCCACTTCAAGTGTTCCTTGAAAAAATCATCAAGCTCATGTATCGCATTAAATTTGAGAAATTTTTTATTGTGTGTTACATATGGCTTTATTCCGGAAATTAATCCATACAGATTAGACAGCTCACAACATTACAAAGGATCAAGAAAGGAACAAGAAACAATAAAATAACAATAACCAAGAAATATAAACACAAATAAATTAGTTCAGTCAAAAGGAGTTCATACTTGCCCTGACATCCCAATACATTTTTGCTGATGTCCCCGTTTCTCTGTGAGTTTTTGTCAAGTCCAGGGCAAGTTAGGAGGTGATCTGAATTCATGATGTCTGCTTTGCAAATCTGGTAAATGTTCGTAGGAAATATTCCGATTTTGTATAAATGTTCTGTCAAGCAGTCATGTTCAGTCTGTAGCCTGAAATTTGCTACTGCCTCCTTGCGGAGTTTGTGGCCATACGATTTCCAACAGTCTTGAATGTTTTCCCAGGTTTTACCTTTCAATTTTTCCACCATATCAGAGTTATTCACTTCTTTCAATTTTTCAGAAACGTCTTTTGAGTGAATCCGGTGTAACAGGTATAATATCGTGTTGAATGTGGGTTCCATTTTTTGCAAGCAAATCTGCCTGTTCAATGCCGACGTGTGATGGAATCCACTGGAAGACAATAGTTTTTTCCCTACCTTTAAGAAGGTTCAGGGATTGCTTGATTTCAGACAAGGCCATAGTCTCAGAGCAGTGATTTTCCGTGACGGCTTGGATGGCTGATATAGAATCAACCAAAATAACCACTTTGGAGAACATATTGGTTTTGGTTTCTAGATTTTCGAGTGCCAGATGAATTGAAGATCTCTGCATCAAAATTGGACATATAGCAGCCAGCAGGGGCACTCTGGGAAAATAGTGTACAGACACCAGCTCCCGCTCTGTCTTGAATCCTAGACCCATCTGTATAAATTCGAGTCCATTCATCTTCCGGTTACTGTTCGTTGATCATACATAATGATGTTGCCTTCTAAACAGCCTCTGGGATATCTTTTTTCCCCGATTCTAGAACTGTCAGCTTATTTTCGATTTCCATATAATCAAAAGGATTGATTAGCCTTTTAGCATTTTCCACTGGTATGTTAGCATCAAATTCTTCAAGTATTTTTTGACATACTTCAACCGGAGAAATTTGCATTTTTAGAGAGCTAGGTTGATGATCTTGTAGCCATTCTGCTGTTTGAGAGGCCAAAATTTTAATGTAAGCTCCAACTGCTTGCTTCTTGATTTCTGTGAAGATGGGGGGATTGGAAGTATAAATTTGCATTGCTGCAATTGTTGTGGTCTTGACTGCTCCAATAATTACCCTGAGAGCTTCATTCTGAGCTCTTTCCAATATATCGATTTTCCCTGTAGTAGCAGAAATCAGGGCCTCACTTCCGTATTTAATTATAGGTTTTACATGTAAGTCTTATTTAAGGTTGCTTGATTGCCGCCCCATTTGGCACCTGCAAGTCTTTTCATAATAGTTATTCTATCTTCAACCTTTTCCTTTGTAGCTTTCACATGAAGTATTGTAATTTTAAGTGATTTTTAAATAAATATGTTTGCATCCAATCAATATCGGTATTTTATTCTTTTATTAAAAAAAAAAAAAAAAAAAAAGCCACCCCTGCTTAGATACTTATGTTGTATTATAAGTGTTCTGCGCACAAAAGTCTGTCAGAATTTAATGTTCCGTGACTTCAAAAAGATTGAGAAAACACTGATCTAAGATATAAATAAAATTAAAAATAATATAAATGAAATCTGCATGTGTGTGTGTTTGTCTCATTATCACGGGGAACATGTGCACTGAATTTCATGCAATTTTGTGGGTAGCCTTAGAAAAACCCCACATAAAATTTAGCCCACTGTTTCAAGTTTCTAGGACCAGGCGTTGTTTGGATATTAATGAAAAATAAATTTTACATAAAAATAGCATGATGCAGACAATGTTTTTATGGCAAATTTATTTGAAAAAAATTATATGTTGCTCAGCAATGCAATTAATTCAAATATCTTTATATGACAAATGATTTTATTAAATTTTTTGACTTAAATAATAAAGACTGATATAAGAATAAATTTTATAAATGAACAGTATAGCATTTTTGTCTGGATTTATGGGAATTATAGATATTTTTAATTTCTTACATCACCTGTTTTATTTTGGCAAATAATTTTTAAACTCATATGTTGTGTTTAGCAGCTAATTCTTTGTTGAAACAGAATAAAAGTAGTATGTGCATATCTTCTAATACTATTTAAGTGTTTTCATTTTGGTCAAATTTCGTATTTTTGTAAATTTTTGCAAATGGGACTTGGTGACCAGGGTGTTTTATTTTTCTGGTCTACCTGCAAAGATAATTTTGTAATAGAGAAAACACAGATTATTATACATCTTTTTAGGATAATTAAGTTAAATATTTTAATAGAATAACAATGTCACTTAGAATACTACAGGAATTTGCACATATTTCAAATCATAAGCAATGTTGGTGATATATCTGTTATTATTTTTATAAATGAAATTGTATTTTGCACTTCTATCTGTCTCTTTTCTCTTCAAACAAACTTTGAACTGAATCTATACAATTGATAGTCGAATATTTGTTAATATTTAAAATATGTATACTTTTTGTAAAAACTAAATGCTTTAACAATATAATATGCCCGCTTATAATGAAAAAAAAGCTATACTAATAGTATTAAGATGGAGGTTTTAAATTAAAGATTCTGATATATTAAGTGTCTCTCAGAGAGCCTCCATCTTAATACTATTGGTGTAGCTTTTTTTTTTTTTGTTATAAGCGAGTATACTGTTAAAGCATTCTTTAGTTTTTGAGAATTCACTGGAAATTACGGCAATATTGTAATCAAAGGTTTACATCTTAAATCCCTGGTAATGCCAAGTACATTTTTTAGAACATTCCAGCATTGCTAGCATTTGCAACATCAAATTTGCATCTTAAATCTTGGGCATCTGGCCTGGGATTTAAGAGGCAAATCTCTGATGAAAACTACCTCGGAACACACAGTGAATGCCTGAAAACTAAAGAATGTTTTATTTTTCTTATAAATGAGCATATGTTTATTTATAACAAAAATAAAATAATAAAACTGTTGCATGGGTGCAGACACTGCTACACAATCATTGCTCATCTTAAATCCTGGACAATGCCAGGTATATTTTTTAGTTATCTACATAAATTAAGTTGTAAGTTGTGCTTCTATCTGCCTGTTTATTAACTCAGCATGGGAGAATGCACCTCTTTTCATTGTTAGAATTATTACAAAATATCAAAAAGAAAGTATTGAATCATCGCATGTTGTAAAATTTTTGTGTGTTATATTATATATTCCATACGAAGAGCGGGTATATTGCTGGTTTTTAATATATTGCACTTTTTATAAATATATCAAAAATAATTTCTCATCCCTTAAATTGTTTGAAATATTCTTTGTTTTAGGAAATTATTTCTCAAATTTTAAGAAAGGAATAAAATTACTTCTCAAAATAATATTTGTGCTGACCTCTGATTGCAAAGAACATGTGGAAAAATACCAGGGTTGTTTGATTTAAATCGGCTTGATTTAAATCATGATTTAAATCACTTGATTTTTTAAAAAAAATCATTGATTAAAATCATTTTTGAATTTTGTCATTTCTTGAAGTTTTTTTTTTTTTTGTATTTTTATGCTAAAATAACCTGGAACAAAATAAATGTTTAAAATAATAAAATTCCACATCAAGACATCTTTAGAGTATATAAAAAAAAACTGAAATTCTTTCCTTAACTCTCGGTCAATGGATATAACACTATTCATTGCATGTAGTATAAAATCAAGTAACAATGACAACTGACCAGTGTTGCCAACCTATTTTCTAAATTTATAGCTAAAAATCCCTCAAAATATATCTAGAATTATCTAGATATTCTGTCAGTTATCTAAAAACATAGCTAGACAATATTTAACACTTTAATTGTATTTGTGATAATTTATTGGGATCAGTGGTTGCGATACAGTTTTTACATGCATATTTCAAGCTACAAAAATTTAAAATACCTTTTGAAATGTTATTTATATGTGCTGTAATAATTTTTGCCATAGAATTAAGAAAATTTGGTTCCTTCCTTTTTTTGTGATTTTTGCTGGCGCATACCATCACTGGTCGATATATTGGAAAGGTCTCGAAAAAGAGGGTCATTATACCGAGAGTCTGCTGTATTACTTTACTGTTTACTTTTTGTATTTTCATGCTTTTTTTTTTTTTTTTTTCCAATTTCCAGTAATAGAAATTTGTACTAATAAAAAATCATTTAAGAGACTCAGATGAATGAAATTACCTGTTAAATGATAAGTTTTTATTATATAAATGGAAAAGATATTAAATATTAATACTTAAAAACATCATCTTTCTCTAAAATCTTGACTTTTTAATAAGCTTGTCATCCCTTCCCTTTTTTTCAAGTCCTTCATAATATCAACCCTAATAGATTTTGAGATATCATAGCTCTTTATTAATATAAATTCAAATAAAGAACTTAAAACCGCATAATAGTTCCATATAATTAATATAGCCTAGATTTATAAATTGAATAAAATAACGCAACTAAAAAAAAACCTATTTATTTAAAAAGTCTTTGGTTTATTTTTAACCCCTGTATATATTTTTTAATCTTATATTAATTCAATTAAATTTGTTTAAATTATACAGTACATTAATATAGTCTAACCTACCTTCTGATCTGAAAAATATAAAAATATATTGATTTTGAAAAAGGCTAATATAAATAAAAAAAATCCGATTTAAATCAAAAAATCTGATTTAAATAAAAAAAATTCGATTTTTTTGATTTTTTATAAAAAAAATCATGATTTTTATCCACCCTGAAAAATACTGCAGCAAAATTCAGTTCATCAATGTAATTACTCTGTCGAAAGGAAATGTAATGATATCCTTTGGTACTTATTAATCAGTTTTAGGCCTAGACAAAAGGAATAGTTACCTTGTGCATTGCAAGTTTGTCAAGATTGAACTACCATCATTGCTGCAGATTGCTACCATCATTGCATTGCAGAATAAAATAGTCGTACAGAATTTTAAAATTATATACCTATTGTACTTGCACTTCTCTCTCTGCCTCACAACATATCCAGGCTTACAATTCCTAATGCAACTTTTATAGACAGCAATTATAAAATAC
The DNA here is from genome assembly GCA_951213105.1 of Amaurobius ferox. NCBI lineage: Eukaryota > Metazoa > Arthropoda > Arachnida > Araneae > Amaurobiidae > Amaurobius > Amaurobius ferox. Next base: position 122,462,565 of record OX578152.1, read on the forward strand.
CACGATGCACCTAGTTTTCAGAACAGAGAAAATGTGGGTTTTGAAATATAAGTATATGATATTTATTTATTTTGAAATATATCTATTATATATTATTAAATAAAGTAGTAAGAAACTTTGAAAGTTTTGTACAAATGTTGTTGTTAGATTATATGTATGTATATATTATACAATATATATATATATATATATAAAATAGTAAATCCAATGGTAGAATGGAAGAAGTAACTCATAATACACTATCTTAAAAAATTTTTATGCCTACAGAATAAAATGAAATTCAACAATAAAGAGGAAATTATAATACATATTACAGTTCAGAAAGCTAAAGATAATCAACAAATGTCAATGGAGAGGAATCGAAAAAAGGAATATCAAGATAATCAAGCATTAAAGCTTGCACGTGGAAGAGCTCTAGGCTTAAGAATAGTTCATTTCGAAAAAATTCTTTATCAAGTCCTAATATTTTAAACGAAATGAACACAAAAATGCTTTTCTGAAACACAAGATAGATTTTATTTATAAACATGTGTTATAAACATATATATATATATATATATATATATGTAATTTTTATGCAACACAATTAGTCCATGCTATATCTTATTTAACACAAATGAAAATAATAATAAAACTTGGTTTAATTTGAACTTGACATTAATTTCTTAAATTCATTTATTAATGTGATTAGATTCCATTCACAATTATAGTAAAAAAAATACATTTAATTTGAAAGGTGATATATGCATTTTTTGTAAAGTAAAAATATCTCCTTGTTTCAAAATAAATATTCATTGGTAACTCATGCAATATGAAAAATTTTAAAATTCATAGTACATTTACTGTTTAGAATTATTGAATTGTGTTGTGTCCTGTTATAACGTGTGGCTTATTTGTGATAATGCTTTGGTTAGATTGTTTTACAACTGCATTAATTACAAGATGATTTTCTAAAGAAGTACATTTTTTCCTATACAGAACTTCCTGCTTATCCTGCAAGTCGAAGATTGAATGGTAAGTTTTGAATTAGCATATTAATTTGTTTAGTTTGAGTTCTAATTTTGTTGATAACTAAAATAGTCGGAAAGAGTGTGGGGGTACTCTTGACACTTTTTCAGTTGTTGATTTTTTATAATTTTATATTAATCAAGCACTTACCTCACATACATTTAACATTTCTAAATGAGATAAAAGTATTATCCAATTAACATGTCTTATACATAATTAATAAATATTTACTTTTTAGAACCATTCCAGTGTCCAAAGATGTCCCACTTGGTGGGACATCTTTGGACACTGGAATGACTTTTTTTAGACAAATCTTTGGTTGTATTATCTAAATAACCAACACAACAGACTCTGAATTTAAGCAAAAACAATTTTATTCAATGCACATTAAACCTAAAGTGAGAAATCTGGTAAAATATCTAACATCTTAACAGATAAAGAATTTCGAGGCTTCTTGAGTAACAGAGGTTTAAATTGAATGTCTAGAGCAAATTATAATCATTACATACAGTGGTTACTGCAAAATACAACTTCAACAGTTGTCCCCAATTTTCAGAGACAACTGTGTATGGTAAACTGTGGCAAAAAATGCTTTTAATCATCCTGTATATAGTTTCTGGGATAGTCCATAAGCACCCCAATGACTTAGTAAGGAAAAGTTCATGAATATAGACGTTAGGTTTATCTATAGCAGTAACGTAGCTTAAGAATTTTGACTGGAGAGGCTGAGCGCTTGGCTTTTTATAAAAGGGTTTTACTGTTATTACAAGTGAGATTTATATTTGAATTCATTTTTATCTTTTTGGTGAGTAAAATAGTATAATGTAGTATAAAAATGCAAAAAGTGCATGAAATGCACGAAATTTTAAAATGTTACCGATGTAAGATAAATACATACAAGATATACTTTTGAAATGTTTTCATATTTCTAGATCAACCTTTGCAACCATCATATTTACTATGTAGATATAAATTAGAATATTATAAGCAAGTGACAGAAAAAATATATCAGTTGTATAAATATAAACAGCTGGAACTAGCAAAATTGAACAATTCAAGAGTGCACTGTAAGTGGGTGAAAAATAAATTTGTACTGTAACAAGCTTAGTTGATAATCTCTGTAATCAACAATGTCCTTAAACAATTTTGTATATTAATTATTGACAAATACTATACTATGAAATCTTAATATCTTATAGTTACAAAATGCTAAAAAAATTACTAGAAATACGAGGCATGTTTTTTATGTAAGTACCGTTTTGCGATTCCGCCGCCGCAGCGCTACGGTCGGCGTTCCGCGCTGGTTACCTACATCTCTTGTCTACGCACTGACGCCATTACAGTCTGATTCTTCATTGTATACGTTGTTTACTGAGTGTTTAAGATGCCTCCGACAATCGTGAGTCCCGCCGATTGTGAAGTACGGGCTGTTATACGATTTCTTAGTGCTAAAGGCGTAAAACCGATCGATATTCATCGTGAGATCTGTGAAGTTTACGGACAAAACATTATGAGTGATGGAATGGTAAGGAAATGGGTGAGAGCATTTAAAGATGGCCGCACAAATGTGCATGATGAAGAACGGAGTGGGCGTCCTTCGGTCTTTAATGAAGATTTGGTGCAGAAAGTGGAAGAAAAGGTGAGAGAAAACAGACGCTTTACAATTTCATCAATGTGCGACTGGTTTCCTCAATATTCTCGTAGTGTTTTGTATCGCATTGTGACCGAGAACTTGAATTACCGGAAATTGTGTTCACGTTGGGTTCCAAAAATGTTGACGGATTTGCACAAAACCCAACGTTTAGGCAGTGCATTGACTTTCCTTGAGCGGTACCACAATGAAGGTGAAGATTTTTTAGACCAAATTGTTACTGGTGACGAAACATGGGTGGCCTACGTCACACCAGAATCAAAACAACAATCCATGGAATGGCGACATTCATCATCACCCAAAAGAGTGAAGTTTAAGCAAACAATTTCTGCCCGGAAAATCATGTGCACAGTTTTTTGGGACAAAAAAGGAGTATTGCTAGTGGAGTTTCTGCCTCGTAATGAGACAATCAATGCAGCGTCTTATTGTGAGACATTGAACAATCTGCGTCGTGCAATCCAGAACAAAAGACGTGGCAAGTTGAGTAAGGGTATCGTTTTGCTGCATGACAATGCCCGTCCACATGTGGCTAATCGGACCAAAGATCTCATCAAATCTTTTAAATGGGAAACTCTAGATCATCCTCCATACAGCCCTGATCTGGCGCCCAGCGACTACCATTTGTTCCTGCACTTGAAGAAACACCTGGGTGGTCAGCGTCTTCAAGACGATAACGAAGTCAAAACAGTTGTGATACAGTGGTTAACAAGTCAGGCGGCAGAATTTTATGAGGAGGGTATTCAAAAACTGGTGCCACGTTATGACAAGTGCCTCAATATTCACGGAAATTATGTAGAAAAGTAGATTAAGGTACAGGCTTTCATGTAGAAATAAAATTATTGCGATATCTTTGCATGTCTTTTTTTAATTCCAAAACGGTACTTACTTAAAAAACATGCCTCGTATTATCAATCGGCTTTGTAAAAGAGATGCTCATGTAACAGGTGATTACCAAAGCGAAACCCGATTTATTCCTTCTAAAACTCCCAAATACTCAAGCGGATGCTTTGCCGAGATCTATTTCACTTTCTAACTACTATTGATGCCGAAGGTTACTTCACTTACTAACTACTAAGTTTAAATAATAGTCATTATTAGTGTATTTTTTCATCCCGATTTTGCTTAAAGTTAGGTGAATGTCAAGTTATTCTTGAAAAATGTCTCAAATTATTTAACATTACAAAATGTTAATATTTTTTGCAAAAATAGCACTTGACTCAAAATGGCGGATCCATTCACAACCATCATGTCTGCCACATTATAAGGAAACGTCACTTCTCACATCCAATCACTGTCGTTTGCAAAGGGAAAGCAATAACCACACTTTCTGGAAGGCTAGCTTTCATGAGCCCGTTACATGCTACAATCAGCCACGGAAGAGACCGGATGTTTCAATATTATGCTAATCATTATTCACTTGATAGGCTTGAATATTTGAGCCTACGATACTTTGAAAGATGATTTTTAATGGTAAAAAATACTTTAAAACGTGTTACTTTAAGCAAATAAAGTGTAACCATTTTCTAAAATATACATTCGCAAAGTTATTTAAAAAATAAAATAAATAAAAATGTTTAAATAATTCCTTAAACTAGATCTCAAACTGGGGAGGTTAAGCTTTTTAGCCTTTATGGACGCTATGCCACTGATCTATAGTAAAGTGGTCATGCCCAATCAAGTAAAAAAGATGCAGTGCCCCGAGTGGTGAATTTTAAAAGTTAGGACAACAAATTTGGCAATAAAGCGAGATGGACAATAAAAGACAATTACAAAGTTTTAGAGAATCGTCTAAGTAGGAACCTATATCAGAAAATAACTAAATGCATATACGGAAGTTAATACAAGGATTATTTTTTAAGTAAGGTTCATTTGGGAATACCGTTTGAAATTCCGCATGCATGTGAAAATGAATGCGCACCCAGACTCTCGGCATTCTTTGAGCAGAATCCGACGCCATTTGCATTCACTGCGTCAGTCTGTTCACTTTGTATTCTTCGTTAAAATGTTTAAGAAAATCGAGCGCCTCACCAACTGTGAAATATGGTCAGTCATCCGATTCTTAACAGCAAGAAACATGACATCTGCGGATATTCATCGTCAGATATGTGAAGTTTAGGGTGACAATGCAATGAGTGACAGTAAAGTGCGAAAATGGGTGAGATTGTTCAAGGAAGGTCGGGAAAGCGTCCATGACGAATCTCGTTGTGGTCGGCCGTCTGTAATCACTGACGCTTTGGTGCAGGCAGTTGACGCCAAAATTCATGCAAACAAAAGATTCACAATTTCCAAGTTGTTATCAGAATTCCCACAAATTTCAGGGTCAGTTTTGTTTAAAATTGTGTCTAAGAACTTAGAGCTCAAGAAATTGTGCTGTCGATAGGTTTCTAAACTGCTGAGTGAGGAACACAAAAAGAAAAGATTGGCAAGTGTTCTAACATTTTTGACCCTCTACAATGAGGAGGTGATGAATTTTTGAGTCATATTGTCATAGGAGATGAGACATGGGTGTCCCACGTGACTCCTGACTCAAAATAACAATCGATGAAGTGGCAACACACATCATCGCCGGTCAAAGTGAAAGCAAAATACTTTCAAAGCGCAAGATCATGGCAACTGTGTTTTGGGACATGCAGGGTGTGTTGTTAGTAAACTTTTTGCTGCAAGGAACAACAATTAACTCAGCTTCCTAATGTGAGACCTTAAGAAAGCTTCATCGAGCAATCCAGAACAAACGACATGGAATGCTGTTAGCTGGTGTCATACTGCTTCATGACAATGCAAGGCCATATGCTGCAACTCAAAATCTGATTGAATCTTTTGACTGAGAGGTATTCGATCACCTGCCTTAGAGTCCAGACCTTGCACCTAGCGACTACCACCTCTTCCGCCATCTGAAGACCTTCCTGGGCGGTAAGCGTTTAAGACACTAATGAAGAAGTGAAAACGATCGTGAGTAACTGGCTATCATCACAGGCGACAGAGTTCTATGATGACGGTATCCAAAAACTAGTATATTGTTTCTATAAATGTTCAAATCAGCAAGGAAATTATGTAGAAAAATAGAGAATTGAATGTAAATTCAGAAAATAAATGGTTTTTTGAAAAAAATATACTTACTCCGTTTTTATTGCAAAACAGACCTTACTTAAAAAATAACCCTCATACATTCAGTTGCTAGATGTGCACCCATACCACAATTCTATTTTAAGTTGACGAATAATTCTTGAGCATATGCATTGTAAATAAGGCGAGTGGCATTTTACCCCTAGTTAGGTAATAGGCAGGCTCTGCCTTGGTTCCTATGTGTCAGATAAATGACTTCTGTAACAGTTTATAAAGTACTATTCTACTTCAATCCAAGATCATGATTCTTGTATGAACCATTACAATTTATTTCACTAAATTAAACTTCCAATAACCTAAGGACTAGAATTCGACGAAGGAATCACAACTTTTAACACATAAACAACTTTCTTCCCGACCGTTCAAACAGTTACCTTACACCTTTCTGGTAGGTCGGACGGTCTGGGTTTCAACAACAACATAAACAACTTTATTGACATCTGGCTTCTCTGGGAACTCAAACACATATATATTACAAATGTATATATAAATTATTTACAATGTTAGCATTACAAATTCTACCTGAGACATACTAATCTACAATCAAATTCAAACCTAATTTATTACTAAATTGTCTTTCAATCTGAACCTATGGTAATCAAACTACAACACAATATACTATATACTCACAAGATTGCAGGCTATTACTCTTGATGCTACTTTTCATGTATAATCAAAACACACACACATACGAACTCGGCAGAATGGAAGAGCCGCCATTCTAAGGTCTGCCCTTCTTATAGATCTGGCCAATCATGAGTATGCTATTCTTCGGAATGAAAGTTGATAAGTTTAGGATATAAATTAAAATCAGGAAAAAGTAGAATTGGAATAAAATGTTAATAAATACTCTGCGACAGTTTTAGGGCTTTTCTACTCATTAGAACTATGCAATTGGCTTTTTTTTATCTTTATTGCTTTATTATCGAGTTCATTAATCAAACTTTTTAAATTCTTCTCCAGGGGTGCAGCAATCACTTGTTTTCAATTGGGCAGGGATTTTATTTTTGTAAGACCCCATGTCATCACTTGTAAGTAGTGATTGCAATATCGGACCAAAAATACAATACCGGTATTCGGTATTTTTTTAAACGTTATGCCGGAATACCGGTATTAGGAATTTTTCAAAAAAGGTACAAAAACATAGTTATTTCTTTGCCGTATTTATTAGTTTTATACAAAAAAAGTATAAACAATTTTGTTATGTACAAATATAAAATAAAGGAACAAATGTTATAATAAAATATTATTAATAAGAGCAGTAAAGTAATAATTTATAACATTAGAAACAAAAAATATTTAGAGTATTATAATATAATAAAGGAACGAAATATATAGTATTATTATTAAAAAAAAGTAAATATCACAAAATCTTGTTGTGTAGTCTATTATATAATATTTATTAATAGAGAAAAACAACTAATTTATTAACTGCATATTTTTGAAATGTGATCGTAAAAAACATAATGCATCTATTGAACTGTCATTAAGCCTGGAACGTATTTTTGTGCACAAATTACCTGCAGTTGAAAATGCTCTTTCTGCATCCACGCTGGTTGGTAGTACTGTTAATAATGAGCGATATATTTCCTCTAAATATTTGTCTGATCTTCTAACAACTCGGTCTCTTGTCTGACGGTTTTGAATAAATCTATTTTTTTTATTACTTTTGTATAATTGTTTGTGGCAATTTTTTAATTTATAGCTAATTGTAATTTCTTCTTGAGAGAGAATTCTTTTCCGATTTTGACATTAACATCAACATCATCTTCAACGAATTCCTCTGGATAGGTTTATGTTTGCTTTTCATAAATGTTTTTGTGGAAATTTATGACGAACTTAATAAAATTTGACCTTGTTAGCTTCTTTTCTTCATTTTCGTTTTCTATTTTAAAGTTGTTATAATTATGCAAATACCTTAAAATATTTTCTAGTTATAAAATGTTTAAATGTTTTTTAGTCTATAAATTACAAGACCCACTGCGACTTCATGAGAACACGTCACTCCAGCATCATTACCGACTACCAATAGGAGCTTCAGAGAACTGCGCCTGTGCATGGAGATGTTAGTTTAGAATACGATCTCGTCTAGTAATTCATATTATTAGATAGTTTAGAATATTAAATTTTAAATTATACTTCATGCTGGAAATTAACTACGCCTGTGCAAGGAGTATTTTATTTTACAATTTTTATACGTATTTTTAAAAATACGTATTTTTATATGTATTCTTAAATATTTTTATTTATATGCGTATTTTTAAAAATACATATTTCAAATACTAGTAGATGCCCATTAAGTTAAATTAAACCCTTTAATAAAAAAACTTTATTATAGCTAATACCGAAAATACCGGTATGTTACTTTACAAATACCAGTTTCACGAAATTACAAAATAGCATGAAATACCAGTATTCGGTATACCGGTATTTCGGTATTGCAATCACTACTTGTAAGCATTTCCTTGCAAAGTTATTGGAGTGCTTAGGGACTTTTCTGCGAATCCTGTATGAGTTATTTTGATAGGGTCAAAAATCTCACCCTGTGATTTTGATGGATCTACATGCTTTGAACATCCCTGAATGTGAATCATTCAATTATTTTGTTTTATGATGTCAGTGTGTGAGTCTATAGAGGCAATAGCTCGAAGAATTTGAAGTTATCACTTGCAATTTGGTACGATTAATATAATCCACAATCATAAAAAAGCCTATTGATTTTCAGAGAGGTCAGGACAGGCCCTCTATTTTTTTAGGTTTCTTTCTGCCAAAAGCACCCCTTTTCAATTTACTTGATATTAATTCAATGCCAATAAAATGGCTTTATTTATATGCACATTTGGCAAATTTACGTACGATTATATGATTAGATGGTTTTTCATAGTAACAAGATTCAGCTTTCCAAATTAAATAACATAAAGTTAAATACATTATCGACATATAAAAAACTAATTGAAATTTAGATTTTTAATTTTAGGAATCTATTGATTGGAACATTGGTTTTATATTATTAAAATAGTTTGTCATATTAGACTATATTGTGTTGGGAAGAAAAGACACCATTTTCCTAAAATCATCCTGACAACATTTCAAGTTCCTAAAATATTTCTGAAATAAACTAAAGGTGCTAACTGACGAGTTACCCTAAGTGCATAAAAATATGCTAATTAGTAAAACATTGAAATGGCACTTTCCTAAAATAAAATACATTAAAAGAAAAGAGAGAGAACACAGAGTTTAAGTTTTCCAAATCTAACATTTATTTAAAATTTAACTTGACTTCAAATTTAAAGAACTTTTAAAACAATTTCAACTTTTAACATCACATAACAATTAAATTAAACATCATAAGTGAATAAATAAATAAATTGGCTGAACGTAATACGAAGAATTAATTACAGACAATTTTAATATGGCCAACCAATCAAAAACTCAAAATTTTAAGGAAGAGAATAGCAATTTTAAAGCGGACGAAAATTAAAAAGAAAGGAAGCGAAATGATTAGGAATATGAGAATTCGGCACTAATTGAAACATGGATGATTCTGAAAAATTTTAAAAGCTGAAAATAGAATAAAAATGAAAAATCGCAATACATCAAAGAATTCTTAACGGAGAATAACAAATGTAGAATCAAATCAAAGGAAATAAAAAGGGGGAAAAATGGGATCACAAATTAGCCAATTAAAAAAAATTAAATTGCTAAAAGCTAAAAAGAACGAACTTTCGCCATTAGGAACACAAAACTGTGGAATAGAAAGCATTTGGAACAGAAGAATATTAAAAAACTAACTAAATGGAAAATGTATAACTAAATTAAGAAAAGAGAATAACTATGTAAATAAGTCGCCTGAACTCGTTTAGATTAATAAACAAAATTTCTAAAATTATTAAATAGCAAAAGCAACCTAACAATAGTTTAGTTGATGTGATTTTTCGTATAGCTGTTAAATGCCACACTCCAGTTGAATTTTTAAAGAACGTAAAAATTTACAATTTTTGAAAAAAGATGCTAAAATTCAAGATCAGTACGACAGTTTTTCCTGTTTTTAGCACTTTTAAATAAATTACTATAAATTTTAACAATTTTAAATAGCGAATTTTGGCACTTTTAAATTACAGCGTGTATTTTAGTGCTTTTGAATGAAATTGCATATTTTAGAACATTTAGATAAAATAATGTAATATTGGCACTTTCAAATAAAATCACTCATGTTAGCACTTTTAAATAAAATCGCAAATTTTAGCATTTTTTCTTAAAAAGTCATTAATTTCAGCGTTATGTAAAAAAAAAAGTGTGCTTTTTAGCATTCTTTCTCAAAAATCATGAATTTATCACGTTTTTTCTCAAAATTCACAAATTTTAGTACAAAAAAAAAAAAAATCTAGACTGCTCTTTCTTGAAAATTTTGAGTTTTAAAATACTATATGAAATGCAAATTATTTGCTCTTTCATAAAATTCTCGAATTTCAGCATTTTTTCATGAAATCCATGAATTTTGGTACTTTTAATATAACAAATTTTAGCACTTATAAAAATTGCAAAAGTACCAAATCTTACTATTATTTAGATAACTTTGATATTCAATAAGCACATAAAACACACGAAATATTAAGCCATGTAATTATGTATGAATTATTACAACAACACGGCATATATTTATCCCATTTAATTTTTTTGACTTATAATGTTTGTTAGCAGAGGTTCCATTGTTGTGCTATAATTTGTTACTTAATCTTAACTGTCATTTTATTATAGTGTTTTACTTAATAAAATGCAGCATTACTGCTTCCAAATTCTGCGTCTTTGATAATATCACTAACGCTCCCATTTCATATTTTACACCCCTATGGACCTATTCGTGTGAGCTATTTCAAAATTTTATATATTGTTTAAATCGGATAAAAAGTTTAAATATTTTCTTTCTGAAATTTTCAGAATACTGATTTCCTTACTGCAAACTGCTATAAAAAGTTTTATTTCTGTAAACACGCAATATGCAAATTTTCTTGTTACAAATTTAAAATTTTTCTACTTTCAATTCCAAATTTTATTGCTAACTCCCAACGAATTGAATTTTTGCTGCTTCAAAAACACTGTATGGTTGTGTTTATGCATATTTCAGCACTATATTTATAGGGAGGGGGCCGTTAATTATGAAGAGGTGGGAATTGAAATTCCCACATTTTCCTACCTTTTTATATCAAAATTCCTGTTTTTGTTGCTCCTTTTTGGGAAAAGTTGAGTACAATCCCTGCATAAGGAATTTCGTGTAAGGGTCTGTCTTTTATACCGTGAATTTGTGGAAAATTCCCTTTTTTAAGGGTTTTGAAAATGTTCCGATTTTAGACAAGCAATTTTATGAAGGCTCTGTCTTTTACATAAGTAATTTCGTGAAGGACTCGTGTTTAACATTTAAAACATTTTATGAAGATTCTGTTTTGTACATAAGAGATTTTGTAAAAGATTTGTCTTTTACATCATGGATTTAGTAAAGGTTCCTTATTTTACTTTAAAATTTTTAGTCAAGAGACCGATTTTTATACAAAGAATTTTATGAAGGGTTTGTTTTTTACATACGGAATTCTATGAAAGGATTTGTCTTTTGCATAAGGAATTTCGTGAAGGACCCCATTTAAGACATTTTATGAAGATTCTTTTTTTACGTAAGAAATTTTGTGGTGTTCTTATAATACGTAAAGGATTTTGTAAAAGATTTGTTTTTTACATTATTGATTTGGTAAATGTTCCTTATTTTACTTAAAGAATTTTGCCAAGAGACTGATTTTTATACAAGGAATTTTACACAAGGGTTTGTCTTTTACGTACGGAATTCTATGAAAGGACTGGGCTTTTACATAAGGAATTTTGTTAAAGACCTGCCTTTTATCCTTAGTTTACGTAAATAATTTTGTGAAGGTTTCGATTTTTACACAAAGAATTTTGTGAAGGATCTGTTTTTTACACCAAGAATTTGGAGAAGATTCCATCTTTTCAGGATTTTGAGAAGGTTCCGATTTTAGCACAAGCAATTTTATGAAGACTCTGCCTTTTACATAAGTAATTTCGTAAAGGACCCGTGTTTTACATTTAAAACATTTTACGAAGGTTCTGTTTTCTATGTAAGGAATTTTGTGGAGTTCGTTTATTACATTAGGGATTTTGTAAAAGGTTTGTCTTTTACACAATGAAATTTAGTAAAGGTTCCTTATTTTATTTGAATAATTTTGCCAAGAGTCCGATTTTTATACAAGGAATTTTATGAAGAGTTTGTTTTTTACACAAGGAATTTTGTAAAGCATTTGTCTTTTACACAAGGAATTTTGTGAAGCATTCGTTTTTTACATAAGGAATTTTGTTAAAGACCTGGCTTTTATCTTTAGTTTACGTAAATAATTTTGCAATGGGTCCGATTTTTACACAAATAATTTTGTGAAAGGTCATCTTTTACATAAGCAATTTGTGTGAAAGAACAGTCATTATTTACATTTTGTGAAAGGTCCGTCTAATGCATAAAGGATTTTATGAAGTGCCCTTCTTTGCAACAAATGACATTGTGTTCTGTATATTGGGAAGGCCAAAAAATGTCTTACTGCGCTTGTTATTGTTCTGGGACCGGCTACAAGTCTAAAATTTCAGCTCGTGCAGATCTCTCTTAAAACAACGAAATCGGAGAAAGTTGAAAACTCTTGTGTAGGTTGATTAGCTTTTGTTTGCATCACTTCCTTCCTGCCTCCTGGAGGATGTAACTCAACTCGCTTATTTTGATCTTGTTAGCAAGTTTGAGAGAAGTTACATGCTGCTATGAACCCCAGGAGGGTCGTTAGACGTAAGCTATTTTTATTATGCGTTTTTTTCTATTAGCTTATTTGCTTTGCTGCCCATTATCGAGGTTGTAATCCGAGGGTGGGTGATCGTAATCAATACCTGAAATGAGAGTTTTTATGCATTCGAATCTGCCTGTAACAAAATCGTATGGACTAAGGACCTTTTAAGAATTTCTTTAAATCCAATCCTTAAGATCGTTATTAAAATATCAAGTGTGAAGCTCTGCACGACTTTCTTATACATTCGTAGTTCATTTTGTTTGGATCCACTTAATCGGAAATCAGATGGAAAAATCTGATACACTAGTCAGCACATGATTTTTGCTACAGACTCAAATTCACAATCCATTAAATTGAGTTTAATTGTACAAATTGACATAGACACTTAGTAACTTAATATTATGTCCAGTTTGCAGTTCTGTATGTTTTCTATTTCATTTTCACTAGGCAACTTAATACATTCTAAAACATCGTCATGTCCTCAAAATTCCTTAAAACTTATATCTCAAAAACGGTTCTTCCTAGAACAATGGAGTTGGTCTTTGTTTCGTCGTTAAAAATTACGTAACTACGTATGCATTGTTGTGGCGTACAAGCATTGTTGTGGCACATCGCAAGTTTTCTTGCTGCTGTTGTAGGTGTCTGCTTTTCTATGCTGACGAGCGTGGAAAAGTACGGAACTAGTCTGTGAAGGAATGTTGCTATTTGTGTGCGGTACTATATTAAATATTTTTACCCAATTTTCTACCATTACTGTATGTCAAAGCAGTAACTTCAAATTTAGAATGCTTGCTATGTAAGAGCCGCCTATAAGGGGGGATGGAATCCACTTGAGTGGAATGGGGGCCTGGACCTCAGGGGAAGGCAGCAACTCAAATTTTATTATCTATTCGAGGGAGGGGGAAGACACGGCAGATTCTCAAGGACTAGAAAATCAAACACGGAAGGGGCCCTGCAATTTGTATGAATGGTTGGTTCTCATGGGCGCCCATAGAAGAATGCAAGAAATGCACTCGCCCTACCTTCAAGGTCAAAAAGGACATAAAGCTAAATAAGTTCAAAAGAAGTTTTTTTTTAAATTTAGAATTTATTTCGATTTTATATGATTTATTCTTGAGTTTGCCCCCCCCCCCCCTCCCTTCCCGAAAAGAGTTGTATGGGCGCCCATGGTGGCCTTGCTACGTATTTGCCAGCTCAAAACACTTTTTCCCAATTTGAACTGTTCCTGAAAGAATCAAACTTCCTCAAATTTTCGATGGAATTGCGCTGTCATTGGAGTAACAATTTCCTTTTTCTTTTACATGTGACCTTCAATCTGCATTGGCTTCACTTCAGCGGTAAGTCGTTTGTTTTTCTTTTCGATTTTTCCTGTTGGTATTTTTTGAAACTGTGTTTGTCTTTGTTTTCGTGCTTCAAAGTGTCTCGAGCGACAAGTGTGGAACTAAATGCCGCTTTTCAACCGGACATGCTTCTACACGGTCGGTCCAAGTGGGGGTAAAAGAACCCTCTTGTGAATTCTTTGTTTCTGCACTGTTGTAAGAGATATTTTCTTCTTTTTATTGTTGGGTGCTTACGATGGCGATGAGGCCAAAATCAGGGCAGCTTCTTTCGACAAGATTTTTTGTGGGAATTTTTATTTTTACTTTCTCATATGAAAGAATATAGTATAGGGAAAGTATTGTTTTATATAGGGAAGTTGTTTAGTATAGAGAAAGTATTGTTTCGATTTCGAGATTTGGATGCCAATATAGATTATAGGAATACGTTTTGACTATTTTTAGAGGGATGATTTCTTGTGTACACAATAGCTGCCACACATATTAATGGCGTTTCACAAAACTTTATATTCGGAACTAGATAAATTTTTTAAAATTTGTCCGAAAACTTTGAAATTTATTAGAAACTACATATATTTTTTCCGCATGGCAGCATAGGATAAAATGTGACGTAATCATGCATAAAAGGGGTTATTTATGGTTCAGTGATCACGCAATTGGATAGTTTCAATCATTGTAGCGAAAAAATAGCTGCGATACAATTTTTGAATTCATGACTATTAGACCCTCTGGGTGGGGGGTACATTGTCAAACTTGGTATCAATCAGAAGATTTTCCCAAGCCCTTTAAAATGAAGGGTAACATGCTATAATTGTGATCATTTGGAACAACGGGTCACATTTTTCAAAATTTTTCTTGCAAAATTTGGGAGGGAAAAAAAGCTTAAAAATGGATTTTGGTATGACAAAGTCGAATCACATTCCAGTTAGTTAAATAAGGATTTTTTCTGAAGGGTCCATGTTTTGTGTGTCTGTCTATAAACTGTAGAGATCCATTTGTTTCATAAAATGCATTTTCACCATTTTACATATCTATTTTTATCCTATTTTTTCAAAAACTCGCTGAATTACATGCCCGACACTATATTTTGTACGATTGTCGTTTTCTGTACATCCATTACACGCCTTTGTTATCTAATCTGTGCGCAAGTCTGCAACGACTGCCGGTAATAAGGTTAAAATATGATTAAATGAATTTATGGAGGCTGCCACGAGGCCTTGCTGGTAAGTGCCTCCTTGAAAAGACTCCAATCCGAATAAACACATGTAATTTTTTAAATTTTTTTTTTAAGAAGTCTGTTAGAAAAAGAAACATGTCGAAACAAACTGACAACAGATGTGGACAGAATTGTCTTTTAAAAGAATTCACACATCCTGTTTTGTACTTTCTTCTTTTTTTTTTCTTTTGAGAACTTGTTTCATCGAGAAGAATTAAAATCGCAGTCACAAAAACCACCTATAGGGGGCGTTTCTGAAATTAGGAATCACGCCCCCGTTACCGATGCCCGTCAAGTATGAAATGGTTTCGCTTTTTTCCACGCGGAATAGTCTATAACTGCAAGGAAGTTTGTTATGTAAAAACGAAATTAGCAAAATTGCTAATTTTGCGAGCCTCTTGGGAAGTGTACAGAAGAGCACTAAAATCTCTACGGACCTCTGTACATCTGTCTGCAATTGAACGGTGATTTTTAATTATGCATCTAGTCTCTGTTAACACATATTAGAGGTATACTTTAAAATCAAAGATAACCAAAAAAATGGGTTTAAAAGTCTTTTATTAAAATCTCCTTTTTACGACGTACAAAATCACACGGCCATAGCGCTTTCGGACACTATTGTGTCCTTCATCAGTGGTGAAGTTCATTTCGCCGCGGGGGGGGGGGGTCTAAGATAAAATTGTAAAAGTATTTAGGAAATTATAATTGGTAGGGGGCGAACGTCAAATTCTCGGAGAAGTGTGCTGTGGGAGCAAGATTTGAAGCTCATTTGCGGCACTGTTGGATGACCCTACATATTTGCGGTCCAGGATCTAGAAAGGTCCTGCTAAAAATGATTTTAACTGAATGTATTACTAGGGTATGGTGCTTGCTCCCCTTCACCTTGAGCATTGTTTGGAAAATACCAAGTAAAAGTGAAGGAAATCGCGGAAATTGTTGTTGAAAATTGTATAGCAACCAATTGCTTTAAGGGGTGGGACAGCCTAGTGGTTCAGTCACGGGGATTGCACTCGCACAACCCGAGTTTGATTATTGACTTTGCTGAAACTGTCCCCATGTGCACGCGGAGTACAGGCACACATTAAATATGTGGGTAACCCCTTCCCAGAGGTTGATAGTAGAGGGAGGAGGGTACAGTTACTGTGGATGCCTCCTCTACTGGGTTTCAATCTTAATTGGGTGGCACTGTCTTGGCCGTTTAAACAGATACCTTAGAGGTAGGTTGGACAGTCTGGGTCGAACAAACAACCGATTGCTCTAGTAATGACTTCCCAGCATTCTTTTCACTTAGAGAGGTCTGCATGGGCAGAAATTTCAAACATTTATTCGGTTCGACATACCAGTGCTCGAATTCGACCCGGCCAGAAGACCCTCGAGTCTTGGCTTGAACCGACTTGGCCCGGCGCCAAAATTAGGTTTATCCAAATGTGTCAGAAACATGAATTCGCAAATTTTGTACAAAGAGTTATGATAAACTTTGTTTTTGATATTTTTAATATTTATCTTTACATAGCTAAAATCGGCAAAATAATTCCACAAATATCATTAAAATTTCCCAGCACTGAATACGTCCGATCCAGTTCAACCCTAACTAAAAAAAAGAACTAAACTGTTTTGAAAAACAGCCCTGATCGGATACCGGGCCGGGCTTAAACCCGCTAGCAGATTTCTACCTTAACTATGCCACTGCAAGTTTTTTATTTTAATTTAAGATATTAGCGATCTCCAAATGTTTCATGGTACTTCCGATACACTCCACGCAACTAAATATAAAACATAAAAGTGAATTGGGGGAGGGGGGTTTGTCGTGTATGCTGAGCTGGCACTCGATTTGGCCATCTGGAAGTTGACTTTCAATTAGAGCTTGGGTTTCAAATATAATCTGGAGAGCTGGGCGAACGAAGAAAGGTCGAGTGGAAGCTCAGGACCAGATGGCTGCGTTTCGAGAGCGTCAACGCGTGCGAGGGGGGGGGGGGGGGGGGTGCAGAGTAATGATGGAAAGCTTGCAGGATGAGATGGAATTATTTTTTAGCATCGGCCGCACGCTAGTTTTGTTACTTAGTAACCCATGGACTACGCCAAACAAATATTTCAGGATTTTGTGTATTGCGATGGGGAGGGGGAAGGTCAATTTACAGTTAAAGACATCTCTACATTCTGAGACAAGAATCGTCTTGTGATTTCCTTTGTGATATAACCGTTGAAATTTTGAACACTTGCAATTTGGAGCTTTTAGATAATAGTGGTTGAGTTATTTGTTGTGTGTGTGTGTGGGGGGGGGGGGGTGACTCATTGGATCTTTCGTCGGACTGTTGTCACTCATATACACGTGGCTCGAAGATACGTTGTGCTTCAGTTGGATCTGCGTCCTTGACCTTCACCCGAACCCCTCTGCCTATGTGATTGATTAGGAATTGCAAAATAGGGAATCTTCTCATGTAGGCATTTGGCTAAAAATCATATGGACTTGATTTGAATAATGTAAAGGGCCTTTAATCCTTCCTCAGAAAATATCCTTACTATCTCGCATTCGAATAACATTGTTCGACTCTTGCATTCTTTTTATCATAGCTCATTGGGATCTATTTGGCAGACTTAGTTCCACAATGTTCCATCAACATTATTGTGGCATGAAATGGGACAAGCTACGATTAAACGTGGCTGTTGTTTGTTTCGTACAGCAATTGATTAATGAGTTGCATCGACAGATTTCATCTTTTTGCGATAAAAGTTTTTTTAACGGATGACAGCGGAAGTTTGAATATTCTGAATTTGTCCGAACAGATTTTCAGTTTTATGGTTTCAGTGAAAACTTGTTTTGAAAACGTTGTTGTGGGTAGTTTGATGATTGAATGTAATCACATTTTTACCTTTTTCATACAGTTGTATAGATGCAGGGCCTGGTGTCAATTCGGGGCCCCTATACGCTTATCAAACACATGCAAAACATCAACACATAACAAATTTGGGGGCTCAGGATGACAACCCCAAATTTTGTACATGTAGAAAACTCCCAAACATTTTATTTCAAAGTAATATATATGACTTTAAAGGATATATAATATTTAAAATTACAACATATTTTATAATTTAAATTGTAAACTAATATTATCAGATGTAAATTAATTATTTCTTCTTAAATTTTTTATTACATACACAATTTAGGGGGCCCCCTCAAAAAATTTGGAGGAGCCGCGGCCCCGCAGGCTCGTGCGTTAATCAGGCCCTGTAGAGATAGTGTTGTTTTCCTGAAAAATTTCGAATTTTAAAATTTTACATATAGGCACGTTTTATAAGACTTCCCGAACTTATGTCTAACACTTTTGGAAAGATGTTCATTTGCTTGTGTGGATGGACATCATATCTTAAGAACAAATGCGCATCAATCGCTATAGCATTTAATGTGTAGTTATATTATGTCAAAAACTGGAATTAGATATAATTGTTTAATTTGCAAGATTAGAATTTCAGTTCTTCGAAATTTAATATTATCGTGGCATTATTTTTTATTGAAAAGAGTGGTCATTCCCGGAATGTGATGGAGGTATTCTAGAGGTGGCGGGAAAGAGCGCATAAATCAAAATTTTCAATTTCTTTATAACACACATATTTGGTTTAAGAAATGTATGACCTTTGTTGTGGAAAGAGCACGTAATTCAGTTGGCTTCTAAAATGCTAAAAAAAGAAAAATATTAAACACCTATTAGATTTTGCACGGATATCAGTGGGGAATAAAATATAAATTAAGAAAACAGATTATTTAGTTAGCTTATAAATACACTACGTGACAGTGAAAATGAGACATCAAGAAGGAGTGGACAAAAAGTGATACAAATCGGCAAATAGAGAGAGACAGCAACGAACAATAAGGGATGTTTATTGCAATATGGTACACCTATATACTGAGCGATAACACCGTCTGATCAGTAGGATGTAGGGCCACTGCGGGCAGCGATACAGGCAGCAACACGTCTAGGTAGAGACTCAATGAGAGTGCGGGTGGTGGGGAGAGAGGTATGGCTTCCCATTCCCTGTCAACCATTTGCCAGAGTTCGTCTTTTAAACGCGGGCAGTGGCAGAGCACGCAAGCGACGTCGCGTCACGTCCCAGACGTGTTCGATTGGTGAGAGATCAGGGTAGACTGATGGCCAGGGAAAAGCACCTGGGTACCTTGCAGGGCATGTTGGCTGATGCGTGCCGTGTGTGGTCGGGGCGTTATCTTTCTGGTAAACGGCATTGGGCACCCCCTGAAGGAAGGGTAGTCGAAAACCCAGACCACCCAACTGACCCAAAGGTTTACAGCAGCAGTTTGAGTGACCGAAGAAGGAAGGGTAGTGTCACCGGCCGCAGCGCATCATCCACGTATCGTTGGACCATCATAGTGTCCTTAATACGGACCAGAGGCAACCCGCTATCGTAGGTGATGGTGCCCCAAACCATGATGCCGCGTTGTCGCGCGGTGTAGAAAACCCAGACCACACGACCAACCCATAGGCTAATGGTAGCTTTCTGTGTGGCCGGGAGCGTTGTCGCGCGGTGTGTAGTTCCACAGATGCGGCTGGATTGGACCTGTCACCACTTCGGCGCCAGACTCGTACACAGCGACTAAAACAGAAGCTTGACTCGTTTGAGAACATAATCCTGTGCTATTCCGCCGTCCACGTGGCTCTATCCTGACACCATTGCAAACGGAGGCGTCTGTGCTGTTGGTTCAATGGTAGTCTTCATAACGGGCCCCATGAGTGCAGGTCGCCATCGACCAATCGGCGGATAATGGTCCTGGTCGATATGGGAGTATCAAGGGTTTCCTGCACATGCTACAAAAGGGCGACGGAGAGTGGCCTGTGGACCGCCAATGCTTGTCGGCGGATGCGTCGGTCCATTCGAGCTGACGTCGCTCAGGCCGTACCGGCACCCCTCAAACGTGCCACAGTCCCTTGTTCCAACCATTTTCGCCACAGCCGGTGCACCGTGGACGCGTATAGGGCTGCTAACCGCTGAGATTTGACGTATTGTTCAACCTGCCCTTCTGAGCCCGATCACCATACTCCTCGTGAAATCGTCTCTGTCTGCTGGAACTGCCTCGGTTGCGACGGCTTGGCATTCTCTGCTACTACACGTTTCCTCTGAGACAAAAAAAAAATTGCAAAATAATTTCCCTGCAGACAGAGCGGCGTGACTATTGCCGATTCTGCAGGTTCCTTCCCTTATATCTCACTCAACGTGCGCGGAACAGCTGCGCATTTCGCATCATTTACATAACTCGGTGAGCTGCCTGTACCATGCAATTTTCTGCCCACTCCTTGGCGTCTCATTTTCACTGTCACGTAGTGTATAACAAACTATACAAATTTAATCTGTATTCTGAAAATTAAAAATTCAAATTTTAAAGAAGTTTACCTAAAATTATCAAAATTTTCATTACTCTATATTTCGAAATTCTTGTTTTTGACTTAAGTGCTTTTTCCCGCCAGCTCTAGATATATATGCAAGGAAATGATAGTTCTCTGGCCTCGTCCTATGTCCCTGCAGGACGAAGCCAGAGGAAACGCTGGTGGAGATCCGCAGCGGTCTTGACATGCAAATCTGACAAATATATATATTTTTCATTTTGGTGCGTGTGTGTTCCGATTCGTACTGTGGTGCGAATGAAACGGAATGTATCGATTTTTCAAATTTTTTTTTTTTTTTTTTTTATTTTTTTTTTTTTTTTGTAAAATTTGGGGAGGGGGGGGGGAATGAATTCTGGTATGAAAAAATCGAGTTGAGCCACACTCCAGTTAATTCATTCATTTTAACCCTCTCATACTGTTGTATAAAGGTTGCGATTTTCGCGTATTATATTATCATTTCTTTACATCTATCTACTACAACCTTATCCACGTTCCTTATGGGTGAATTATATTAAGGAGTTCTTACAATTCACTGCCAGTCCCAGACAATGTCGGTTCAAAGATTTTTATCAGGGTAACCCGTTTTTAGTCCTTGACTGTTCCTGGCATTCATATGATAAACGCTTTCTGTATCGTCCTGGACCGATGATATCATCAAACTAACGAGTTTGTTAATGAGCAGGCAATCTTTCGCTTTGCAACGGTTTTTCTCCAACCTTTTGTATTGCTGATCTGTATGCGTGATTTAGTAATAGCGTGCGCAAAAGTATGCTCTCTTATTAGTATGCTGGCTGTGCGAGTCACTATATTCTCATTTTGGGGATTTTCTACAGTGCCAATGCGCATCGCGAATATAAACTTTTGAGAACTTCCAGTTCAAGGTCATTTTTCAAGGTTCTGTTCTTGTGGCGATGAAATTCCATTTACATGAAATTATTTCGATTGAGGGTGAATAACCATCATGGCGTCCATAGGCGAATTGCCCCCCATGGATGTTCAAGGTTACAAAGGTGGACGTCAAGCTAGTCAATGTTGTAATATATATTTTTCAGTTTTTCCCATTGACTCAGTGATCCCCTCCCTTGGAAACAGATCTATGGGCGCACAGGGCCGCCCATTGATTTTCTCATATGTACGATCCGCAATTATTACCGGAGTAAACAAAAATGCATTTTTCGTGAACTTTCATTTGCAATATAAATCCCCCCCCCCCCCCCCCCCCCCCCCGATTGCTGGGAGAAAGAATCTGCAAAATAAGTACTTCGTTAGTGAACAGTATAGAAAGGTTGAATAAAATATATCAGCCAGCCCAAAGAGCTTTCTTCTTTAGGTGAATCAGACAAAACACCAGTACGTATCTGTTTGTCAAAAAGTTGTATCACATGACCCAGAGTAATAGTTGCCAACGAAAATTTGAAAGGATTTATGAAGGAGGTAAAAGAACAGTAGAATGATTTAACCTTTTACTTACGGGTGGGATATCGTCAATCCCAAACGAAGAACCTATCAAAGCATTTGAAATACCCTATCCCAAACAGTTCGATCTCCCTTTGCAGGCATTGGCGTCCATGGACGCCAATGCCTGCAAAGGGAATTCGAACTGTTTGGGATAGGGTATGTCAAATGTGTGTCTTTTTGAGAGGTTCTTCGTTTGGGATGGACGATGTCCCACCCGTAACCAAAAGGTTAAAGACTTCCTCAGTAAATAAAATTATGGATTAAGTGTCCTATGATGAAAATTAAGGGATCAAGGGGATTCGGTATAATTACAAGTAGAAACGTCAACTAACAAAAATAACTATAAAAATCTGTATCGCAGGAGTTCAGGGAATCTGCGGAAGCAGTGTATACCCAAACAACCCACTACTGAGTTTTTTTTCCCAATCGTCCTCCAAACTTAATAAATACATAACATATTTCGAATTATGTATAATTAAACCGATAGTTGCTTCGTAGCTCGCTGTTTAAGTAAACACTGTCCTGTGTGGTGTGTGTGTGTGGGGGGGGGGGGGGATACAGTTTCGGAAGTTGATAAGCCCAATTCATCAAAATAACAAAGGTATGTAATGATACCAAGTGGTGTGCACTGGTGTGGAATCTCACACTAGCTTATTTTAGAATTTTATCCGCCTGGTCCGACAGTACCATTTCCCGAACCTGGTCCCCGACTCAAAGAACTTTTCAAATTAGAACCTGGCCTAGACTGAAGGCCTTGAGTATCGGCCTTTCCGGCCTGAATGGTGTTTATCCAAATGCGCCCAAAACATGAATTTGTGTAATTTTGTGCCCGGAATTAAAGTAGAGGTTATTTAGTATTTATGTTTACACCTCAGATCAACAACACATTTTGTGTGTTGTATTGAATTTCATTTATAAATTTTCGAAAACTGGATGCATTCGGCCTGTCCCCACCCGAATTTTCAAATATTCGGTGGGAAATCGAATTGGCCAAAAGGTTTAGCCGGCCTAAGCCCGTGAATCAAGTCTGAGCCCGTTCAGACCTCTACCTCACATTTTAGCTATTTAAGACGCTGCGACCTTTAAAATATTGGAAGTCCTTTGAAATAGAGGGGGGGGGGGGGGGGCTTTTATTGGTTTGATTTCGCTGAATATTGATTTTCATTTTTTTTATTGAAGACGAATCTCTGCAGAAAGGGAAATCTGATCTGGTAGCGCCGAATTCTAGTGCATTTTCTACTCGAATGGTTGCTTTGCCTTGGATTCCGGCCAAACCACCGGCGATTTACCTGCTGAATGGCAGCGATTGGAATGAGTCTTTTAAGATCACGCAGGTTCATCCAGGTGGACTGAGTCACTAAGTGCGGGGAGGGAAAAAAAAATAAAGAAATTGTCGTTTTTTCATGACGTAAGTACCCACTCTCCCTTCTTGTATGCCGCCAACGCGAAGTGAAAAAAAAAAAAGTAATTTTTCTAATCGATGCGAGTTGTGGTAGTGTTCGGTTTGTGGTAAATCTGTTACGTTTGTTAATAAAAAAAACATTGTGGCTATGTTAGCCTGTGAATGCAGACATAAAAATTTATGGAGTATGAAGATCCATAGGATTCTCTGATGTATTCATTCATGTATTGTTTTAATCTTTTTGTATCTCTATTTCTACTTATGATAAAACAGAGTGTGTGTTTGACAGGGAACGGTTCTGGAACAATCCACTCCTCAAAGGGATAGGTAAACTATGAATGTTTGAAACGTGAATTTAAATGGAAAATCTATCACCATGGTTTATTTTTCACAAGTTTTTAATCAACAATGAAAAGTATTAAGAAATCAAGATGGTTATCATAAAATTGTATTACAATCAAAATACATGTATACTTCCTTTTAAGTACATTCTTTACCAAATTATTTATTTATTCATTTTTTTTTTTTTTTTGAAAATTTTCTTAATTTTTTTTTAAGGTTTCTTGTTTTAAATTGGCTACAGCTGAGTGACACTGTTATTAGTGGGTGCATTTGGCTGATTTATATTATCACACCGCTCTGAAAGCGTAGTGTCAGTATCTCAGAGCACTCAATGCAACTCCGAGGGCTGAAAAAACTAATGTATACTAATTAATTCGACCATGCTGAATCCAAATCTGAAATCTTTTTTTAAAATTAACTCTTGGATGTAAAGAAATAGCCTCTCAAAGTTCTATCTCTTTTGCTTATTTTTGTGTTTGTAATCTCAGACCGAAAGCGTTGTCACAACATGATGCAATTGCATGGTCATGAGACCAGTGTTTCTTTCAGGTATACCTCCGGCGGGGGGGGGGGGGCGTGATCCCCCCGTAGACATTTTATGTTAACCTAGTTTCTATTTATGAGATAAATTTATATAGGGGAAAATAGAGAACTTGCCCTCCTTAAAATTTCATTCGCCCGCCCCCCTCTCCCCCTCGATCAAAAAGTCCTAAAACAAACACTACTCATGAATGGAACTAACTAGATCCACGAGAATGATGGTAACATAGTTTTTACATAATACTGCATATGGAAAGTAAATATGTTGGGCGATACCAACTACTTTAATAGCCCATCCATGTTGGTGTTCCTAAATTTATATTATTCGTTTCCTGATGTTAAAATTACATCTGAAATGATTATTTATTTATCATTAGTGAAGATCCTGGTATTTTCAATAATTCATTCGAAAATTGTGGGGGTCTTTCGAATAGTGTTTCTTTCAGGACTTTTTGGCCCGGGGGGGAGGACGCCCCCTCTTGGAGACATTTTATGTTAACCTAGTTTCTATTTATATGATACAGCATTTAGATATATTTATATAGGGCAAATAGAAAACTTGCCTCCCCTTAAAAGTTCATTCGCCCCCCCCCCCCCCCCCCCCCGCCGGCCAAAAAGTCCTGGTCGGCTGAATAGGAAAAGTAAATATTGCTGGATCATCCCAATTTAAAAATTCAGACCCATGAAGTTAGAGAGACTTGTTTCCTCCTTTATTTTCAAATTCCCGTTTTAAACAATGCAATTAATGATAGATAGATTAGTTGAAGCTGAATTGTATGACCCATGGAGTTAGAGATAGTTAGCCCGTGGTATGACCAAAAATTGAAAACGTGAAATAGAAAGTGTGTGGCATTAAACTTGATAAATTCGCTTGTTAGAGGGTCTAGGGGAGCGTAAATTAATTGCGTTATGTTAGGGGGATAGGATAGTATGTCTGTTTTGATAGAGAGTCGTATAAAGAATAGTAATATTGAATGGGAGGGGTGTATAGCTCGCCTGTGTCTGTGGATATTAGGAGCGGATAGGAGGGTCGATTGGAGTAAATGTCCCCCTGTTCCTGTTTTCCTTGTGTGGCCGTTGTGTACTTGGAGAGGCGTAGCGGACAAAGCGCTCGGGCTTTGCTGGTTGTATACTAATCTGATCTAATATTATCCGTAGTTCTGATTATCATTTTCTCACATAGACTATGTATACATACTGTCACATTGTTTCACATTTTCTGTTTGTCTGCATGCTACATACACACACAAATAATAATAATCATTCTTGCTACTTTCCTTATATACAGTAATGTATAAGGAAAGTATTGTGACGGGGTCGAAAATTCGAATTCGAGTTTTCGACAGGAGAGCACGTTTCAAGCATCTCTGATCACGAATCGAACATTTTTGAGGTGATGTCTGTGTGTGTGAGAGAGAGAGAGTCTGTGGAGACGATAACTGACGAACGAATGGATCGATTCGAACAAAATTTGGTACAAAAATTACAATCCGTGAATACTAGAAGCCTATTGTTTTTATACGCAATCGAATGTTCAGAACCCCCTTAAATTTTCGAGTGAAATTTTGAAAAAATCATCAAAAAATCAAAACCTCTAATAAAGTTACGTAAATAGACATTTCTTATGTAATTTTTCATTAGAAAACGATTGATATAAATTTTAGAACGCTAACATGAACCATTCTCGAGATATTGCAAATTTTTAAAAAAAATTATCAAAAATTCATAGAAAATAAAAAAAAAAAGATTTCCTGTTGAGAAACATGTTCACTTTTCGTATGTAATATGCGATAAATTGGGTGACATTATTCTCGTGGATCTAGCTCGTTCCATTCATGAAAAAAGATACTTTGAGTAATACTTTTGTATTTGAACTCCAGTAGTCATTTATCTGCTATTTTAAGAATAATTTATTTCTCCGTCCATAACGCTTGGCGAGATTTTAGCGACGAATTTGGTGGAATGTCGCCAACTTAGCGAAATTTTTAAATGTTGCTTAATTAATGAAAAACTCGCCAAATGGATAAAAATGATGCTAAATCAATGAAAATGACGACTCATTGACGAAAATTCAATATCTTGGAAATAATATAAATATCTACTATAATAATATTTTTTTTTTTTTTTACTGTAAAAGTAGTAAATTCATTGCTTTATATAAGGAAAGTCATGTGCTGCCCACATCAGATTTTTGTAATTGTGTTAGCTATTAAAATTTCTTATCTTGTTTTAGTTTTTTATATAATGTATCAATACAATTTCATAGTGTTATGTATGCATTTGTCCTTGAAAAACCTTGTCCACACTTCGCGCGCTCGCACTCACTGATATATTTCGGTAGGTTTTTTTCGAAGTGAACTCGGGTCTTATAATGTGCTGCTTCATCAAACTAAATTCGAAACTTTGGTGAGAAAACAATACTATACTAATATGAGAAAGTAATAAATGTGGATAGAATGTGAGAAAATGGCTCATATTGAGTATTTTCCGAAGGAGTTTTGTTGTATTTTAATGTGGCACTGGAACAAATGACCCGGCAATAACCTTTTAAGAATTTTTAACGAAATATTTTAAAAGAATAACGTTGTATGATGTCTCAAAAAGATGCATCTTATATTGAATGCTGATGATTGCGATACAAGAACTAAACACTGGAATGGATTGCATGAAAAAGAATCACACTCTTGATATTTTTAAATGACTCCTGACATGGCTTTAAATTAATTGAGTGTGGTTCAGTTCGACTTATCAGAATCTATTAAGAAGCTTGTCATTTTTTCCCGCAAATTTTACTATAAAAATTTGATAAATCTATATCGTTCGTTTAAATGATCGCAATGATAACATGCTATCCTTCGTTTTAAATGGCTTGAAAAAATATTTCGATTGATACTAAGTTTGATAATGTACCCCACGGGGGTAGGGGGCTAATGGTATCACGAACACAAAAGTTATATCGCGGCTATTTGCCACTACATTGATTAAAACTGTTTAAGCTTTGTGATCATTGAGCCATAAATAAATGAACGCTTTTATGCATGATTATGTCCCTTTTTGTCCTACGCTGCCATGTTAAGAAAATATGAAATTTCGAATCTCCTTCGAAGTTCTCGCTCGAATTAAAAAAAACTTATCCTAGAGATTAAACCAGTCCTAAATTTTTTGATAACAAAGCCGGATATAAAGTTTCGTGAAAAATCGCTTAATATGTGTGGTAGCTATCGTGTATTCAACTCGACCCCAACCAGACGGACTTCACCCCCAAAAATAGTCAAAATGTGTTCTGGATTTCTAAAACATATATAGGCATCCAAAATCTCGAAATCGCAAGTTTTTGTGAAAATGAAACTTTCGAAACCTCTGGCGTTCTGCATTGAGCTGTGAATATTTCGCGTGACTCATCGCCAACATTTTACAAGCAACAACTGATGTGCTAGGCGTGTTGGCGTTCTTATGATTAATGGCTGCAAAAACTCATTCATTAATGCACTCGTATCTGTTCGCTTTGCGTCGCTATTAATAACTGAGTGGTCGAAGCAATATTGTTTAATTCTTTAGTTAGGTATGTGTTTGATTTGTGTTGCTGCCCCTTTTCACAGATTTCCCATAGATGTAAACGAAGTTAATTGAGTGTGGCTACATTCAACCTTCTCATACCACAATGCATTGTTAAGTAGCTCCCTCCCCCCCTTCTTCTCAAATCGGGCAAGAAAAAATTTCAAACATTTGTATTGTTAGTCCAAATGATCACAATAGCATGTTACCCTTCATTTGAAAGGGTTTGAAAAAAGAAAATTTTTGTTTGATACTGTACCCCACGGAGGGAGGAGGGGGGGGGGGGGGATGTGTTTCTCGTGACGAGACAATTATATCACGAACACAAAAATTGTATTTAGGCTATTTTTCACTACAGTGATTGAAACTGGTTTGGAGTTTCATGATCATTGTCATGAATAACCCGTTTCATGCGTAAAATGATGTCAAATTTCGCCTTATGCTGCCATGTTAAGAAAATATATAATTTCGAAGTTTTTGCTTGAATTAAAAAAAAAAATCTATCTAGTTCTAGATTTTTCATTAAGAAAGCTGGATATAAAGTTTCGTGAAAATCCATAAGATTCTATATAGACGGACGTCACTTAGACAAAACGTGTTCAGGCGTTCCTAAAATATACATTGGCATTTAAATCTCGAAATCGAAAATTTTTCGTGAAAACAACACTTTATATTATATTCTTTAATATGAGAAAGCAAAAATGTGTTAATTATGATCCTTCTTTATTGCATTTTCAGATGCAGAAAATTGAAATAAAACAAAATATTCAATTTTATTTTACAAGTTGAAAAAATATACATAAATCATAATTTTAAAAACAACAAGAATTCCGTTTTCTGCAGGCTTTGCAGCCTTGAGATCAGATTAAATATCTCGACTTTCATAAACCCTCTTACACATTCACAGGAAATTCAGGAATAAACATTTTTTAAAATTCAATTCGAATATATTGCTCCATGCCAAGCATTGAAATCGTGTGAATTTTTAATACGCAACAGTAAAATTGAAATTTTGCCGATCCGGTGGTCGAGCGGTCAGGGGCATGCATTTCCGTCTGATCGCTGGATTGCCGGGTTGCGGGTTCGAATCCCGCCAGCGGGCATGGATGTTGTCATGTCGAGGCCAAGTCAGACTTCCGCCTTTCGGGGAGCCTCTATAAAAGTGAAGTTGCAAATCTCCTCCCCCTTCGCCATGGGATACCCTGGTACCCTGGGGGGTCTTGTGGACGTGGTGCGTAGGCGCTCCTTCACCACTGGGGAATTAGTAACGAGCGAACGAAAAATGAAATTTTACTTATATTTCAGTGAATTTTTTTTCTCTTTAATATAAAGGAATTGTTCTATGGTTTTCATTTCATAGCCGTTGGAGAGAGAGGTCGTTCCAAGATCTTTTCAATGGTTTTAAGATGGAAACTCTGCTATACTATTTTCGATCCCTAAGGAACCGATTTGTGTGAAAATCGCTCAAATTGGCGCTTAAACATAAAATAACTAAAAAGTGGATTCGAATTTAAAATAAAAATTTATCCAACCGTGTCTTGGGACTCGACATAAAGTGTCACTGAACCGTATTTCGCAGTTGGAGTCCTTTAGATTTTCCAGCTACGTGACCCATCGAAAAGGAGAGGAATCACTATAGCTCCGGGAACCACAGACATTTTTTTTTATTATTATTATGCATTTGTTACTTCCATTATTTTGAAATCAAAGTGAAAGAATATGTATCTTTTTATGAGCTTTTGTGAATAACACAATTTTTTATCTAGTTTTAGAGTTTTGCCCCCCACCCCTCTATTTTTAAATTTTTAATACTTTACAACATAGTTGAAAAGTGTTTATGACTTTGTTCATTCTGCCTGTCCGTTCACACGATAACTGCCGTAAAAATGACTTTATCAAAATAACCTCATTTTTCAAACATTTTTAAGCGAAATTAAAATTCACAAATGGCTTCGAAAATTTTAGGAAATATTCAAATTATTCCATAATATATATATATATATAAAAGAATTGCAGCAAAATAGGTTCGGTAGTTTTTTAAATAAAAATTAAAATAATGACACCCATATAATATGACGAGATCACGTGACCCACTTCAAGATAAAATAGGGCATCCATCTTTTTTCCCCAGAGTAAAAATCCTTATTTTTAAAAGTTCTTCTAAATTTATATTGAGTGTTGTATCCGTTCTAAAACCGCTTTATTTTTGCGCATTTTCTGTGCATCTATTTTCTTGTCCAACCGCAATGACACTATTTTAAGTTTAAATGATCATCCAACTTATTTCTATAACGAAGTCTCATTTTAATGGATGCAAAATGTAAACAAGTGATTGCAAGATGAGTTGTATAAGAATTGTTGAATTTTTTTTAACTAAAAGTTATTTAGCTCTGGAGTCTGGAATATAGCTGATATGAATGAAACATTCATTGATTTTACATAGAGAAGGAGACGATTTTATAGTATTGCCTTTTTCGATGAAGTTTTAAGCATGTAGTTAGAAAATACTTTTACTTTACCTCCATGGTTTTAAGTTTTTAAGTAAAATGAAATATTGTAGTATTGTGATAATTTTAAAAATATCACCGCAGAATGAAAGGAATAGAATGAAAGTTTATGAATGAAATATTCACTACTTTTATATAGAGAGCCAGGCGATTTATATTTGAATGACGTCATTTGAATACAGTTTATTTTTTTCAATGAAGTTTTAAGTTTCAAATATAATAAATTATTGTAGTATTGTGATAATTAAAAAAATATCACCGCTGAATGTATCGCATTTTAGAGATGTTTAAATAAAATTGCATTTCAGTCTGGAAAGTGTTTCGTAATCAATGTTTTTAAAGCATGATTGATCTTTCTTGTTTTATTATTATACATTTTTTACTTCTATTATTTTGAAATCAAAGTGAAAGAAAATGCATCTTTTTATGAGCTTTTGTGAATAACCCAATTTTTATATAGTTTTCGTGTTCCCACCCCTCCCCAATTTTTATAGTTTATTTTTAATTTGCACTTATTCATAAAAGGGAGTTATTTTAAAAATCTGTACTTTTCCAAAATTCTGAATGATCCATGTTCTGGCGATGCCGGATTTATGAGGTACCGTATTTTGTTTACTCATTTTTCTGTGACCCCCCTTCATTAACGTGGGCGTTCTGCTGTAACTTTTCCATCTGCTCTCCTACGTTTACACCTGGCCGTCTGTTCAGCGTCTCCTATTGACAGGAAGTAATCCTAGAATTAAACGTGTTCGCCACTTCCGAAGCATGATAGCTGTTTGCATCAACTGTGCTTCTGAAAAATGGGTTATCCGTATTAGCAGATTTTGCATTTTCTGTCTATACTGACTTTTTACGACACTTCATGGTTTCTTTTTAATAATTGTCCAACGTATTTTTGACTTTCCAGACTCCTCTCCCGCATAAATAAACCATCGGTGATCTAGAAACCTAAATATTTACAAACTTCTAGTATGGACTAGGGGATAGAACGATATAGAGCCGTATTTTCGCGGGAGTTTTGAAAATGAGTGTTTTTTCGAAAAATCCTTCCAGATTCTCCAGAATCTTTCCTCTCCTTCGGTGATTAAGGTTGAGTATTAGCACAAATCGACCTTGGGATATAATCTCTGGATTTTCGACTTCCCGGTGGGGGCCTTAGAAAATTGGATTTCCCCCCCCCCCCCCCTCCCCGCAAAAGCCTTTCCATAAACCCCAGAATCATTCCCCCAGTGATTTTTGCATTCTTATAGACTACTGAGCAAAATTTAACAGAGTTGGATTTTCGGGTGTATAAAATGGGGGGACGGGGTAATGTCTAAAGATCTTTATTGACTTTCTAGCAGCTTTTAGATGACTCAGAAGATTGAATCTTTGAATACTTATAATAATCAGCAGAAGCTAACGGAGCAATTTTCGAATAAGACGAATGTTTTCGGCGCCATACTCTGTTGAAGTAAATATGACTTATTAAAATAAAATTGCGACTTAAGAGTTTTCTTTTCTGTTTTTTGTCTTTGATAGGTCTAAATATTAGTAGGGGAAAGTGTGGCATCTTGGGGCACTTTTCAGTTATTGACTTTTACAAATATTTTTTTATAATTCTATCTTAACCAAATACCTATAATTCTATCTTAACCAAATACTTACCTCATTTCATATATATTAAATACTTCCACATAAAAGTATAATCCAGTTCAACTGTCGTATACATCTATATAAATAAAATTGAAATTTGTAGTTTTATTTAAATAAATTAAATTCTAATCCCACTTTTATTATCTGCAAAATTTACATAACAATCTTTTTGACTGTTATAGAAACTGAAAATGTTTGATAAATTATTACCTAATTACAGTCGAGCTTTCAAATCATAGCAGCAAATGCCATCCAGTAGTGCATACAATAACAAGACTTAAATCCCAAAGCTGATTTTAAAATTTAGGGTGTCCCTATGTGCCCTACTGTCCCCTGTATAATATAAAGGGAAATATTGCGATGGGGTCAAAAATCCAGGTACTACACAAATATTGGCATTAATTGCCATGGAAAAAAAATCGGACCCATTGATATGTCAATTCAGAAAACTTATAGTTTATAATGTGTTATGTATGCAAAAGGTATTGAAGTAGCAAGTATTAATGGAAATCCGCCGAATCCACCCAATGCATCGCAATCTCGAAGATTGCAACCTATTGCTATTCTCTCTCTCTAAATATATTTAGAGCGAGAGGTGGGGAAAATGTTTTAAATTTTTTCAAAGAGCTACCTGTATTTTCAGACGAAAGAAAGCTCATAAAAGTATACATTTTATTAAATTCTGAAAGTGTTCGTGAGACAAATGGACCAAAAAATATGGAATAAGAGTGTATGAGAAAATCAAGGGAAGACTTGCGTTTTATCTGCTACGCAGGCATAATACACCCGTTGGGGACCGTACCTTGTTCCCTGATACTCACCAACCCCAGATCTCGCTCCGTGAGCTATACATTTTGCCGTTTGTTCTTAATACAGTGATAAATAATCGCGTTTGCTTTGCTTAAATGAATAATTTAAATATTACTTCTTTTGAAATGGCAACAACTTTATTTTTATCCGATTGTAACCAAAATAGGAGGCGACACTTTTGGAATGATGATTTAAAATACATTGCCTTGTAAGGAATTGTATTTTAAATCATCATTCCAAATTTCAAGCGATTTGATGATATAGGTCTGGCCTTAGCCTTGACAGAAAATCTTTGTATTTTAACAGGATTTGGTCAGCGGTTGTACTATATTTAAAAAAAAAAAAAAAAGCCATCTAGCTTTTTTTTTAATATAGATATATCCGATTGTAACCAAAATAGGAGGCGACTCATGACAATGTATTCTACATCATCATGCCAATTTCGAACTATTTGATGCCATATGTCCCGCGCGTCGCTTCAGCCTTGGCAGAAAATCGTTCTATTTTAGAAGGATTTGGTTAACGGCGGCACTTAGTTTTTTTTTTTTTTAAATACAGAGATAAATAATTGAATTTGAAAGTAACGGAGTCAAATAATTATTATCTCTCATGCATAGAAGCACGAATTGTTCTCTGAAAATCCGTGTCCAGCTCCTTAACCGTAACAAGCACCTGTGTCAGTGGTGAAGAGCTCCCGCAAGCCACTGATCGTTGTTCGCGCACACGTGCTTTGCCCACACGGAGCGTCTTTTCTTCGATCGATTCGGGAGTCGGCGTCCGTGTCCATAAGCGGCTTTCCCGCACATGCTTTGCGCTGTCAAGTGTAGGTGATAAGAAATGCTTGTGTGTCCATGAATGTGCTGCACTCTGTGGAATACATTATCCCATGGGCAGCTATGGAAGGGACTGGATGCAGGTAATGATTTGGCGTTGTTTTTTGCAATGTGGTGTATGAACTTTTGTTGAGGGGACTGACTATTCAGTGGCGTTACCGGGTTTATGACTCCCATTTGCGCAGCGATTTTTTTTTTTTTTAATAACTTTGGGACCTTATTAGCTAAACAATAGTACACCTTTATACGTACCATTGCTTGGGTACAACTCTGTAACCTACAGGGTGTCTCAAAAAGATTGAAACGCGCTTTAATTCTTTACCTGTTTGAGATAAGTAGGCAATGTAAATTGCAAAAATGTTGAAAGTAAGGTAGGTAATAAGACTATGTTAATGAAATAGTCCTCCCATTAATTTTCAAAAACTTACACTTTTTAAATTTTTATACGACCCTCTTAGACAAATTGGGTCA